>JAVKLA010000084.1:10275634-10297009 GCA_034782735.1 Sagittarius serpentarius | reverse complement strand
CTCACCGGGGTCTTCCCCAGGGCCGCAGGGGAATCTCTGCTCCGGCGCCTGGAGCACCTCCTGCCCCTCCTTCTGCATGGACCTGGGGGTCCTGCAGGGCTGTTTCTCTCATATGTCACATCTCACACTCCTCTCTCCAGCTGCAATTGGTTCCCCCCGCTCCCTTCTTAAATACGTTACCCCCAAGGCGTTACCACCGTCACTGACGGGCTCGGCCTTGGCCAGCGGTGGGTCCGTCTTGGAGCCGGCTGGATTGGCTCTGTTGGACACAGAGGAAACTTCTAGCAGCTTCTCACAGAAGCCGCCCCTGTAGCCCCACCCCCGCTACCAAAACCTTGCCACGTAAACCCAATACAAAAAAATAAAACCCAGACTCCTACACAACCTTTGTGGATTAAGCCTGGGTTGAAGGGAAGGAAGGAGTGCAAGCCCTGACTCACATCTCTGAGCAAAAAGAAGCCAAAACACAATGCCAACTCAAAGGACCACCAGAAGAAACTCAGAAGAATGTTTTGCGTCCAAGGAGAAGGGTTTGTAGGGCATTTTTCTCCTGGCTTTCACCAAACAAGGCTGTGGGAGAAACAAAAGGCACTTGCCATCACATACAGCCCACCCGCTGGGCACAGATCACTGACCATCTCATTGATGTACTCCTAAACCAAGGCATCTTCTTCACCTAAAACCCAGAGCATTTCACCTAATGCCAGACCGAAAACCTTTTATTATTCTTATGTTTCAAATGATTTTATAAAATTTTCTCTAATTTATCCAAATTTCAAGTGTGTGTGTGGGGGGAAAATCTTCCTTTCCATAGTAAGGTATATGCTTTCATATATTTTAATAGGACAACAGTCAAAACCTTAAGACCAAACTTCCAACAACTCACGCTTTCATCTGTGTAGATCCACTTTTATGATCTTAACCTGAACTACTCATAAGTTCCTGTTTTTATTATGTCTTTCTTGTTCCTTACAGATTCCCTAGAGATTAAAAAGATATATAGATCATGCACCATGACACCAAAATGTAAACATGCATATCTGGATCAACATTTTGACTTCCCAGTTAAGCTCACCTTAATTAGTGTGCAATAAGCAGCATCTCTTATACCACAGGGATTTAAAACAGTAGAGAGTCATGTTGTGTCTTCAAGTTGATTTACGTATAAGTAATATTTTATTTACTTTAGAAAATGAGTATTTTACTCTATTTAACCCTGGAGGGGGTGATGCAGTTTTTAATTAATTTACTCTTTTGGCTTTTTTAATGTCAAGAAAACAAATAGAGCAATATAAAAATATAAGCAAAACAGCTAACATGGGGGTCTATAACGTAACCATAAAAGGAGCACTTTCAAAGCACTTGCAAAGTTCCAGCCACATGATTCCCATTAACCGTAATCAGCACTGGACAGATAAATTCACACATGTTGCTTTGAAGATTTATACTAAATTGGCCTCATCTTTGTTAGCACTAAAGGAATACTGATGCTATATAACATAAAAAAGAAATCTTTCAATTTGCCCCCTGCAATTTTCTTCATTATCCACAGAATTCTCCAGTAGCCAGTCATACTACAGATTCATAATCCTTCCAATTTTACAGACAGTTAAAAATATTAACTATAGCACAACAGTCAATCTCTGCAGAATATAGTGCTAAAATGCTCCTTTGTTTAAAACACAGGCCCAGCAAGTTGTGCTCTGAAGCACATCAAAGGCCTGAACAAGTGGAACAGCACAGGGAGAAAGCTGCTGCTGTAGCATCCAATCCATATTGCCTTGCCAAATCTTTAATTGCTACGCACGTACATTTGGCTTGATCTTGTGCTGCTTTGAAATAAAGATATTGGCTTCAATTAATCCCAAAATGACCTCAAGTTATGGGCTCTGGGAAAAAAAAAAAGAAAACCCAACAGAAAATGGCACAGGAACAATGTAAGCTACTTGCCCTTTTATTTCCTTCTTTCCTCCCGCTTTCTTTTCTTGTCTAAGGACAGGATTTAGTATTCATGGACAATGCTAAACAGACCCTGCACATAAAGCCTCCTCTCTACTCACCAATAAAGAAGAGCTTCAAGCTGTGCTAGCAGGTAACTCCCCCCGCAAAGCATTCCTCAGACTGTTCTTTGCTGCCATAAGAGCTGCTGGCCTGTAGCTTGAAACGTGGCAAGTGTATCACAAACACCCTTAAGCTGATGCAAACAATCCAGTGCAAACAACTGTAAATCACGAAGACAAAACTCAAGAACCCATGGATCCAAAACTGTTCCTTCAACTAAAGGACTTTCTAAATGAAAGCGGCTTTACTGATGTTTACACGAGCGAGACAGCTACCAAAAGGAAGCAAGGGACTGTACTGTTACTAGCGGTGACAAAAGCCCTTGTCACCATCTTCCTACCTATCATTTTCATCCAGAGTTCAGTGCTTCTGAAATTATTCATTTCAGGGTTTTATGCAGAGAACACATCAATGCTGTTAGTACCCAGATACTCATACTGAAAAATCTATATACTACTTTGCCTAACACTGGGGAAAAAGCTCTCAATCCACCAGAAATTCTAAGGTCTCAAATAACATACCTGCACCAAAGTGAGTCAGAAATTAAAACCGCAAACGTGTTCTCTGCCAACTTGCAAATGTTGTATCTTTCAAAAGATAACCACCACCCCCCAAAAAAACCCAACAAAACCAAAACAACCCAAAGCACTAGAAAGAAAATTCTTGAATGCCTTTTGCTTCTGCTGTCGTCATGCACAGCTCAAACTACTGGTTCTGCCCGAGTTTAACATCTTCAGTACTGGCGAGTGCCTTCAGAGAACAGCAGGGGCTCTTTTTCTTCAGGATGGCACCTTCACAAGAAAAAAAAAAAAAGTTTTGTATTTTAAAACAAGTAGTAAAACTGAGCATGTCTGAGCCTTCCCCTCACTGTATTCTGTATCCAGCAATGTAAAAGGAGCACTCCTCATGCACCGACGGCAAACAGCGCTGTCCTCATGCACTACAGCTAGGGCAGGCAGTAGCAAGAATAATTACCTGCCTAAGCTTTCTACTGGTTCTCCCGCATGCATTTTCCTTAGTTAGAAATTTTTTTGTTTTCTAATGTGATGACATTTTTGTGCTATTCCTTCTGACACATCAGATGTAAGCGTTATTGAACCAGACTCATTTCATAGTTTCCTCCAAATCAAAAGACTGCTGAACTACTTAGAGTTATCTCTGTGTCAGCACATTCCCTTGAGGGCAATATTGTCTTTTTCCCTTGTTAGTTAATTTGTTCATTGCAACACAAGTTTATTGAAAGCACTCTGAGTCTTAATTAGTGCTCTTCAGTTGCTGTTTCCCATAGCTGCTGTGTCTCAGTACCAAATGCTGTGGAGCAGAATTAAGAAGAAATTTCATTATAGCCATGGCTTAAACACGAAATATTATAAATACCTGTAGCAACATACTTGCAACTAACTTTAAGCCCTGAAATTAAAATATTTACACTTGGAAAAAAAAAAAACAGACATCCTTGCAATTGTGCATGCATAGACATACCCATTCTCAAAAAGTCTCCGCAAGGCCAAGCACATTTCAATTTATTAACACAGAAGGAGGAAGAGTGTTCTCCTCGGTCACTGAGATCTGTCAACCATTGAAACAGACAACTATATCTTACAGTTTCCTAAACAACACACATGATGTTAAAAGCACATACCTACATTGCCATTGACTCTCCTACCAGCAAACCATTCCAAAACGTGTATTCTAAACTGTCCTAAATGCTAGAAACCTTTTCCTGAAAGAAGTCTCAATCTATGTTTGTCAATTTACATGCCCCTAATCTTGCACCACTGTTGTCTACAACATTAAAGAATTTTCACCCTTCTTCAGCCTTCTTTCCTGACATAGAATCATAGAATGGTTTGGGTCAGAAGAAACCTTAAAAGATCATCTCGTTCCAACCCCTCTGCCATGGGCAGGAACACCTTCCACTAGACCAGGTTGATCAAAGCCTCATCCAACCTGGTCTTGAACACTTCCAGGGATAGGGCATCTATAACCCCTCTGGGCAACCTGCTCCAGTGCCTCACCACCCTCCTATCTAATCTAAATCCACCCTCTTTCAGTTTAAAGCCATTATCCCTTGCCCTATCACCACATGCCCTTGGAAAAAGTCCCTCTCCAGCTTTCTTGTAGGCCCCCTTTAGGTACCGGAAGGCTGCTTTAAAATCTCACTGAAGCCTTCTCTTCTCCAGGCTGAACAACCCTAAGTCTCTCAGCCCATCTTCACAGGAGAGGTGCTCCAGTCCTCTGGTCATCTTTGTGGCCCTCCTCTGGACCCACCTGATCAGGTCCATGTTGATCTTATGCTGGAGGCCCCAGAGCTGAACGCAGTACTCTAGGTGGGGTCTCATGAGAGCGGAGTAGAGGGGCAGAATCATCTCCCTCAACCTGCTGGCCACAATTCTTCTGATGCAGCCCAGGATGCAGTTGGATTTCTGGGCTGCAAGCACACATTGCCGGGTCATGTTGAGTTTCTCAGCAACCAACACCCCCACGTCCTTCTCGTCAAGGCTGCTCTCAATCCATTCTCTACCCAGCCTGTATGTGTGCTTAGGACATATTAGAGACAATGATCATACCCTGCCCCAGTGCTCATTCTGCAAGGCAGAACAAGCCCAGTCTTCTAGCTTCATCTCAGAAGTCAAGCTCCCTGATCCTCCTGGTAGTACTTTCTGTAGCTGTTCCTGTATTCGTTTTTCTTGAACACAGGTGACCAGACTTGAGCACAGTATTCCAGACACAGCCCCACTCATGTCAAGCCTCATACAACAGCAGTATAAACACCACGGTTGTACTATGAATCATTTGCTGGATGTACTATAGAATTGCTCGTCTTCCTCTTCAGATACTTCCAAATTACAAGACCCACCTTACAAATGAAATCCTTATTACTAGCCCCCCTAATCACTCACTTGAATCTTATACTAATGTATTTCATAGCCTATTATCTCAGTCCCTAAGACCACCCTCTGCTTCCAGTGCGATATTCTGTTCTTTTGCCCTGTTTGACAAAGCTCCTCAAAATCACATCATCAGTAAGTAATGTTAGTAACTTCTAATTCATTCCTATTGTAATTACAGTTACTCATACGTTGTTTTGGGGGGCATTCCAGCTTAATCTCTCCCCAGCCCAGTAACTCCCTTAACATTACAGAACAGGGTGGTTTTCTAGCTGGTTCCTTATACCAATTTCCAGCTTAACTAATAATTTCCCATGCGGCTCTGTAGCTAATGCCTTACTGAAATCCAAACAGATTAGATCTTAGAGACTCCAAAATCCCTTCATGGCTTTGAAAACGACACCAGCAAGACCTTATGGTTAATGCTATTTTGTTTATTTTAATTACGTGCTTTGTTGCATATTAGAAGAAAGCAGTCTTTCATGTTTCTCTGCTCTTGTGATATGACTGAGAGCTCTCTCCTTAATGAATCTTGGGTCTGCAGGTGAGGGAGCCTGGGCATAAGCTGGAGGTAAATCAAGCACTTTTTCCACAATAAAAAATGTTCTGCTTTCAGAGCTCTGCTGCTCTTGGTCAAAAGCTCCAAAGTTGCAATGACTGCCAATGAAAGGTTTTAGAAGAACAGGGCAATTTTTAATCCTAATGAAATGCAACAGACAGTGGGAGCAACTGTTACCCAGTCTCTCAAATCCTGGCAGCTGCAGTACCCCTTGGAGCTGCAAGCAAAAAGCCTCTCCTGGATTACAGTAATTGATGTGATCTCAGAGTGCTTGAAAACTTGACCCTGACCATTCCCGTCTCCTTCCTCCTATTCACATGCACTGAATTCCTAAATATCTGCATCCACGGAAGAGAAATACCCAACTTTTTGGGCTAGCATGAAACACTGGTCTAACTTGCTTGCCTTAAGACAGCCAAACAACAGAAGAGCACAGACTTTGCATTGCGGTCTGGTAAAACGTACTGTAGTTTTACAGTAGCATGGTATGATGTGGATTTTTTCGATGTCCCACACACTAACTTGCATCACATGAAGCAGGAATGTTGCCATATCCATGCTGGCTGACTGCTATGAGCCAGACACGATTCACACAGACAAAGGGGGGAAAAAGAACAGGCAAGACCTTGAACTAAGACTCTGCAGCATAGGAACTTGCATACCACAAACTCTCACCTCTCTGACAGAGTTAGCAATAACTGTATTGTTTCCCCTTCCAAATCTTGTTGTCATGTGTTTGTACGCAACAGCATCTTGAAGCCCAAAACATGGCTAAGGATCCCACTATGCCAAGCTTACACAACAAAGAGCAAGAAGATATAACAATTATAATTACAAGCAATTTTGAAAGAAGTTTAAAAGAAATTTAAATTAGCATAATAAAATACATAACCATTAAAGAAAAATGCTTTCAAATAGTTCCACATTTCAATGCTTTAAGACAACCATGAAAACTATGTGAAAAAAATCAGATAAAGAGCTGATGTGAGAGCTCCTCTGACTACATCACCTTTAACAGCAGAAGAAACTTCATACTGAGAAGAGTGGAGGCCAGCTTTACACCCTCCTTGGGTTTACTTTAGTAAAGGACTTATGGGCATACATTTTTGGTTATGTGGCTTAGTTTACAAGACAACATATTTCCGGAGATTTGTGAAGTATTTTGCATGTATGGTTATGCTATCCCCATTAATTTTAATATGTTGCTGAGGAAATGTGTAGTTTACCAATCACATCATCATCAAAATCCTTCTTTCCCCAAGCACAAATTTAGTAAATCATACCTATAATTTAATTCTTAATCAAGAGACCCTTGAGCCTGACTCCCGAGACTCACTTTATGGATTTTGTTATGCATAGTATGAAAATGAAGCAGAAATTCTAGACTTTGATGTGCTCTGGGTTCATGCCCCTGTCTTCTGCCTTTCCACCATTATGAAACTAAAAGAAAACACTATCTGGTATTCATGTTCCAGTTGTTTAAGAAATAAATTTTCAATGGAAAATATTGGCTATGATAAAGACACAAAGAGCATAAATGGTTCCAAGCCTGAGCAAGCTCCTTGGTTCTAACGTTCTGTGCCCAGAATTAAAAACAGGGTTTTGAAACAAATTTTGCCTTGCCATTGAAAACAAGAGGTGACAGTTATGCCTGGGCAAATTAAGTGTGGGAGGCTTATTTGGAAAAAAAAAAAAAAGCCCAAACCACACCAAGCATGCAAACCTGCAATTTTTTAAACCAAAAATCAGACTGGACTCTGTGAACCATACTCAGTTGTTTTTAAAAGGATAATTAATTCAGTTGTCCACTGCAGAAATGATATATTTTCCTTGATTCAAAATTAAACTGCACTGAGAAAATATACATGTGTATTTACTTATGCTTAGAGGGTGAGGTGGGAAATCAGTTAAAAATAAACCAAATTAATTATTTCCCCCCACAGCAATGTTGGGGGAAAAAACACCCAAAAGCTAACTTAAAACTTTGAGGGTCGCAATTAAGCAGTTTTCCTTTCACACTGTTATAGTTCCCCCATCTTTGCACCACAGTAATAGCAGCTGATGCAGCAGCTAGCACACGCTGCTGCAGCTGAAGCCAAAGAGTGATGTCAACCTGCACAGTCAGGGACTCAATGCCACCCCACGAGTACCCAGCTGCTTTGGAAGCAAGTAAAAGAGCTCTAGACGCCTTAGTACTGCTTGGTCAGGCTTCCAGATTAGTGGAAAATGATTAGGATCTCGCTGTAGAAACATCTCCAAGAACTGTATGGGCTCATTCTTCACGACACTTTTATTTACAGAGAGCATTTCCTAACCTGACATGGCCCCCGCAGTCCATCATAACGGGCAGTGAGAAGCATGTGCCAAACTGGTCCCTATGGAAGGCAGCTAGAGGAAATCCTAGTAAGTCCTGTTTGATGAAACAGCTTGGTGTGAAGGAAGACGACTTTGAGTGTGAATGCCAAAGCTTTCTGCAAAGCAATAAAACAGGATATTCCTAGGTCTGATGCTGCAATTCAAAAATCAAAATCCTGGTGATATAATTACACAATCAAGTCCATGTTTTACTAATAGTTCAGAAAGAGGAACAATCAGCATGATAAGGGAACTTGTTTCCACGACTAGAAAACAGAAAAGGAAAATTTAAAGCAGTAAGTGTGGAAGCGTCTGTGTTTCATATACGTAAAATTATGTCTACACCTATATATGTGACAGCACAACACTGCAAGCACATTTACTATGCCTAAAAGTTGTTCTGCCACAAACCTAGACTGAGTGATCTCTTATTAGGAACACAAGTCTTTGCATAACTAACAAAGGATGAAACCCATTTAGGTTTGATGTTTCCTTAATTCAAAGATGATGCACCAAAATAAATGAAGTAAATAAAGAGGGCAAGATGTCCCCTTGAATAAGTATTTTAGCTCTGTAAGCAACTTATTTCGTATAAAGATTTTCAATAAACAATTAAGATAAAACACCCTGCTTTCCAGATTGGCACAGATGTTGGAAATGGCCCCACATAAATAACCCTTCCAAGTGGCAACATGAATAAAAGTAATCAGTACCCTAGCTGTGCTGAGTACAAAGTGAACATTTTAATACAATCAATAATCCCAAGGTAAAGAGATGATGGCTACACAGCAAGACTCAGTGGGATATAGATTTCAGGTTACAAGTCGACAAAGACACAATAACTCACCTCAGCTGCATCATGTTCCTTGGAGGCCTACTTGCAAGCTCATTCACCACCCAGGGATATTCTCAGGAGCAGATCAAAACCACTGAAGGATGATTCTTTGCATGTGCCACAGGATACAGAGCAGAAAATACAGTCACTGGAGCCCGAGTCAGGTGGATTCCTAGACACAAGAGCCTTAAAAATATTAGCAAGTGAAGTGATACATCACAATACTGACTTGAGGATCTGAACCTGAGTAACTCAACCACTGCAGCAGTGAGGTCTACTATTCTCACCCAACAATCATCTTCATTAATCAGTGACTAGGCTAACATGACAAGTCCACATGTTATCCTCCTTATGCACCCATCACCAATGAATGGTACCTATAGACTGAGCCAGGACTTGACACATACCTTGCACGTGAAATTCAATCAGCATCTAAAACCAAACTTTGTGAAGAGTTGGTCTGGCACATTTGATTTCACATAGTACTGTTCCTTCAAGTGATACAGCAATCAAATCTCCTAAAACATTTGCCAAAACTTGTGAAAAGCTTCCAGAGCTTTATGGCAATTTCAGTTCTTACTGCTCAGGTACAAAGCTTTTGCATTTAATATTCTGCAGGGCTGGCCGTCCACACCAGAATGAAGAGTAACTACCCTTGAAGACATGCAAAAACACTCCTTCTGACTGAACACATCTGAGCACAGTGGATAGTCAGCAACACATCTCTTTTTTTATGATAAAAACATTTTATTGCATTTTATGGTACGTTAAGTCTCTGTAGAGTCTAGACAGAGCTGGAATCTTGCCTGGTTTGTACAGCATTGGTTGAATTGTTTACTGAGTTTTGCAGGGCAAAATTCTTTCAACTCTGCACACCTGCATGTTTTGCTTTCCGTTTTCTCCCCAGGCCACATTTTCTGCAGCTGCTGCTGACTCAGAGCCATTTTAGACTCCATTCCCGCAGAGCTCATTCGCAGCAGCTTTGACCAAAGTAGCTGCCTAGGCATGAATCCAAGGACCTCAATTACCCTTCCTATGCCAGTACACTTTTATAGATGTGGTAAGCCCTTGCAAGGCAGTTAGCCACTGTTCATATCTGGAGCATGGCTATCTCCTTCTCTTCCCCAGATCCCTTCCAATAATCTTTCTCTTCTCAAGATGAGCACAACTGGTGAGCATCATTTAAATTGCACATGGAGTACATCAGTTAGTGCTTCTGTACCAGCAAGCAAGAATTAAAATATGGGATACATGTAAGAAGCACAACACGAATGACAAACATTTTTCATATTATTTTCCTGTCCATTAGTGGGAAACCCAGACTCACACTAAGGCAAGCATAAAAGACCTTCATTGTATGGAAGTTTCATTGAACACATGAATTTGTACAGATTTTTGTAACCTCCTTACATTTATGAACTTAACAAAAAGTCAACGCTAAATAAATCACTCACATAAATGAGACATAGTAAAACAGTTTACAGCATGTTTCTTCTGATTTGCAGTAACAGTTCATTTCATAAGCTACATTATAGATTTTTGTAAAAGATTTTCCTCTTGTGATTGAAGATAGCAGTCATGATGTCTGCATTATCCAGATCATCTCAAGCAAATAAATTGAAACAACCATCAATCACCACTGGAGCTGTAACAAGATGCACAGGTCCTTGTGGCCATCAGAAACTTTCCAATGGAACATTTTCCACTAGGAAAAAAAAAAAAAAGTTCATCAAAACATCTTAGCTGATTAATTTGGCTAAAATTCTGATGAAAACTAGGCAGGTTTCCATTGGAAAATTACTTCATTTCCTCACAGCTCTGCTGCAATCATCCCAGCAGGCTGATGGAAACCTGGGGATAAAGAAACCCTGAGTTCTAAACTAACAGACTAGCAAATTCACAAGCCAAGTTTGCAAGGCTCCCTGTCAACTTGGTAAATCACCGGGCAAACTGTCTTGAATTTACAGTAACCCCACTGCTTCTAAAGTCTCCAGCTCCTTAAGAAGCCTTTTAGCAGTATGCAAGCCTGACTCTAGGACTCCCAGCCTTCTGGGTTTTAAGCACTCCAGGAATGTGGAGAAAGCCTAGATACATTTATTAAAAGAAGCCATGTCTTTGCAGAAGTAACTTTCAGCATTCCCATTCTGCAGGAAATTTCAATGCTTCATGTTTTCATGCCATTTGGAACAAGAAACCTACAATTGAAAAATCCTGGAAAATAGGACTTATGCTTTCCAAGGACTTACTGGTATCTGTTGTCTGGAATAGAAAAAGAGGTCACACTGCTCTAGTTCTTTATTCAGAAGGCAACAAACTCTGTGTGCAGATGAAAGTCAAAGCTTCAGTTGCTGCTGACTCATTCTGAAATGGCTGAACACTTACTAGATTAGGAACTAACCATTTCATAGTAAGTCTGCTGGTCACTGTGCATCCAAACACAAATGCATGTGCCAGTTTCTCTGGACTGCATGACAGGCATGCAAACGTCACGGCAATCAGTAGTGTCTCAGAGACCGCTGCCAAAACGCATCTGTTACATGACAGCTGCAAGTTTCTTCTATTCCAAACAAAATTAAAACCAAAGGAGGTAAGAGTTTTATCATCTTTATTTCAGAAACTGGAAAAACAGAACTTCTTTGTTATTCTTTTATTTCATGACTATCCTCCCCAAAACCTTTGACAGTACATAAGCTTGAACTGGCACAGATTGCAGTATGTATTCCCACAGATGAGAACATTCCCAGCAAATAGTTACAGAGTCTCTAAGAGCAAATCATAACCAGACACAAAAGGTGGACTGAAGCAACCTTTGTTCACATGCACACTCATTTCAGACAACTGGGATTTCTGTATGAAAAACATAAAGTACACCCAGTCAACCACTTTTCTTTCAGAAAAGAAAAAGATGCACTTAAATTATTAACTTTTATCCACCGCACTTCAATGAAATCAAGTACTTTTCCACAGAAAATAAATTTCATGGAAAATTTAACTGACTGAATACATCTGTCTCCTATCATGTCAGTATCTTGAAGATACATATAATCAACAATTTCACACAAGCATAGCAATGCAGTGAGTTCAACCCTGGAACATGCCTATCCTTGCACAACAGAGCTTTGGAGAGATCTGACAGCCAGCACAAAACGAGCCAGCTTCTGAGCCCAAGAAGTAGTAGGAGAGAACCAATGCTGTGTCTCACCTGGGCTGATCAGCACCAGTAATTGCACTAACGTGCTGCTCCAGAGATCCAAATGGGCTTTCCACACCCCTGCGATACACAGGTAGCCCTGTGCTAGTACTGAACACTTAGGCAGAGATAAATCATTTTATCCATAGCCTACTGACATTTTTGCTATGCTTTACTGTAAAAGCTGATCCAGAAAACATGACACAAAACCAAAACTCAGGAGAAAAGAGCAAGTTTACAACTCTAGAACTGACTGACTGCACCTTATTTAACCACAGAGTACCACAGGGAAAGGATTTATCCCAGGCCTAGTAAAAGAGCAAAGGACATCTGAGTTTGAACCCTAACATACACATTGACTGACCTTCAGCACGGTCATCTTTGTGTTAACTCTTCTAATTTCATACACCTTAGGGCTTGCAAAAGAATCAATATTTATTGAACACTGCCTCATTTGCTAATACCTTCCACTCTATGCTATCACCATACAGATATTACATGGCTACCATACAGATTCTACATATAAAGTCACTGTATTTCCATTTTCCAGACTTGTACATCTGTATTGGGTTTGTGTGGTGGGGTTTTGGTAGCAGGGGAGGGGCTGCAGGGGCAGCTCCTGTGAGAAGCTGCTAGAAGTCTCCAAGTCAGACCCGCCGCTCACCAAGGCCGAGTCCATCAGCGATGGCAGCAGCGCCTCTGGGATAACAGATTTAAGAAGGGGCATCTGCAGCGGGGAGGAGATTGGGGTGTGAGAGAAACCCCTACCCAGACCCCGAGGTCAGTGAGGCAGGCGGGGAGGAGGTGGGCCGGGGGAGGGGATGGCCCTGCAGCCCCTGGGGAGAGGGCCGGCTGTCCCCCTGCAGCCATGGAGGGGAGCGGGGGAGCAGATGCCCCCCTGCAGCCCCGGGAGGGCCCCCCGCCGGAGCAGGGGCAGAGCGAGGAGTCCTGCCCCTGAGGAAGAAGGAGCAGCAGAGACACGGTGTGAGGGACTGACCCCAACCGCCATTCCCCGTCCACCTGCGCTGCTCAGGGGGAGGAGGGAGAGAAAACCAGGGTAGAGTTGAGGCTGAGGAGGAGGGGGGAAGGTGTTTTAAGATTTGTTTTACTTCTCATTATCCTGCTCTGATTTGACTGGTAACTAATTAAACTGATTTTGGCTTTTTTCCCCCAGGTTGAGTCTGTTTTGCCCGTGACCATAATTGGTGAGTGATCCCTCCCTGTCCTTGTGTCAACCCATGAGCCTTTCTTTATATTTTCTCCTCCCCATCCCTCCAGGTGGGAAGAATGAGCAAGAGGCCTGGTGCTTTGTTGCCGGCTGGGCTTAAACTACAACAACATCTCTGACTTACAAAAGCATTAATTTATCAGTGTTTGGGCAGTACTCCAAGAACAGGACTCCAGAAGTGCTGAGACTCAGAAGACCATTCAAAAGTGGAATACACACAAGACTTGCAGCACCTAATCTCATAGCTAGAGTTGTTTAAATGTTTTTGGTTTTTTTCTAGTTCTGTGGGCCAAATCTGCCAGCTGGAAACTATTTCCTGTACAGTAACTAAAAAAAAGATCAATGCTTACAATCAATTCATCTGCCTAGGTTTGTGAGATCCTGTGGAAAACTTTTTACACTGTGTGCTGTCTGACGCTGCAAATGTGAACAGCTACGTGGCTTGACCTGCCATCCATGTTTGTTTGAAGAAACCACAGGTACAGAAGCTACAAGTGGAAACCCTTCTTGTAGGCCTTCTTTATGATTCCTGCATTTGGTGATGCCCCTAGTTCAACCTGAGTCTCCAGTTCAGAGCTTGTCCCATAAAGTCCAGATTTAGCAGAGGAAAAATAGCCTGGAGCTGTTGAAGCAATAATATCTGTTGTAGATGTACCTAAGGAAATATCAAGGTAACATCATCACATCACATATGTTGCAGAATGACCCAAACGTGTTTCAGGCAAATATGCAGCAAGGTGTCACGCTGGTACACGCAGCTGTGTCTAATGGGCATGTAAAACACACTGAGGTGACACAGGCAAGTAAGTCTCCTTCTAGCTGTTGGCACGCATTAAGGTTACATAAAGCAATAGGCACTGAACCGAAAGGAGGCATTTGGCTTTGACAAGAAGCACCTGCTCCTTCCGTTCAGCATGTCCATGCGTAGTACTTGGGCCTTGTACACAGAGCTCCAAACCTCCATACCCTCTGTGGGTCCTGAACCTCTCTGCAAACATCTTTTTCCCAAGTATAGGCAGGAACTACGTTATTTTAAATGTTTCACTTCCAACCAAGGGCAGAAACGTGTAAATGTTAGTATGCTAGAGAACGCCATCTGCATTGGAGAGATGCTAACATACAGAGCTTGTCTACATACGGGAGGTAGGTCAGAGTGAGTTGTGGGATGTTTTACCAGGGAAAAGGTGTCTGGGGAGGTTACAGGCTTCCTCCATTCACCCTTCTGTGAAGCACATCCTCCTGGTCTCACGATAAGAGAGTTGCTAGATAACCGTGGAGCCCATACTTACCCCTTTGTCCCAATCACAGCTGGATTCAGTGCCTGTGACACACTTGAAATCAGTTCCCTTGTATCTTGTCCCCAGAGCATCTGCACAGAGACCCTAGCACAGTATAGATAAACCACCAAGAATTCATACCCTGCTCAGTATCTTCCCTATCAAGATGAGTCTACAAGAGTACAATAAAGCAAAGTAAACAAGAATCACTCAAACCACTGACAACTACCAAAGCAACTCTGCATATTTACTTAAAGCCTATAAGGCCCTTTTCTTACTTGCCAGAGAATCCCACAACCTTAACTTACTGATTGCATGGGCTACTGCTTGTAAGATTATTAAAAAAAAAAAAAAAAAAAAAAAGAAAAAAAATCACAGCTTCCCCATTGGTTTAATATCTGAATACAACCTGTCATTAGCTAAAAGGGACAAAATAACTGAGTTGATTTAGTCAATCCGATTACCCTGTGCTCCAGCTGATGAATATAAGCTATTTAAAAAAATTAAAAAGCTATTAGACTACTGAAAATAGTTTTGAACAATCATCTCTGGATGCATTATTTCCATGTTTAAAGACCAACTGGTAGAAGCACAACTGCTAATACAGGCTGCCTGAAAATTCAATAACTGGAGATAATGGTCAATTTCTCCAACATTAGTGTCTAATTAAAGAATTCTACTTCAGTTGAAATCCATTTAAGTGAGCAACATCCACATATTGTAAAGAAAAATTAAGAATACATTAGGTTGGGCCAAGAATCCTTATGATATGAGTAGGCAAATACAAAAGCCATCTCTGATTTATCACCTCCACCTCTTTTATTGTATTTTCTGCTCTGTCAATACAAAACAGTGGCAAGAATTGAAATCAATAATAATTCCCCTCCCTACTTTTTTTTTTTTTTAAACTGTCACAGTAGAAAAAAATAGACAGCTACCAAAAAAAAAAAAACAGTCTTACAAGAAAGCGCAAATATCTGCTCTCTAAAAAGGGGAAGGAGAGAACAAATATTAGCATTCCCTCTCCATAAAACTGGTGGCAAAATGTGCTGGAATGCTGTACCCAGAGGAAAGGGCGTTTTGCTGTAGTTTATGGTCAGCCGGTCTGCAAAGATTTGAGGTTGAATTCTCATAAAACCAGCCCCGCATGTACATGTTCATGAACCAGAACAAGTGTCCAAGGTTCAAACAATGCCCTTTTCTAAAGGCCCTTATCTGATTGCCGAGCACTGCAACAGTCCCACCAAATAAAGTAAAACATAATTATCTCGAGCAAATTTCATGAAATGAGACTGCTGCCTAGTACTCTGGGTAAGAAGGTTTGTTTAGAACCAAGGGCAGCCACACCAGCGGCACCAGTAGAGAATGAAAACGTTCAAAAGTTGGCCCAAAAAGTATCTGAAAACCGATACAATAAAGCCCATAGGAAACAGTTATTGAACGATCAGCTCTATGAGGCCTAAGGCTACACTTTTACATCTGTATAATTACCTTACCTTCAAAATCAATGGAAAGCAGCACGGGATTTGTAAAATCTATCAGTCCTGCAGAGGTAAGAAACTATTTTCCATGAGACACAATTGCATCATTTCATCTTGAGGCAGAAATACAACCTTGCATGTCTTTAATATTGGGCAAATATACTAAATTTTCTTGTGCTTTCAAGAGTATGTTATTCCTTTTAGTTTGATGTATCAAAGAAAAACATTTTAAAAGTTCAGTGAATTTACTTACTACTGATAAACTTTTGCACGTCTATAGTTAAGACAGGGTCATGATTGTATCACTTGCAATGGCAAACCTCTTGATTTTCCTTTCTTCCTTAACTCCGACATAGTTAACAAGAGCAAAGTAGAAGTTAGAATTTCAGGTATTTCCAAAGTTCCTCAATAGTCTTTCACTTCTATTTGGGCTGAAACTTCATGTATTCTGAATAATGGAAACACTGTTCAAAGCATTACTTCCCCCCACCACCACCATTATACTTGCTTAATGGTCCTTTACTTGTGATTTTGTGCATTAATTCCACATAAAGGTCTCCTTTAGGTTGAAAAAAAAAGGACGTGTTTTAACGTTTAAAGCAAAGCTAAATAATACTGTACTGCTGGGCAATTTTCAAAGCCACATTAAAAGAGTATCATAGGAAGAAGAGGCATCCGTTACAAAAACACTACATGGTTCCTTCTCTGTGCTCTACGATTTTGTGAAGATACTCTTTTAATCCAGCCATTTACAGTGACTCTCAGTAACATGAAATCAGGCTTTATAATGTGGATTAAATGTTATCTCCTCCTCTGACATATCAGGTTTGGTGAATCTTGACCCTTACACCAGTTCCACAGTAGCCATGTTATACTGCTATGAAAGTGTTAAGAATATTGTGAAACCGTATGAAAAACTTCCATTTCCCTAGTGGATCCCAATTGCAACAGGATGTCTGTTTACGGCACGTATGGGGCAGAGGGATACAGGTTTTCAGGAAACGCTGACTAAAAGCAGTCCAAAACATCACAGGCTAGAATTCAATGCTGTTAACACTTAAATGCCTGTGAAACTTTCCTCATGCAAATAAGCCCTATGGATGCATTTAAAAGACGGTGCCTTAACCTCCAGATGTGCATCATCTGAGCATTTCCAGTACTAGGTCCATCATGACATCAGGTTGACTGGCATCCCTCTCTGCCCACCACCCTAAAAAGAACCTGTGAACCAAAGAGTTACATTTAGGGTCAAAACCACAAGATGGATTTTTTCTCTGACATTTCAGTTTCCTCCTGGGGAGAACACTTGGAGCAATCCAGATCTATTTTCATACTACCCAATTGTTTCTCAAGGGCTATACAAACCAAACTTACGAAGTAGTGCTCAAGAAAAGTTTTTCCCCAAACCAACATGGCTGGTGTGAAACAAATCTTGGGGCACCTCTGCTGCAAGTACTCTGAAATAAGAAAAATAAAATCATGTGATTTCATAGAAAAGCACCCAATCTCAGCCACTGATCACTTGTCAAAGCTTATCTAACTAGCCACCTGTCCTGCTCTCCCCTTCCTTTCACTTCAAGGTCTTTTATGAGTCACTTAAGACCACAGCAAGGTGCAATGTTATTTCACCCTCCCTGGAGCACAGGGGTGAGGTGCATTCAGGGCTGTGCCACCAATGTGTTCTTCTCCAGTGCTGCAGCTTCACCACCTCCTGGACCACAGAGACCAGGAAAAGTTGTCCAAGAAGCCCAGAACCGGAGCAGCTACGGTACCGTATCCATCAAAGGTCTAAGAAAAGAGTCTTGCACAAACCATGAGATTTAGCAGGTCTGGAGAGATTTTGTTCAATTTGCTTGAATTCCTGTGATTTCATCTCTTCTGGGAATGGTTAAATACTGTTTCCCATACCGTAATATCCTTGGTAAAACTTATCAAGGAAAGAAAAAAAATGATGACAAATCGAATGGCTTGCTTACCTTATCTAAATTTGCCATAAAACACTAAACAAGTTCATTTAAAAAGCATAAATAAAGGAGGACAATTCAACTTCCTTGAAAATCATCATCCCTCTCTTCAGACAGTCTGTCAGCATCAGCTGGACTCTGGATAACAATCTCTTTGCTGTGTCCAGGATCTATTTTTCAGGTCACTTGGCTGGGTTAGCCTATATGTTCCATCACATCCCTCCTACTCATTCATCTCCGTCTCAGACATAAAGGAGACCAGATAAAAGCAACATTTCCTTAAGCTTCAGTCAAAGCAGGAAAAGAAATACGTGACTGCTATCCATTAGCTCAAGTTGTACAGCAGCTTCAGTACCTGAAATCTGGACTAGCCCATGAACATGTAAGACACATAGAAAATAGAACAAGTTGATACCTTAGCGGAACAGGAAAAAGAACTGCTATGTTGTGACTCTAGACATAGCCCAGAGCAAGGAATATTAGCCTAATTTGCACTGCACCAAGGTATCACACTTCAGACACAATGCAGTCAGAGACCCATCCCTGCTCTCCTCTTGCTTTGAGGCAGGAAGGTTGTCCCAGCAGTCCCCATGCATCAGGTACAGACAAGCAGCACAGAGTCAAGGCCAGTTTCTTGCTCATCTAACCCCAAAAAACCAAACTATACAGGTCTATATACCTAATATTGGTATTCGCCCCTAATGCTGGATAAAGTAGCCCAAGGTTTCAGAAGAGGTTCCTTACAGGGCTAGCAGTCTCTAAATGCCTTTTAGGTTTGCTGTCCTGAAGTGAGTTAGAGGTGGGTTTGCTCCTTTAAAACCTAAAGATCAGACTGTCCAAAATCTTTTTCCAGATACTGTGCTCCAGAGCCTGGAAGCTTCTAGCTTATCTAAACTCAGAATTTATTCCAGTGGCTTTTCTGTGTGTGCATGCACGTGTATGCATGTGTTTAATACACATATTAAATTTTAAATAGATTGCTTTTAACTAATCACATCAAGTGGCATTTGTGCAATGTAAATATTTGCTTTGTTCCTTCAACACTCTTTCAATTACACTGAAAATCTCAGAGAAATAAAATTACAGCAGGCCGAATATTAAAAGCTGGGGAAGGAAAAGAGCTAGAAACTAAGCTTCAAAGGGAATTCTACACTTTGATTTTAGTTTGCATATTCCAAACGCTCACATTTTGCTACACAGATGTCAAACCAGGAGGTAGGTAATAAAGCAGGTTCCTTTAAGATTAAAAAAAACCCCACAACATTTTAACTGATCAAATCAAACCATATTCCAAGTGTGACAGAAGTAAATGATGTATTATTAGTTCTTCCCTGAACCTCATTGAACCATCTCTTTCCATTGTAGCAGGAGTCTGTCAGCCATGCAGGTCCTTGCCAAAAATAAAGAAAGAATGGCAGCATTCTCCATCTGCTGATGAGTCCAATCTAAGGAAAGACAAAACACTGATTTTATTTAACTCTGCTCCAATTATTGTCAGGCGATACAAACAGTCATCGTGACACAGAGCCAGGTTTATTCATGTGCCCAGTAAGCCAGGCCAGGCATAATAAAGAGATTACACACTCCGTTTGGAATACAGGCAACGTGGAATAGCTTTTATTAAAACTTAAACCATGGGAAATATTGGGTAGTAGATTTAGGTATCACACAATCAGAAATATGTTTGGCTCAAAAACACAACACATGGCATCCTTAGCGAATGAGGGTGACTATTATTACAGCATAACAGGCCTGCCTTTCTCTCCTTGCCAAAAGAAAAGCTTGGAATAGCACAGAGCACATGGCACTTTAAACTTAGAAGACGGAGACTGGCAAGAGCGTTACAGAGTACGAAGGAAAAAATAAAGAAGAGCTTTGTAAAGTATCTGTCCCCCTGAAAGACAGCTCCTCACAGAACAACACTAGTCTCTGTACTGAAGTGACCTTGGAAGAGAAAGGGCTATTAACACCAAGAAATGGGACAGAAGGGGCAACAGTAGGGCTCTGCTTGATTTCTGGGGTTCTTCTGCTTCTTGCTGGCATTAACCTCTCTACTGGGGACAATCAGAGACCTGGGGAGCCCACTCAGGGCAAAGAAGTTGACGTGCTGAGAGCACACGCTACCACATCAACCAGACCTGCTTTATCATTTCCCTCTGCTACTCCATCTCTGTTTGTGTCCATCTGTTGTATTCTTTCTGCTAAATACTTCGGGCTGGACCATCTGCCTACCCTGAGGTGGCACAGGTGACACACAATGTGGTCCTGTCTCACAGGTAGGATCCCAAGGCACAACCTACATAACTAAGGATACCGAACTCACATTTGCAGTCTCTTTCTTTTCACTTTTTCATAGTCAGTGTTTACAATTTACACTAATCTGACCAGTGACAGCAGAACATTTTCTTGCATAAAAAGTGCTCTTGCTTGTTTATGAAAAACCTTCAGGTGCACCTAGTTGTTACAGCTTCTGTGGGAGAAAATGTCAGTTCAAGAAAAGACCTGCAAAATAAAGGTTTTTGAGGGGTTTTTTTGACCCAAGTCAGTGGGAGCTCAGACATGTGTTGACATGATGGTAATCCATGCCATGGATGCAAGAACAAACAGGGGGCAGGAGGCTCTCCAACCACTAGAGGAAAAAATGAATCTCTGCTTGACTTGATGCCGACTGAATTTACTTCAAAAGGAACCTCATGTGGCATAGGAGGATGAGATGCCTAGAAACAGCACAGTGAGGAAGACAGCAAGATTCTCTTTGGGGTCTAATCAAATGGATTAAAAAAAAAAAACACGCTGATACACAGACAACTTCTACTCGCATTTCACCTAATGTTCCTAACTTACACTACTTGTACTTTCCTCAGTAACATGTCAGTCTGTTCATTCTTTTTATTTACAGCCCTCTGTCCTGTCTCTGTGTATCAAGGTGTGCAACAACAGCCTTTTTACAGTCAGCAGTTGAATAGCAACTTTACTCTGAAGAAATCCATAACAAGATAGGTGAAGTGTCAAGACAGATTTAATCCAGGCAATAAGTATTCCACAAGGCAACAGGATCAGACTTTAACAGGGCTGCAGCTGGAGCACAACAAAGGTCAGAGAGAGAGCTACACAGCAATCCGATTTCCTTACCCAGCCAGAAGGTGTTCAGCTTGAACCCAGTCTCTCATGGGCTATGACCACTCAAGGAATCTGCCACTTTTTTGTCACCAATAGTTAAAGGAAGAGCAGTGTTTTCAACTGCAGACCTCAGCATGCATTAAAAAGGTGGGCACACAACCTGGGGAAAAAAAAAAAAAGGTACTAAGGTTGGCAAATGGCCTGAGGTCAAAGATGAAGCCAAGAGGCACAGTGAGGCTTACAGGAAGGCTTGGAGCTCCCTGACTACAGGAACATCCTTTCTCCTTATGCACAAGCACCTGCAGTCCCATCAAGACGGGAAGTGATGGCAACACCACCCTCTGATCATCTTCATGGCCCTCCCCTGGACCCACCCAACAGGTCCAGGTCCACGTCCTTCTTATGTTGGGGGCC
>JAVKLA010000084.1:10258269-10273948 GCA_034782735.1 Sagittarius serpentarius | reverse complement strand
CTCCTACGGTGGGCAGTTCTTCATTCTCCCAGTCCCTGCCTTTGCCTTCTGCGACTTGGGTGGTGTGGCTGGAGCACTTGCCACAGAAGACAGAGGGGGGAAAAAAAAAAAATCTAGTTAAAAGTTTAAATCCAGTTTAAATGTAGTTTAAAGCTCTGCTGATAAGTCCAGCCAGCTTGTTGCCTGGGACACTCTTGCCCCACTTGGCCAGTTGAGCCCTGTCAGCTGTCAACAGGCCCGGTTTTGTGAAGGTATGCCCAAGATTGTAGAAGCCGAGACCTTCAGCATGGTACTAGCTATGCATCCAGTCATTCACCTGTTCAATCTGCCTCCTTTTTCTTGGACCTCCTTCTCCGACTGGGAGGACAGAGGAGAACACCACCTGATCTCCTGATCCCTTGAACATTGTTCCAAGGGATATAAGGTCTCTTGATATTTCTGAGTCACCTCATTGCAGCGTCATTCGACCCTACCTGGAATAGTAGGAATGGGTGATAGCCCGCAGGCTTGACCAGGCTCAGCAGTTTCTCTGTGACATCACGGATGCAAGCTCCCAGCTGGCAAACTTCTCTAGAGACACCATCTGGACAACAAACAGGCACTTTGTGGCCTCTTAGTAAAAAGTCTCCAACTACTAACACCCTACATACTTTTCTGGGGCCACCAGTTCTAATGCGGGTGGATGGTTAGACCAAATTTGCACAGCTGGCCTTTCCCGGGTTTTGCCACTCACTCTCTCCATCTTTCAGCCCCAGGGCATCATATCTGTTGCGCAAGGGCACTGCAGGGGGAAGAGGAAGATTCCTCCTCCTGGCCTGAGCAGAGATGAGAGTCCTTTGTCTTGTGAGTTAGTTGAGTCTGTCAGCTCAGGGTTGGAAGCAAGCTGACCTTCCCTTTGCAAAGTCTTAAGGCACGCCTGTCACTCAGCTTGGGACAGTGCTCACCACCACACATCACTCTCTCACTCAGATTCCCAGATGCTGCGCTGCCTATTAAGCTCCTCTTGTAACATGGCTACTTGCTTGAAGAGTTCATCCAGCTGGGCACCCTTGCATCCATGACATCCACCTCTGCCTTCGCACCCTAGATGGACTTCCAGGTTTTGGAGTTCCACGCAAGTTTGGGTCTGGGCAGATCTTTCAGTTCTTGTGAGATCAGTCTGGGTGTAGGTGTCCATATAGGCGTTGTACAACGCCCTGTACACCGCGATCCTCTGCTCCACTATGGAACATGCCAGCACAGAGCTGATCACCTCAGTGAGTATCACAGTATGTAGCAGAATTTCATTCAAAAATGCTATGCAAGCTGGAATTGTGTATACAACAAGGTTTTTATTTCATCAACCACCATCTCTGACCACAGTCCTAGGCCGGTTGTGAGATCTCTGGGGTTTGGCTTTGTGCTCTCTAAAAAAATAATACACCATAACACAGGCTGCAGCCAGGAGAGATCAGAACTCAGTGTCTCTGGGGTGCTAGCTCTGGGCATTTCTGTTTAGGCTGGAGGATATTTGTACTTCTCAAATGTGCACTGGAACCAAGATTTGAAACATTCTAAAAAATCTGGTAAACTTCAGAGCTCTAAATTTCCAGAAGAATGAATTTCACCCTAATTTTTCTTTCTCAGGAATTATCTTTCCAAGCAGCTAAGTAATGACTGTATCTGATTACAATTCAATTTAATAAAAACCCTGCAGAATACCCACACATACTTGGAACAGAAAAGGGAAATGCAGTTACATGAAATTCTCCATTCATTCAGAGCACAACGCGGCTGAAACCTGGGCATAAGGTGTCTCTCACCAGTGCTCACAAGATGGTGTTGTAATTGATGCCAAAAATTCAGCAGCTTTATCATATGCAATTTTTTCCTACTGACAAAGTATTCCACAGAGCTGTATTTCAATTCTGATTCCATATGTCACTTCAATTTCTGATCAGAGCTTGAACATAAAAAAAATTATAGCCCACCTCAATGGACCAATAAAAAAGGATCATTTCTTTTTACATATCAACATTTATTAGTCTCAATCATTTCAGAAATATAATCATTATAGTTCCTTTTACTGAGAACAGCTACTCCCCACACACACTCATCCTGGGGGCTCCTCCATACAGATGCTCTTTTTCCTTTTATTTGTGAGGGTGGCATGTTGTTCCACAGCAAAATCTGCCATCATGCATAACCAAGAGAGAAATTAATTAAAAAGGGTTGGGGTTTTTTTTTCCCCCTGTTCCCCATACCTTGGGCTCTTTAATATTGCTATTATTTCCTTCCCTCTCCCCCAAATAAAATAAACTTTGACTAAAAAGTCAAAGGCAGGGGAAGTTTCAAATCAGAAGGAATGACTGGGTTGACTGTCATGAACTCTGTATTTCACAGGCCTTTCAGTTTCAGTTGGGGCCAACCATGTTTAATCAGAGCACAGCTCACAGCTGGCTACAGCACATATTCCAGAAGCATATAGGGCTCTGGTTGGAAGCCATCAATACTGAGATTAATCTTGGTTTTCAAAATCACTGATCATATCTGTTTTATACTCTTTCAGAATCTTCCCAAAGAAATTGATCCATCCTTCCTACTGAAAACCAAAGATGGATAGGATGCTGTTTTCAAAAAGACTTTTACAAATCCCATCAATACTGGAATAAAACCAAAGAAAACAAGGGAGATTTATTGATTTACACATTAAAATAACGTCTGCTTTTTGTGCATATGCAATCTCCCTTGAGTGATAACTGGACTTTTAAAGAGAATCTAATATTGAACCTATAAGTGTCATCCATCAGTTCTCCTCCCCCTTTTCATAACGCCACAAAAGATTAGAGATAACATGCCTAATTAGTGTAGAATGATGTAAAAATCACTGCCTGGACTGAAACACGTGGTACAAACAATGAGCTTCTTGTAACTAGAGACCATTTAAGTCCAACCTTGGATCTTTGTGTGTCTGGATACAGAACTGGAAGGTGGACATTTGTATGACTTCTGCAACATGTAAAACTTATTACTGAAAAATCTTATTCTCACTAAGACATTTGGACCAATTCTATTACTTCCACTAAAACATTTGATCATTTTCACTCAAAATTCATGTTGTTGTAATTCAAGCCACCTCAGCTCAAAAGAATTTTATCTCAACAGAGGCTAATCCAAGTACTGCATGAGATGGAACAGAAACAAAACAAAACTTATTTCCCATTTTCCAAGGATAACTTTCCAGCTTTATGAGTTACAGCAGAAATGTTTACGGATCATACTTAAGCTACAACTAGGTTTCCATGCAAAGTAAAGCTAAGATAACTAACTGCATAGTTGTGCTTCATGCATTGCTGTTATCTCCAAAATTCACACCCTCTGCAGGAAGTATTTGCTAAGAAGTACAGCAAGCCATCACCCATGAATCTGGTGTAGATATTGAGGACTGGAATTAACTGTACGTGCCATGTACATCACTCCAATCAACATCACTCACAGCCAGAAAACAATTTCATGATAAAATAAGCCAAGGATTTTTGTTGGTTTTTTTGAAATACAGAATCAGTGCAGGATTCTGAGGACTTGTGTTCAAGACCGATCAAACAATATGAATCAACTGACAACCAGCTGCCAGCTGAAACATCAGAAAGTTAAAAAATTCCTTACAGAGGTCGTACAGGCACAGCCCTGCCCCAGCATGGGGCTGCCACAGGAAACCAGCAGCGCCTGGGACTGTCTCCAGCAACAGGTCACCCAGCTTGGGCTCCCACCCCTGGTTCAAAGGGAAGGCCCCACAATCACCCTACTCTGCACAATTTTGTCCATGCCAGAGCCACAAACTCGAGCACTTCCCAACTCACAGCAGATACAACATGGAGGCCTGACCTGCCATGCACATGAAAGATGCACCATCTGTTTGCACACAGTGGCAGGCAGCCCCACGTCAACAGGATGAAGGCAGCGGCTGTCAGGTTCCTGAACACCAAGCATTTCATGGAGAGACTACAGCTGACATACCACAGGTCCTCTCCAATTTTAATTTACGCCACCTTTATTTAGTAGGAGATACGGTACAGCTACTCCAACACATAGCAGACTACTCCGATACGCGAATCTTAATTATGAATTTTGACAGCAATCTTGTCAATCTTACATCAGCTGCCTTGCCAAATACCCTCCTGCACATACCTCCTGAAGTGCTGCCTGCTCTGCAAAGACCGCATGTGTGCAGGCAGCTCCTTTCTCTGCTCTCAGCACGCTTTATATTGGTTCATGTCTCAGCCTCAGCAGAGCGGCATTTTGTTTTTCCTACAGTCCTTTGCATTCTCGTCACGCAGCAGGTGCTTCCACGTCACTACACAAACAGCAACAGAGTCACCGCAAGGCCACAAAAGCTGCTGCCCCAGCAGATGACTGTACTGTTTTGTAATGTATCTGCAGCAAACAGGATTACAATGCAATTGTGGTGTTTGCATTTCCTTCCAGGTTCATAAGCAGGCCCGTGACCACAATTTAATTTAAAAAATCCACAAGCTAAAGACCCTTGCCTGGTGACTCCTGCTGTTCTCTTGGGAGCTGTGGCGTAAGGAAAGAAATGTACGGACAAACTCCCCTTTTGCGCTGGCTCGCTGCCACTCTCTCAAATCAGTGAAATTTTGCTATTGGCTTAAGTGGTGGCAGAACTGGTGCCAAGGAAGTAACTTCTCTTTTGAAACCATACTGTTTAAGGATGGCTGGCACAATGCAACATAAGGTGACAAAAAGAAACAGGCAGTTGGTTTTATTTATATATATGTGTGTGTGTGTACACATGCACATATATAGTTTTCGCATACACAATATAGATGTGTACCCTCCTCTCAGATCAGTTTACGTTAGGACCCTAATTTACAGGAGATCATCTCTGTTCAGGACATTATTTAAACTCATAACTTTACACTTCGGCAAAAGTCCCCGATGACGTAAAAAAAAAAACCAAACAAACAAACAAAAAAATCCACAAACAAAACCAAAATTTAAGCTACTCTTTAGCCAGCAAGAAGAAACTGAAGGAGATATGATTGCTGAAACCTCCTCTCCAGCAAAGGAAAGGAAGGAAGCATGAACAAAGAAAGAAAATATGTCAATATTTTCTGTCTGGACTTTTAATTTTCCTGTGAGGGTTAACCAGAAAGCATGGTGCATCCTACAGACCCTGGTAGAGACAGATGATCTCTGCTGGCTCTGCAGTCCCTAATAGCTTTTCTCACTGACTTAAGTCATTCAGAAGCAAGAGCAGTGCTGTCAAATGCAAGTTTACTTACTGCTAAACTCAGCCAACAAATTGCTCATTTCTGACAGATGTTTCTGTTTAAAGCCACTAGGAATTGTATGGATCATTCTACCTCAACAGTCTCAAGAGCCAGCCTAGCAAGTCCAAGAGCCAGAAATTTGCCAGGAACAAATGAAAAACCTAATTAGATCAACAGACAAAATTTGGATCAAGATTAGAGGATCTGACATGACAATGGGATTAGACTATTAACAAGATATAACAAGGTTGGGCTATTTATCATTTCACAATCAGTTTTCACAGCACAAGAAGGAAGCACTGGCAAATCAGCAGGAAAAATGCAGACATGAGAACACCCTTGTTTCAGTTTAGCACGTGCTCCCTTTTGATGCCAAGCTGTACAGAACCAAGTAATCTGTTATTAGAGAAAAAACACTGCAATAGCAGAAGGAATTAAGAACTGGAGGCCTAACAATGGAAATAAAAATAACAAAATCCTTAGGGCCAGATATTGGTAGTTGCAGGTGTAGAAAAAGGCCAAAAAGTAAACAAATAACTGCAAACAACAGTTTGGAGCTATCCATGTGGAAAATCCAGCTAGTGCAGACAAACATCTGTATAGACTTTGCAATGTCATTGTCATCTTTGTCTTCTCCATCTCCATTCCAAACAAGTATAAACATACTTAAAAAATGAGGTTGAAAAATAAAAAAAAAAAACCATTGTTGCTTCCCCCTCTTGACAGGTTGCCTGTGGGACTGAACAGGGTGTAAGGGAGTGGCCGAGTCAAATGAATCTCAACTTTATGCCAAAGTAGAAAACAGCAATGACAACAGAGCTAAACACCACACACCATGGTTGGATGAACTAAGCTCCATTTCCTACCAAGGGGCTGCCTTCACAGAGCTCCCAAGGGATTCTTTGCTCCGACTGCTGACAGGTCACAGAGGTCTAGGTAGTATTTAGGGCAAAAGGACAGCTGAGGGCCAGGCTCATTTTCTGGTTGGCCTATTTCTGTTCAGATGCTCCGCACCTTCACCTTCTGCTCCCACATCTGTGCAGCCAAGCTTGGAAACAAACTGAGTAATCCTGCTCCTTCAGTGGAAGGAGTCTCTGGGCGCTGCTTACTTGCTTACTGCCTCTTGTGTCCAAAACAAAGCCACTCGAGCCTGCCTGGAGGAAGCTCATTTCCTCCAAACGTTCTCTCCCTGCTCGTCTGGGGAACAGAGGTGTGGACAACGCACTGCATGCCTTATATACAACAAAGCAATCTGGTCCCATCCCAGTGCAAACCCAAGTTGGCTTTAGTAAAGAAGTTATCACCAGCTTATTTCTATTTCTAGCATCAGCCACAGAGGCCTGGTCAGATACAATAACATGGTTTTAGAGAAAGGAAATTTAGTCACAGAGCACTGCAGAAGAATTTTACAGATGTGGAGCTGCACCTCTACATGTGGAGCTGCACCTCTACAGCAGCAGCAAGGAAAAAAAAAAAAAAGCCCTACGTGTGGCTCCTTAATCTCTGCCTACTAGGTGTCCTTAACAGCAGTAAGCTAAAATCCATTACCAGCAAAAAGTACCATAAGAGAGGCTTCCCCACTGCGAGGCTGTGCTGCTGATCCTGCCAATGAAGTAGTACTTCCCAAAATCCCACTCAAATGATTCTGAAGGAGGCAGCAACCTTCAACATACTTGTCATTCTCTGACTCGAGAAGCTTAAGAGAGATTACAGGAGTATTTACAGTTTATCACTAACCGGACTGAAACACCAAGCAAAGTAATTAACTAATGATACACTGTATAATATAAACATTTCTAGGATCTTGTACTACGTGGAAGCGCCTGTAATAGGAAGAAAAAACATTCACAGCACAAGGAACTGCAACCTTGATTGACTGGATTTCGAAGCTTATTTCAGGGCATAGCTGATGCCAGTTAATGAGGGTGTGTGCTCCACCCCAAGGTGTAACTAACGGGATGGGCATTTACATTTTAACACAGCAGCCGGCTAGGGAAGGTTTGGGCTGGAAATAATACAAGTGGAACAGGAATGAGGGCGAGACAAAAGATGAGGTTTTCCCCTCAAACTGCTTCATCACATCCTCAACTTTAAATACATTACTAGTTTCAATTAAAGATAAAGGATTTATGTTACTATCTGTGTCACTGTTGACAGCAATAAAAGGATACATTGCAGCAGCAATATAAGTACACTTACTCTTAAGTACACTGCTTAATCCGTCCATACATGTTTCTAAAATAATTCCTCTTTGTCAAATTAAGTATGGCTTTTTGATACAATTAGCTTTTTGCCTGGAGCTCTGGTGGTCCTGATATGAAAAGAATCTAGATACACATCAGTTCTGGTTTAAGTTCTGCATTTAAAAAAAGAAATAGATAAAAAATAAATCCTTCCTCTCAAGCTCATCTTCTCATAAATCCTATTAACGAGATATTCTGAGATAAACACAATGAGGCACCAGCATCTCTCCTTTCCTCAGTGACTTTTGATACTGCACATCATCATGACAATGGAGTAGCATCCCTGCCAGTGCTAGCATCTATAAATACCATTTTAATTTGTCTATTGCCCTTCAACTAAATACTGCCTTTTTTCTTCTTTTTTTTTTTTTTCCTTTTTAAAGGAAGCATGCACATAAATGAAACGAACAGGAGAGAAGAGGGAAACTATGAGAAAGGAGCAGCACTTAAACATGCTCTCCAAGCCCCTGGCAACAGCAACATTTCAACAGGACAACAGAAAAAGGAGTTCTGTAAGCACCTAAGCTATGAAAAAAACAGGGTTTCCTGTGATGCAAGGTCCACATAGCTTCCCTAGTGCCTGAAAAGGGCAGAGCTCACACTACCACCTTTCCTTGTAGAAGCAGATTAGCAGAAGAGTCTTTTCTTCCCTGCCCGGTTGTAGGAACCTGGCAGTTTTAACCCCCTCCTGCTCTGCTACATTTGGTGGAAGCTGGCCCACGGATTCAAAATAGCCAGCAGGCAAGAAAAGCAGACAGACACCTATACAGCCATACATCCAGTATTGGCACAGCATCCTCATCTTCTCAGGAAAGCTGACAAAAAAATCCAACCATAGAGAACATGCTAGGGTTGTCTCCTAGACAGCATTTTTCAGATACATTTGGGCCATTTATGTTGTTCCATACAGAAGGACCAAGCTGTGCCTCTCAGCTGTTATGCATAAATGGTACCGAGTCCTTCTGCAGCAGCCACAGAAACAACCATTTACACAGGCCTCAAATCAGATTTCCTACACTTCAAAACTCTGTTTTCGGAGAACTTCAGTATTTGAAGTCTGCAAACCCACTTCACATCTACTGTAGCAGGAGGTAAGACAGACCATTAGCATCTATAAAATGTTCCTCACACTCAAGAATAAGCAGTTACAGCAGCAAATAAAATTAAACTAAGCTAATATGTGCAGCTAATAACTTCTACAGAACTAAAACATTCCAATTACATCCCAATACCAAAGCTATGAATTTTAATTTTGTTGAACTCTTGTTGAGAAGACTACGATAAGCATCTTACACCAATGCAGTTCCAGGGTTGCAGGTCTTTGTCGCTCGTGTACTTGCCCTCTGCACTGTGATGAATGCCACTGATTAACACTTTAGCTACTTTTGATGCAAAGCACACAAATATCTTCATCATAAAAAAACCCAAGGAAATATTTTTATAATCATTGTAACTCATGAGGGCAAAATCTGCTAAGAAAGGCTTCTCCAGTTAACAGCTTAAATGTGACAAGTTTAGCAGCCACATATGTACTCAGTATGGTTCAATTTCCCCCATAGATGCGTCTCTGATGCTAGGTAGGCAAAGTAGCTCATCTGTCCTAATTCTGAACCAGTGCATGCTAGTCTCCTTCAATCTCAATTAGCTAGTAGGAAATTTATTTAGAAAGCTGACAGGAACTATTTGGGGGATTAATGATCACTGATTTATGAATATTGAGTAGCATTTCAATAATCCAAGCAGAGTAATCACTTGTAGCTGAAGCCAGTTCTCTCAACCATTATAGTCTGTAGCAATCACTCAAAGGCAGTTAAATGATTCTGATTTATGACCTTAACCTACAGGGCCCAGTACATTTGCTCTATCAGTGTGTAAATTCTAAAAACGCAATTCCCTGCACCTCTAGAGAGCCAATTTAAGTCAACATTATGCATGAGCTGAGCATGCTTGAATTCTCAGATCTCTTATTTCACTCATTAAATTTGCACTGAACATCTTGCAATTAAAATTTCATATAGATTTTTTCTTATGATTGACATTTGGCCTTGGCAAAATGAGTTTAAATTTTGTTTCTCTAAAGATTTAGAAGGAGATACATTGATCTAGACATTGTTTTCTGCAAGATGATGATGATGGAGCACTAATGCTTTTATTAGCATTTTGAAAAGCCTCCCTTTTTGCTGGAAGACTGTCTATCAGTAATAAGTGAAAGCAATTCAGTAACCAAAGACAAAGCTACAGCTAGTACAGCAGCTTCAAACATGTTGCTGCACAGTCTTCATATGACCCTTTCCTGGTTTTAGGCCAACATCTTTAACTGGGGTGGAACAAATTGGGCCTTCCAGTACAAACCACTATGTGCTCATCTGCAATGAATAAACAGCAGTTCTATTATGTGATTTTGAAAATAAGCCCAGGATGACTAGAAAGAGCAGAAAAGTACTAAAGTGATTTCAAGTCCTGATCTGAAATGGTGAACTGTTTGGACTGACTCAAACACTAGATTCGTTGTGATAAAATCAGGCAACTCATTTATTTTCTCTCATGTTCCGTCCCTCAGGCAATGAGTTCAAAGGAAGAATGGCTGTACTCTTCCATGACCCCATGTACTTCCTCCTTACAGCATACCTTCTATGCAGTAGAAGTAGCTGATCACAGAGAGAGAGCCCACGCATCAAGTTGTTCACGATGTATGGACAAACACAATGACTTGAGGGAAGAAGAATAATTTATGCCTCAATTCACCAATGGCTTAAGAGGACTGCAATGTTAAGAGCCCATGGACAGAAAATAAGTGCTACACAGAACAACTCAAAGAAATACAAGGTCTTTTTGTAGAAATGCAGCTCCTAGCACAATGATACATCGATTTCATATAGGACTTGGAGCATAGAGTAATGTCAATAATAAATAATCATGTGCAGGCTGCAGCAGACACACTAGTATTAATTTTGTACCTTAAGAAGCAAATCAAGGGGAAAACGTTTCAAAAACCTAAGGAGCCAACTAAAGGAAGCATCCCGTGGGCTAGAGAAACAAGAATACACATTCACAATATCCATTTAGATCCCCTGGTCATAGTGACGATGGAAGCTGTACTGGAGATAACATTTTAACTGCTGATTCCCAGCACATGTCAGTGCAGGTATTTACACACATACAGCTGAAGCAGGACCCAAATGCTGACATACTTAACATGCAACTGATAAGAGAAGATACCCTCTCTCTCACATCATAGGAACATTTTAAGACATTGCAGATTGTCATCCAAGCACAAGGAAGAATGCTTAAAACCCACACATATACCACTTCCAGTTTAACCACTCTTCATCCTGTCCAGCTGAGCACAGTATTTGCCTTTCTAGCAAATTATAAGCAAAGGAAATAAGCAAAAATTTGTCTCAGTATGGGAAGAGATCAATAGTGTACCTAAATTCCATTAGGTAGCTAAAGGAAAAATCCAGTGTACTAGCCCTGGAGAATATCAATCTTGCAGCAAAACCCAAGGCATATTTTACTGCCGAACAGTAAAGTCTTTACAGTCACAGCATAATTACACTAACATACCGGTATTTTAATATCATCTCTCTGAAATGAAATTTTGTTTCCATGTCCAGTCAATAATTCTGTCTCATCTCAGTGATGAATAGAGCTTAGTGAATAATTTGTTATGAATAATTTATTCACTGCATTTCACCTTTCATCTCTCTTTGAACATTTTGTGAAATTCTGGAATGTATTCTTTACGCAAAACTATTCAATAACTCATGCTTGCAGACTGTGTGTTGATAGTTCAGTGAAAATATTCAAACTGATTTGCCACTTGGTTACATTTATGAGGTTTTGTACCTGCTCCATCACTGGTGAGCTCAGTTCAACCAAGCTGCATTCTCAGTTGTTCAGACAGCTGCAACTCAAGTTCAGTCTCAGATATTTAAGCCTGGAATGTGTATTATGTATCATTTCTCCCATTTCAGGATCTAGAGAGGACCCAGCTGTGTTCAAGGCCCCAGTGTTTCAAGTGCTGTGTAAGGACTGACCACAAGAATTGACGGTCTCAGTAGGCAAGACAGTGGGAGTTACCACCCAACTATTTTACAGACAGGAAATTTAGACAGAAAACAAGTATTACTTCACTACGTTCAGACAAAGAGAATCTGTAGCAGAGAGAGAAAACACCAACTTACAAACACAATCGGTTTTCTAACCTAACACCAGACAAGGCTGTAAAACTGTGAGAACCTGCCAAGGTGTGTCAGCTGAGATAGTTGGGAATTTTCCCAAGGAATCATTTTTCGTGAAAACAAAGATTTCTACCTCTTCCTGTACAAAACAGTTTCTTGTCATTTTTTTGCTACAAAAAAATAAAATTTTCCAGTCCAAGCTCTGAAGGAATTGTTACATTTAGGGCTGCACAGACCCAATGAAAACAAAACAAAGAACAACTACCCGAAACATTTTGTTTTGCATCAGTGTAACAGACCATTACATCATGGGTCCAGTAGTTCAAAAAACAGTTTTCTCCCAAAGGCAGCTTACCCCTTCCCAGCCTCCTAGAAAATAAGAAAAGCCATCACTGCAATGCAGATTTTGAGGTAAGACGAGTAGTATTGTCTAGACATAGCACTGAACCCACAGGGACAACAATCCTGAAGTAAAGAGGCTCCTGTAGGCAATTTGTCACTACAAAACAATTCCACTTACTATCATACTATATCATGAGAAAATACTTCGGCCCAGATCAGTGCATTGGAATCCCAGGTTCCAAATGCATTACCAAATTTAATTTTTCACACATCTTGTTCTGTGAAAATTTAGTTACATTTCCATTTCTTGCCCCCTCCCAAGAGAAAGTAAACATTGAAATGTCTTTATCATGCCATAGAAACATATGTACAAGTCTGTACTTGAGCTGGCTAAGCACAAAAATTGTGGCTGTTTCTCTTACGAGAACAGGAAGTGCTTCATTTTAATACATCTCAACAAATGAAATTCAAGATACGATACCCTGACAAAATTTATGGAAGGAGCAGGTGACTGATCAATTCTGCTATCCTGCAGGGTAAAGATTCCTGCAGGATTTGGGTGCTCACATCAGAATTCATCATTCTCAGAAGGTCATACATCACAAGCTGAAGCCCATGCCATGGGTCTTTTGTCACAGAAGTTCCTGTGCCCACCTCTGCTACATCCACACTTTTACGGCACCAGAGGTACAGCTCTGGTTGTAGGCAAAGGACCACTGTTAACAAAGGACATATGACAGCAATACATGTGAAAGGCATACATGGGAAGAGGCAAAGAAACAAAAGATAGATAACTCAGCAATCAAAAAAGGAGAAAACCAGATCAGGATGTGAACTTCTCAATGAAAGATTGCATGAAAGGAGTGATTAATCACCGGTACAGGTGCCTAAATAAGTTGTGGAATCTCCATCTTTGAAGACGTCCTGCAAAGTGTCAGGTAAAGCCCTGAGCAACACCATCTAATGTTGAGGTTAGCCCTGCTTTGTGCAAGGGAGTTGGACTGGATCATCCTCAAAAGCCTTTTCTGACCTAAATTACTTTATGATGCTACATGACCTCTTCACAAAAAGAACTCAAAACAGTAACAAGCACAATATCAGCTCAGGAGCACAGAAGGTTCAAAATACCATCTTTCTTCTGCTGTACTGTTGCATTTGTCTTGCACAGAGCATTGCTGCTGATTCGGTCTCATTGAGTTGTAAATGTAAAAGCTTTGTTTCACATACAAATGGATCCATGTTGAAACACACTAGTTGCTTTTTGCAAAGCACTTATATCAATATTCATAGAAAGCATTTATATTCATAATACAGGTCTGCAGCAATGTGGTCCTGCCATGCACACACCCTAAGAATGGACTTTAAATATACACATCACTGCAAGATAATTTTCTAACAACTTGGAATCATATGTTAGGTTTACCAGTCTGTGTATGCACACTCCAAAATTCATAGAACAGGAAAATTTCATAAGAAAAAAAAGGCAACACATTAACACCACAAAAGAGAAGAACCAGGTGCATTTTCAGAATCAAAGGGCTGTCACAAGCAGGCCATCCCACCATCTACGTGATAAATAGAAAAATCTTAGGATGGCATTCATGCAAATTGCAAATTTATTCTCATTATTATCTTGCACTTCAGACTGTCCGTCTTTTTTTGTAGTAAAAAATCTAGGCAACATTCAGTATGCACAGAAGAGCAAAGCATTACTACAAAACAGATGGTAAAACTGAATATTAAGCAACCTTGTATGAAGAACATTGCTTTTAAGAAGAACCCAATTTACAATTAATAGCTTATAGACTGTAAAACTGACTAGCAAAATAAAATGCATCTCAGTTTAGTTATTATCAGGGGAATCTAAAGGAGAAACTAGTCCCTGGTTTATGCAGTTGGTGGAGTCCAGTGTCCTCTCCAGCTGATGGAAAGTCACAGATCCAAGGTTTAGGCACTTAACATGAATCTGTAGTAAAAACTCTCCATGCTCACCTCAGTCCCAAGGCATTTTACTATTGCACCCTGCTGCTTCGTGGAAAAGAGATGAGCCAGATTTCAACAAATTAGTCTGCCATAATCAAAGCTTTCCATCCACATGATCACACTCCTTTAGGACTACTAAAGGGCAAAAAGACACTCTTGAGGCTCAAAAGCCTGAAGAACCAAGTGTGTTTCCTTGAATACAGCAGGAATCAAAATACCACTGCACTTAGCTCCCATCCTTTTCCCACCAGGGTTTTGTAATCCTCTACACAGCTTCTGCCTTTACCTTTCCACCCTCTTGCCTGCTGTTCTCAGAGGTTCACACACACATACCCCACAACTCCTCCAAACAACAGAAAGGAAACCTTCTTGTCCACATATGCTGTGTCATGGGTCATGAGAAACACCTTCCCTGTCACTGTAGAGAGGGACAGCTACTGCAGCAACAGCAGCAAATTAGGTTTCAGCACTTATTAGTATGCGAATACTGAAGGATAGAGAATGGGATAGGACCATACAATATTTTACTATATTTCTTAAGAGTTCTAATTAGCTAAAATGCAAATTTAAACAATAATACTGTGAATGTAAGGAGATGAACTGCACATTTCTGAAGGCATACCAGATTAAAACACACAGAACACACTCATTACACTCTAGGTTATGGATTCAAACATATCCCAAGTCACAAGTGATGGACAGTTCTTGGCACCTGGTGGTTGTTTGATAGCATATTTTGAGTGAACTGTCATTCTCACTCCATGCCTCTAACTGGAAGGTACAGCAAGTATTTGGTGATTATCTGAAGCAGTCCGATAAAGGAATAAGTAATCTTAGGGATTCAGTCTCAGAGGCAATACTTTGAAGCAGACCCATGGGACTACAGCAGAAATGCAGATTACCAAGGCCTTTTTTCAGTGGCTAGGGATATTTAGTTTCATCCTAGCAATGTTACTCCAAGCTTTTTCAAAAAAAAAAAAAAAAAAAAAAACCAAAAAACCAAACCACCAAACAAAAAAAAAAAAAAAAAAAAAAAAAAGTGTTATTTATTTAAGGGAAATAAAAAATAAAATACAAATTATTCCATGAACAGCAGAATAACGTAACTCAATTCCTTAATGTTCTTCTCTTTTCCCCTCTTTTCAAGGCTGTTCTAACAAAACTTGAATTCTTTCCCCTGGTTAAGATATTCCTAGTCCTCTCATCATTACTGTCAATTTCCATTAAATTTGACGCCACAACTTAAAATCTAGCTTTGTTAAAATCTGTCAACACAATTTGAAGTTATGAGTGGATAATACAATGAGGCTTGCTTGCTTTGGAAATCAGTCTTGGGGCTAAGCAGCACTAAATGAGATCAAGTGGCTGATGTCTGGACTAGAAAAGAGCAGCAAAAGAAACATTCCTGCTAATTCCTTCTAGAAAGGTATTATAGTTTGCATATATAGAGGGGAAGTATGACACACACACACACACACACCCTTACTGTAGGTGCAGCATCCTCAGTAAAATCACAGAATTGTAGAACGGCTTGGGCTGGAAGGGACCACCAAAGGCCGTCTAGTCCAACTCCCCTGCAATGAGCAGGGACACCTTCAACTAGATCAGGTTGCTCAGAGCCCCGTCCAGACTGGCCTTGAATGTTCCCAGGGATGGG
>JAVKLA010000084.1:10242594-10258169 GCA_034782735.1 Sagittarius serpentarius | reverse complement strand
TCTCTTGCCTTTCCTGCCTGTTTTCTTACGCCTTGGGATCGCAAGCTCTTGCGCTCTACGGAAAGCCTCCTTAAAGATCTGCCAGCTCTGTTCCGCCCCCTTGGCCTTGAGGACAGTTTCCCAGGGAGTCCGACTAACTCCTTGAAAATCTGGAAGTTTGCTTTCCTAAAATTCAAGGTCTTGACTGTACCCTTTGATTGACCCCTGTCCCTCAGGAGCGTAAACTCCACCAGTGCATGATCACTGCAGCCCAGGCTCCCTCCAATCCCGACATCACCAATTAGCTCCCTCGCATTGGTGACCATCAGGTCCAGTATCACCTCTCCTCTGGCTCAGGAAGTTATCATCCATGTACTCCAGGAGTCTCCTGGATTGCCTACAGCTCGCCGTGCTGCTTTTCCAGCACATGTCAGGGTGGTTGAAGTCCCCCAGCAGGATGAGAGCCTGCGAGCGCAACGCCTCCCGTAGCTGGAGTTGGAAGGCCTCATCAACAGGCTCCCCTTTATCAGGCGGTCTGTAGTAGATGCCAACCACAAGGCTCCCTTTGTTGCCTCGGTAAAGGTACATTATAATGAAATAGATGTTGTTAAATAAGAAAATTAATAAGCTATATGAGGAATTAGTCACCCAGAAGGGCAGCAGTTTACAACTACACTGCGCAGCCTCCTTCCATGTGTTTCTACCTAAAACCATAGGGTATACACACGTAAGATGACAGATTTCTGGTTAAGACAGGGAAGTCCATTTTAGTGCACTTCCAGTTACTCAATTTGCCTGTTTTGCCTTTCTAGCCACCATGGCACGTTGATCTGAGTGGAAATCAAAAAGAACAGCAATGGGCTGATACGCAACAAGAAAAAGTCAGGAGAAACTTTTGAGTCCAGATTTGAAGTGTTTTGGCCACCATCCACCACCAAAACTAGATACTGCTGGAACTAAACTAAACTCAGGTGAGCAACCACTCCAGAATATCTGTCAAGACCAAGGGTGCTTACGCTCATCTGTATGAGGTCAGCACCCCTGTCCTTGAACTAAACTGATAATCATTGTCTTGGTTTAACCCCAGCCAGCAACTAAGCACCACACAGCCGCTCGCTCACTGACCCCCCCCACCCAGTGGGATGGGGGAGAGAATCAGGAAAAAAAAGTAAAAATCATGGGCTGAGATAAAGGCAGTTTAATAGAACAGAAAGGAAAAAATGATGATGATAATATTACAGTAATAATAATAAAAGAATTGGAATATACAACTGATGCACAATGCAATTGCTCACCACTCACTGACCAACGTCCAGTTAGTTCCCAAGCAGTGATCCACACTCCCCCCCGGCCAATTGCCCCCAGTTTATATACTGGGCATGACATCACATGGTATGGAATATCCCTTTGGCCAGCTTGGGTCAGATGTCCTGGCTGTGTCCCCTCCCAACTCTCCTGTGCCCCTCCAGCCTTCTTGCTGGCTGGGCATGAGGAGCTGAAAAGTCCTTGACTTGGTCTAAACATGACTGAGCAACAACTGAAAACATCAGGGTGTTATCAACATTCTTCTCATACTAAATCCAAAACATAACACTACTCCAGCTGCCAGAAAGAAAATTAACTCTATCCCAGCCAAAACTAGGACAATCACATAATCAAGCCATGGCCTGATGGAGGCTGATTCAGAACAATTCACCCATTTTAGGTGAACTTTACTTCACTTATTAGGAGAATTAGGTAAGTGAACATGTTGAAACAGTCAACAGCACAACAGGGGGAGAAGTACCAGGAGGGAAGACAGGCCCACAGCCAGGAACAGAGCCTCTGGGATGTCAGGTCACTTCGGTGTTGAAATACCGAGGCCTGTGACTCTTAAATGTACTATACAAACTGAGAACATTCACACCATCTAAGTTTATGCTTAACTTGAGCATGGTCTCTCTTCTGAACTGCCATGGAGTCACCAGCTTAAAAGGGATGTAGTGAACAGCCACCAAAACTTGAGTATTAGAAAGCTATTGTGCAGATATGCAACCACCGCAGCCAGCGTGTTTTCAATAGCGGTGCTATTAAAAAGTTAGCATATGCTGTTCAGTAATTATGTATGATACACACAGTGCCGCTCACAAGGGATATAGCATGTCTTTGACGATTGCCTCGTTAATATACCAAAACTGGGGTGAGGGAGGGAGTTGTTATGGAGGAAGGCTTTTTTGGTTTATTTCTGCGGCTACCACTTCTATTTGCTACTACATGGCTTTAAACACTTCATAGATAATGTAATATAGCCAACAAAATAGCATTCCATGAAGCTAAATTAAAAACCCAGACTATGGACAAACAGATTCAATAAATGCTTAGTCTGCCCTCTAAAGTATGGCTATATATAACACACAATTCATTTTGTATTACCATGAGCTGCTCTAGAAATATTGGATAACTTCACTAAACAATTAATAGTTATTTAACTTATGGAAATTGAAGTCTTCAGAATTATGAGGTTCTATTTCATACAGAACTGTAAAGAATAATTCTTTAGCTTCGCATACTTGTGTAATTATCTTAAAAATTGAAATGTCATCAATGATACAATATGGTCATAAGTAATTAACCACCTAATTAAAATCTAGAAGTTAAAAGTAATTCATGTGCAGATACAATTGTCCTTCACAGCTGGATTTCAGTAGTCCATGAACCTAAGCAATACTGAAAATGGAAGAAATTAAGAGATCCTGAACACTTTTCATGGGAATTTGCAATGTAAAGCAAAAAGGAACAGCAGGATAGAACATGCCGTGATGATTAATGTTCTGTTTAATCAATGTTGAGATGTCATCAGCAAGAGATGGCAGGTGTCACTTCACTATGTTAGAACAAAGTCAGGTTTTGGAAAGAGGGAGATGAGGGAGACCGGGAACACGAGTTCCTGCAGTACTGGAAAAATCTTTGCCTATTCCGAACACATACAATTAAAACCATACAGCATTAAAAAAGCAAAAAGGGAAAAGAAAGTTTGGAAAGTCTCAAACATTACGTTGAAGAAGTTGTACTTGTTCTCCTGTCCAGCACTCTCTATAACTACTTGGTGAGGAAAAGCGTAGCACTTTATTGCACGGCATCAAAGCATTCCCGTACTTAGAGATCATCAGTTGTAGCCTATCAGGGAGAAATCAATGCATTCTAAAGTATTATCAAGCTTTTCAACAAAACACTAGCAACTGAAAGTTGTCATTCTATAGTCACAAGGTAAAGAACTAAACGGTCATAACTGACAGTTTCTACGTATTCAGAGACAATGCTCTGCAACGGGTTAAGACAAATTGCTGTGATAAAAGCAACTGAAAAATATATTGTACCATGATTCTGAGGTCAGGCATTGCAGGGAGCTCCCAGATTTAAGTCAAAGTGCTAGAGAAATAGTAATGTCAAAATTTACATAGGCGCCTAAATAAGATTTGTCATTATGAATTCTAAACCTTAGATTAATGGGAGAACTTCAGTTTAGTTGCAGGGTAATATTCCGCACTTGAAAAAGGCTTCAAGTGTTGCATATTGAATGGGAGTTACTGACAATGTGCGCACATGACTAGAGAAATTAAAGAGAGGCCATGCACAGTATCTGTGCATCTACAAACTGAGGCCCCAGTCTTACAAAGAACTTGATGCACTTCTGTTCCAGTTCATTAAAAGAGTTAAGCACTTATTTCAGGCTGGTCCCTACTGAGTGCACCTGAGCACATACTCACCTCTAAGCACTCACGTGGGTAACACTAGTGTCAAGTGCTTTTAAACATGTGCATACATGAGCTCCTGAATAGATGGCTTCCTAACCTGGGTTTTGCTAGAGGCCTTTCCTGATGGGCCATGGCAGGACCTGTGATCTGTTAGCCTTGACCCCGCCCCCCCCCAACCATGCAGAACTTTTCATAGACTATCAACCACCAACAGCCTCTTCTCCTTGAAATACTATTCTCTTAGGAAGGGCTGGCAGAAGACATAGAGGCTGGCTTTTACAGATGTTACATATTTATTTCATGTCAGCTTTTTCCAGTATGCCAGCCAATCTCGGGAATTTCTTCTCCCCCTCTCCCTACCCCAGAAGAATAGAAGAATCCCATTGTTTTTAATTTTTGAGGTTTTATGGCAATTTCTACAGAACTGTATTAATCTTTCAACACACAATATATTACTAGAACAACTGTCTGCTATAACTACCCAAAAGGGAATGATATTTTGCATCCACTGAATACCGTACTCAGAGTCTGAAACTTCAGTGCACATCTCCATAAAACAAGCTTTTGTCTCTCCAAGTATGCTCATTCATGAGCCATTTGGAGACAAGCAGACAACATATCATTGATCTCTGATTATGTTCCAAGATACATTTCTAATGCAGCTCTCATGATTACAGCGAGGCTTCACATTTTGCTCACTGTTGCCCACCCACTGGTTTACTGAAATGATGGCTTGCTACCTCACGTTCTCCGCCCACCCAACCACCGGCCCAAGTGCTAGAAGAGTGGCTGCAAAACAGCCAGACCCAGACACTGGCAGGCATGTTTTGAGTGCAGAATGAGGGACTGCAGTTGATTTCACACTTCGTCCAGTTAGATCTGGATATTTCTTAAAACTGTCAGACTACTTTGCTAAGTCTCTGCTCATTTTTAATCACGACTATCATTTCAATTTTCTCCACCTACTGTGAACAATAAATTAAAAATAGGAGCTATAAAGTCAGGGGAAGACTTTATTATTAGTTTTTTTCTGATTTGAAATGCCCACAGCTTGCCATGCTGACTAATGTTCTTTGGTCCGTAAATAATACCACCTGCTGAGCCAAGTATGTGCCCAGAATGAACATGTGCTGCTAGGTGATTCAAAAAGACCGTTATTTTCCCTTTCAGTTCCATGCTTTTTTCTTAAAACAGAATTTGCAGCAGCCTTTTCTCATTTCTAGGAACAGAGAATGCATGGACCACACATGGCTTTGTATAACCACTACTGCACAAGCTAATTAATCCAGTCTTTATCCTGGCACCCAGCACTGAAGGCACATACAAGCATGAAAAGAGTTGCATTCCACTGCCCACAGATAGAAATCCACAACTTGCTGGCACTTGCTCTCTCTTCTCCACACTCTCTCCTTCTGCTTCTGAACTATACCAAACTCTCTCTGGGGTTGAAAACCCCAAAGAGGAGCACAGTACTTAATCATTAGACTTCTCAAATGTCTGCTTGACCTTGTTATAAAAAAGGGCAAGCCACAGTCACCTGGCTTATCTTTTTACCCCATTATTATTTCACAGAATCACAGAGTCACTGAGGTTGGAAGGCACTTCTGGAGATCATCTAAGTCCACCCCCCTGCTCAAAGCAGGGCCACCTACAGCAGGTTGCTCAGGACTGCATCCTGTTGGATTTTAAATATCTCCAAGGATGGAGACTCTATAACCCCTTGGAACAACCTGTTCCAGCATTTGATCACCCTCTTACAGTAAAATAGTTTTTTCTTACTATTAAATAGAATTTCCTGTATTTCAATTTGTGCCCACTGAAGACCCATTTTGTCTGCCTTGATCAAACCTCTCTTTAAGTGACTTATCTTTAAACTAAATATCCCTGGGGTCATTATCTGTACCAAAGGGGATGGAAAGAAGTTCCACTAAGATTTATACATCCACATCACATCAGCCTGCACAGCTCAGTGATCAAACATGTGGTACACCTTGGAAAGATGCAGCCCTGGAGAGTTTCTCTGGCCCCAGGCAATCTTCAAGAGGCATTTACTTCTAAAGGACTTTGTCTCCTTAGCTGCTCTTGAGCAGTTTAGATCAGTGTTGTTCCTTGGTCAGGTCAGGGTCATTTATTATTTGCCCTAACGGCCAAAGAAGTGTTTAATTTCATCACCTCTGTATGAGTTGGTCCAGATGAATTAAGTGGATTACAAATGCCACCTGTTTTCCAGTGCAATTTTAGAAGCAGATTAGAAGTGACAAGAAAATGCAGAATGATACTGAAAGTGACCCTACAGATGTTGCTAAATTCTGCATCAGGACTTTTCATGAATAAAAGGTTTGTAATGATGCAACAATTCTGTCATCACCAGGTACAAGCAGTATTAGAATATTAACTCTGCAGTTCTGTACTTACAAAGAAAAGTAACATAACTAGTAGGTTCTTTAAGGACCCTTGCAAAGCCATACTGCAAGAAACAGGCAGTTCAGAAATGCAATTTGAAACTACTTTTGCATACACTAAGAATTGTCCCTTATAAACATATAAATTAGAAGAAAACCATCCACACTAGTTTCTTATAATTGTATGAAACAGACAAAACACTCTCTAAGCACAGTATTTGTTTCTACTTTACAAAAAGGCAAGTCCTTCATTTTCTTGAATTTTCTCACGGTGTAAAATTTACTCTTGCTTTTATCTGTTCAATTTTTTTTTTGTTCTTAACAGCTACAGATCACCCATGGCAAAACAGAAAAGCAGCAAATAATTTTAAATGAACACTTCCATTTTCTTAGGAGAAACCTCCCTCCCTGAAAAGCATTACAAAGGAAGAAAAGAAATAGATCTGAGACTAGTAATAAATTCACATCCCCAAATGAAACCAGCAAAATAATTTATTATACATTAAATGTCATTGAGGTTCACCATGCTCACGAAGGCTATGAACTGCATGGATTCAAGGGACAAAAGGAACAAGGCCATGCATGCACAGACGTCCCCTCAAACATGCTGAACAGGCTTCTCTGTAAGGTCTCAGATCTCCCCACTCCCTGCCAAGCTTTTCTTTATCACCATCTGCCTTTCCTCTATTAACTAATTTTTTTACCCTGAAGAAGATTCTAAGGCTGTTCTACTTTTAAATAATAAAATGGACATTTCACAGTGGTTTAAAACGTGGTGCTGACCTAATAAGATTGATTTTTCTTTGGGGAAGAAAATGAAAAAGCAGCAAATGCACTTCAACAACATGTTGAAAGAGGCAGCTATACAAATAATACATTACATAATTAAAGCTTTTTCTAAGCTGGGCAATTAATTTCTTAAGTTGTTCTACTAGTGTTAAAACAGAAAAAAATAATTCCCATATCGGGCATGAAAAAAAATTCCAGACTTCTAGAATATGCACAGGTTAATTAACAGCTGTGTAACTCTCCGCTTCTTCCAAATCCGTTGTTCATGTTTAAACACAAGGGATGGGGATATTAAGTCTTTCAATCAAGTTCCATACACTTAGGATGTAAACAAGACTGAAATCTGCTAGAATTAGAGCTCTATAGTCTACTTTTCCCCACTGCTATTTTCTCTGCTGTTGAGTTCTTTTTAAAAAGCGGGGCATCCCAAAATCTTGATGCCATCAAAAAAGAAATTTTGAAACATCCTATTCAATACTGTTGCACAGCACCTGATGGCTCGAGACATGGAGACTCTCTCCAAGTCATTACTGTTCCTGCGCAGGTCCTTGACAGACAGAAGACCTGGAATGGTTTATCAATGAGCATGACAGTATGCCAAGAAATTGGTCCCAAGCAGGTTTGTACTTGATGATCAAATTTAAGAACCAAGAGGACAGCGTATAGCTCTCTCTAACCAGTGACAGGACTCATCACACCTGTGATGCAACACAGTGAGCAACACAGGCTTCCTGTAGGTAACATCAGAAAGAGAGGCTCCTCTAGGGGCAATCCAGATCATGTGCTGGAAACCCTGATGAGGTATTTCTCCGCAGGACATCACGGCACCTCTTCTCCATGAGCTGCAGGGTTACCAGGACTCTCCACACACCAGCAGCATCCAGGGCAGACCGGAGAGCCCTCAAGGCAGGGGGGGTGGGTGAGAGAGGGGGAGAGAGAGAGAGGAGACAGACTGGAAGAAAGGGGGCTTTCGTTGGGTGGGGATATTTTTTTCTCCCCTAAATGAGAGAATTTTAAATTAGAACTGAGCAAACAGTTAGCTGAAACCCATTTGTCAGGCAAGTGCTCAAAGCTTCTGAGAAAGAAAGCAGGTCCTGGGTATGGCTGAATCCAAACATGCAGTCAGACCTGAACAAATATTCATGGCAGCTATTATGCCATATGCACACAGCTCTGCTGGTAAGTAGATGAATACAGAAATTAGGAAACAGATTGTACTGGGTTGGTAGACAGGCATCTCGGCACAAATGTCCCAACAGGCAATTATTTACAATTAATGGAGAAATATTTAACACTTCTTTTTCAAGCATAGCCAGGAGTCACTTAGAGATTCCTGCTCAGATTCACAACAGGGACGAGGCCGCCAGGGAAGGGTCACAGCAGCTCCCTAGTTTCAGGATGAATTCATACCATGGCAACTCACACTTTAGACTATAATAGCCTTTTAACACCACTCCCTTGGCAAAGACAGGACAGACTCCACTCCCACTACACCTTCTGCTTTTGCTGCAACACTCCAGGCAGCTTCCCCCTACAAACTCTCAGCCAACCAGCTGTCTTCAGATTGAGCTGAACAGGAATCTGAGCTGGTAATATACATACCTGGTGTGCAAAATCCCTGTTATTTCGAGTATGTACCAGCTAACCACGGACACAGAGAGTCAACTAGGCATCCAAAGGCCTATTATTTAGGCAACTACAACTACGATTTGTAAAGGGCAGGGAGGGGAGGTAGAGAATGACAGAAAAGTAAAGCACATTGTTTTCTCTCTCTGCCCCTTGGGTCAAAACAATTCCTTTTAATTGCAATATACTTTGTAACTATAATGTCATTCTTCTTGAAGGGGAAAAATAGAGACCTCCTGCTGAGAATTAAATGATCTATTGAAGTAATACTTTTAAAAGATACTGTAAGCTTTTAAATTATCAGCTCAGAAGTGTGGCATAAATAAAATACCAACAATGGAAAACCATGTGTAAAACATGCCATTATGCAGAGAGTTGTAGCGAAAAGTACACAAAGCAACTAGAGCATATCTTCCATCATTTGATTTTCTTTTTTTTTTTTTGGTGTTCAACACATTCACAAACGATAAAATAAATAGCCTTACCTAAACAAAAGGTGTGTGTATAAGCAAAGCATCCTGGAAAAGTTCCCAAGGGTCTAATGATATTGGTAAATATTTTCCAGTATAATTCTGTTAAGATATCTGGGGTGAATTCCTAGGTCCTCTGAAGTCAGCAACAACTTTGCCAGTTATTTCAGCAGCAGAAGGGTATTGCCTCTGGACTTCCATGCAGTGCTTATTGCTCAGAGAGAAGCTAGCTAACCACAGAAGAGCTGTGTAATTAATATTCATCCATATGGACAGCAGTAAAATTCACATCTATAGTTCAGATTAACCTAGGCAACAATCATATTTTAAGAAAGTATGATTCATGCAGAATTATCTGATTACTTTCAATCTCTACTATCAGTTTTAGAATAAAAGGATGGCTCAATTATCCTAAAGGTGCAATTTTTCATTCCTCACAAATCCGAAGTCCCACTGAGCACAGGGAAGGCAAGATGGGGTCCTTTGAATACTGTGGCATTGAGGTTAATGGGAGATTTAAATGCACAAGAAAGGCAGGATCTGGTCATAAGAGTATTTGAAAAAGAATTATAATAGTCATAAAAATGAAAGGATATTTATTCAAAAATGCTTCACTATCTCGTAAGTTATGTCTCTTCCATACTCCTTTCTCAGCTGGCTCACTGCTGCTTCTGCTCTCCTTAATCTTTCCTTTCTAATTCTTCTTTTAAATATTTATAAAAAATTTGCACAGATGGGGAAAAAGCTGAAGATCTGAAACAAAATTAATTTAATAAGGAAAGGACTAGAAGCCCATTATTGGTTTAGGCAGCCTCTTTTCATGCTGTATATTGTAACTAGGAATAATTAATTTGGAAGTCCTTGATCTTTGGGAGCTTTTTCATTAGTATTATTATTATTAATAATAATAGCAATTCACATTCACTCTCCCCACTTCCCTCTTGCTGGCTGTAAGTACTTCAGTGCCTCTAGGCACCCACAGGCTGCCACAACACAGAAGGCTGGATTTAAAAGCTATCGCTTTCTTACATGTACAACAAAGGACTTAGTGCAGGCAGACTGCTGCAAAGTCCTCTTAATGTACCCTAATAATAGCCTGTCCCATTCTACCAGTAGGTAACCTGACGGGTGTGTTGTGGTTGCCCATTAGCAGGCCCCTAGTTTACATGGTGGGAAAGGGCTGAAGCATTAGGACACTTGATCTTGGGAAGGGTGGGTGTTGCTGTCGTGGTTTAAGCCCAGCCAGCAACTCAGCACCACACAGCTGTTCACTCACTTCCCCCCCACCCAGTGGGATGGGGGAGAGAATTGGAGAATAAAGTAAAGCTCATGGGTTGAGATAAGAACAGTTTAATAGAACAGAAGGGAAGAAACTAGCAATGACACTAATAACAACAATAAAGGGACATTGATAATAAAAGGATTGGAATACACAAGACAAATGATGCACAGTGCAGTTGCTCACCACTCGCTGACTGATGCCTGAGACGCGCTCCTCCTCCCCCACCGCTCCCCCTGCTGAGCGTGACGTCCCATGGTATGGAATACCCCTTTGGCCAGTTTGGGTCAGCTGTCCCGGCTGTGTCGCCTCCCGACTTTCTTGTGCCCCTCCAGTCTTCTTGCTGGCTGAGCAGGAGAAGCTGAAAAGTCCTTGACTTGGTCGCAACACGACTTAGCAACAACTGAAAACATCAGGGTGTTATCAACATCCTTCTCATAGTAAACCCAAAACACAGCGCTGTGCCAGCTACTAGGAAGACAATTCAGTCTATCCCAGCTGAAAGCAGGATGATATTGAAAAAACTGTATGACTATAAGGCTGCTTAATTGCATATTCTACATATATTCAAACATGCCCCATCTGGAGTTTCTGAACTGACAGTACTAACTTGGTACTTACCCAAACGAGCCTATGAGTAGCCTTGCTGGAATACTCTAGCTGTTCCTTGGGGGTTTTGTTGTTACATTAAGTATTGAACAACACTTGTAGACCCCGTGCTGTCATCATTCCATCACTCAATAAAGACCATTAATGGAAGATTATGACTGACACTGCAGCAGACTGCTAGCATTCGTTAGAAACAAACTTCTCTATTAAGACATACAGACTCCTCCTGAAAAAGAATATATGAGAAAACAGGTCACAAGTAGCCAACAGCAGCAAACACTATCATTAATACATTTTCCAGTGGAGATTAGAAGTCAATCAACAAATGCAGAAATAACCACTTTCATGAAAGGCAATTGTATTACAACAGTTCACTAGTTAGCTTAAAAACATTTCAGCTGTTCATTGGGAGAACAAAGGCATGCATCTTCCCATTCAGATGCTCAATACAGTCTGTTGTTAGCAAAAAGCAAAGTAAAGCAAAGCAAAAAAAAAGAGTTGCCCCAGAGATAAATCTACAAACCAAGCTATACCCAGCTTAGATATCCAGTGGAGCTCTTGGCAGTATTTTACGTGTATGACATTCACTATAGAATCCAAAAGAAAGTGCATTTACCTAAAATGGGATTAACAGAAGACGGAGCCTTGATTTCACTTCTCACAATTTGTTGCATGTTAACTTTAGGACTAATGGATGTACAGACCTCCTCTGAGGAGGGTAGGATCCAAAGTCAGCACTGCCACTTTATTAGGCAATGTGAGATAAACTTGAATACACCCCAGATTCATATTGTATAGCTCCATGGTTTGGCTGCTCAGACAGCTACCGAGCTTCGTCATTCCCTCACCTAACCTCACTTCTCCTTTTGAGCCTGAATGAGATCCAAGCTGATAAAAGGGAATTTCCCTCCAGTTCAGTATTGCAAGGTAGAGTGGAATAGGACTACTTAATCTCCTACCCTGTTTGCCCATTCCACTTAGTCTAAATAATCACTGAATAAAAAAAGCTTGACTTTCATTATAGTTCAGTATGTTCAGTATGTGGCAGGCAAGAGAGATACGGTTCAGGTTCTTGCTCTTGTAAAAATCCAATTATTCAAGCAATAGTTTCAAGATTAAGTGACTGAATATCCAGCAGCATGGCACATTTTCTGAGCTGGAGAAAGCTTGATTCAAAGACCTGCCTCAAATTAGGCAGACCGAGAATTTAGGAATAGGTCTTCTGCCTTACAAGTACCCATCTTTCCTTTGCAGAGATCTGTACACCCAACCTGGCCTTTCCAATGCATTTGTCTGCAAAGACTGATCAGACGAGCATATCTAAACATTCAGTATTTTTTCAGAGGCACCATTTACCTGGTGCAATCATACATAGCTACTAAGGAGCCCAGAAGTAAAAATAGGAAACCACTAAGCAGTTTTTCTGAGATATACAGGTGGCCATAAGTCTAGATTGAAGCACCTGCCTACCACTGTCGTGTTGTTTGTATCCTACTAGGCTTTTAGATCTGTATCATTTGAAGGTAACTGTATGAAGAGAGTGCGGAAATACTTCCACTTTGATTCAATGTGCAAGACTCAAATCTGAATTATTTAAAACATAGACCTGTTAAAAATAAGAAAATACCCACATTTTAGTCATCATTTTTCTGCTGTAATTTGCAGAGCGCACATGTATGTGTTCTCCATTCAAATACACAGGTACATGATTTCATGCTCAGATATACAGGACATCTTGCACAGTGCAGGCAAACTCAGATTTCTTTGTCATGTTCCCTGTTTTTCCCATATGCGACGCAGCTCCAGTCCAGCCTCCTTCAGCTTGAGAATGCGGGGGCCAATTTCATACTTTATCCCATTGGTAGACCCCACAATTACAGTACTAAGCCTGTATAATGAACAGAGTACTCACATTTCTCCCATTCAACTGAAAAACAAACAAACAGGAGGAAATATGAATAGGGTCAGGTTTTGTACTAGAAAAATGCCTTCTATTTAGCTGCATGTTGGAGCACTTACTAGAAATTCAGCTATTTTTAATTTTAGGGTTTTTAGATGCAAGTGCTTTAAATAATCTAAGCACTTGGCACTTATTCAGAACAGAGAAAATGCATTCACAGGGATATTTCACTTTCATCTAACAAAAGGAACAATCCTAAATAAATATGTGTATTTTCTCAATCACCTAAAGAAAAGTTATAAATAGATCATTTTAAAACATATTTCACATCCAGCTGCCAAAAATCAATCTCATTCTCCTCTCAGGACAAAAAAAAAAAAGCATTCTTTTTTTAAACAAACATATTCCTTAGTACTAAAAACGTATGCACACAATGGAAACAGTCATTTTATAATCAGTGCCAACAAAGAAAATTTTGTAAAGTTAATCAAGCCTTCAGTTTTACATAGGGAATGTACTGCTGAAGTTCAGTTCACAGCTTAAGACCTCATATGAAGAACTCCTCTGACTCACAGTATAAAAAAACATGTTCTTTGTAACAAGTTCATAACTATATTATTACATGAGAGAAATTATTTTGCAGCAAGGCTATCCCAATAATTCACTTTGGAAAACATTCTTCCATCAAGAAAAACGTGGCTAAAAGCGAACGAATGACATGTATTGATGATGAAAACTAATTGTGACTAATCTATCCATTTTGGATTTTAGCTGTGTAAATTTAGCATACAAGTCAAGACATAAAGCCTAGCATTATTTGTGTTAAGAAATAAAAGCTTTCTAAACCATAAACACCAAGTAAACACATTTTTTGTCTACTGAGATTTGTAAAAATGTATTTTCCTTTTAACATTGATGTTCATATTTCCGAAGAACTACTACCTTGTTGCTGTTTTGTCTCTCTCTCTGCTCTTGTATTTTGATGATTGTAGAGTAGTCTTTCCAGCTAATTTTTTCTTTCTTTTAATGTTAGCTTAACAGCTATTGGCAGATGAAGGTAATAAATATGGCTGATGCTCTAAAGCTGAAGTTAATCTCTTTTTTAAGCAGGACATACAACACACACATGGCATAGGTCCTATACATTCTCTTGCACTTCTCCTTGGTGCAAAGGCACCTGAGACAAAGAAATTAATCAAGAGAGGAAGCCATGCAGTGTAAAAATCAAGTGGACACCAAAAGCTGACTTTAGATTTGAATAAAAAAATACTACTACCATGACGGATGATGACAATTATCCAGTTAACTCTCGAAGGCATTTCAAAACCTTCCTGTACTGAAAAGACCTATTTTCCCAACATCTAACTGTAAATTTCTGTTGGTATGCCGGTTCACCGCTTTTTCTCTTATGCCTAGAAGATATAAGAAAAACCTGATTGGCATTCTCCTTCTAAAACCAATTTACACTGGAAACAAACTGTCCCAGCAGATCTCAACAAACCAAATTCCTTCTGTCTTTCTTTGCCCATCACATTTTCTAAAACTCTTCATAGGTAGCATTTTCTTTTGGATTGTCTTAGTTCAGATCTTTTAAGTCACTTGCAAAGTACACGATCTCAAGCTGCAGCAACCTAAGTAATTCCTAGTGAAGAGAACCACCATCCTGTGTCCAATAAAAGACAAATGCTGTTGATGTATTCTGGGAGCATGATTAATGTTTGCAAATTGTGGTTGAACAAAACTCCACAGACTTTTTTCTATAATACTTTCCATAGGCAGAATATTATACTTATATTCATGCCTCTGACATTTTCTTTTCAGATACAATGTTTAACATTTATCTTTGTTAAATTTCATATTACTGATATTTAAAAGTGAATGTTAATTCCGTTTAGCCATTAAAAATAAACGTTAAATAAAAACAGATCAGGATAGGCTGCTAAAACAAATGGCTTGAAATGTCCATGGATAACAGCAAACCATTGATCATAAACCATTCCAATCATGTATGAATCCAGCTCACGGTGATTACACCTCAGTCATATTTTCTTAGTTGGTTTAGAAGAATGTCATGTGGACAGTAACATCTGAGAAGTCTTCTGACAAGATATATATTACATCTACAGTTTCTTCTTATCTATTAAACCAGCTTTTCAGTTAAAGAAGAGAATTACATTGTTTTGCCGTGGTTTATTCTTGAGAAATATATGTTCCCTGTTCTCTTTTAACTATTCTTTTAGCTGCTTGCAGAAATTGTTTGCTTGATATTTTTGCCTGATATCACATATAAAATCTCGGGTTTTTGTTTCAAGAGTACACATTAACAGCTCCTCTTCTCCCAGCCACCTGGGATTTCCATGATCCTCCATTTGCTCTCAGGCGGTAGCTACTCGGTCAGAGTTTGACCCTGATACTTTTTGAAGTCCCTGAAGCAGTAATTTCCAAACCTGGTTTTCTTATTCCACCATCATGCTGACACTGTCCTGATTCTATGCCAAACTGAAGGCAGCATCCACATCCGACAATGAAGAGCCACAAATTATTATTAGAACTGCAGTTTGGGAATGATTTTTCTAGACTGAATCTCATGGGAGCCCTATTGACTTGATTACACTTAAATTATCTAGTCCTTTATACTTTTCTCTTCTGTCCTCACTTGTTTAATAGCAATAGCAATAGTCTTAGTGGCCTAATACAGGAGGCATCGCGTTCGCAGGCTCTCGTCCTGCTGGGGGACTTCAACCACCCTGACATCTGCTGGAAAAGCAGCACGGCGAGCTGTAGGCA
>JAVKLA010000084.1:10230233-10241182 GCA_034782735.1 Sagittarius serpentarius | reverse complement strand
ATCCCACTGGGTGGGGGGGGAGCGAGTGAGCGGCTGCGTGGTGCTGTGTTGCTGGCTGGGGTTAAACCACGACACTACCTCAGCAAACCAAAGCAAGAACCTAAGAGCGTCAAGTATCAGCAGTTGCTGTAACATGGAATGGAGTCAAACCTAACAATGCATCTAGAAAGCTACATGCGATTCAATTCATCCATGTTGCATCCCACTCCCATACAGTAGTGTGAAAATAGAAAACGCAAGGCCTCTATTTCTGTTTGGGTCCCAGCCATGCAAAGAGTGAGCAGTAACATCTGGCCCGTTTGGAAGATTCAGCACCAGTTGTGCTGGCAGCTTGAAAGTAGCCCCTCGATGTGTCACTCCATGAGGCTGTGGATTCACCATCTGGGGTGTCTCCTTCTTACTGCCACACACAGGTTTTTAAACTCCTGTTTCCTGTTCAACATTATCCACTTCTGTCTGCTTGGGAACAATAGTTGATATAAACACCTCATGAACACCTCTCCCCAAGTTCCTGTAGAGTTGCTTTCTTCCTAACTTAAAAGACAGGAACCAAACATAATACACATTTCACTTCCAGACTGGATTCCTCAGAGGAAAGAATTCCAGCCCATCTGCTACACACATACACACCTTTTTTTTTTATTTTATTCTATTCATGTACAAAATAAGGCTTGTATGTACAAAATAAAAAGTAGTCTACAGATAAATAATCCCCTCTGTTTCCTGGCTAAACTATTATAAGTCAATGCTAATTACTGAGGTTACAACCCTTTATTTTAAGCAAGGCTGGAATAAATGTTGGTTGAAAGCAGTTCAATCTCAGCAGTTACCTTCCTAAACTGATGAATCATCAGGTCACCTCAGCCTCTTTCAATTTAAAAAGTAATTTGTCCAAAGCCCGAAATTTAAGTGATGTAGAATTATTTTGTACTGAATAATACACTCTCAGATGTAACACACTCCAGTAAGTTATAAAGACACAATGACAGATATGCAAAACATCATAGTGAATCAAGACAACCCAACTGTAACTTTCGAAGTTTTGAGGACAATACAAACACTGGTTGGTGGAGGATTCTACAATTTGAGAACGCAAATATAGGGTTTTTTGTTTGTGACTATATTTTAATTCTTCCGATACTCAATTCACAACCAGATGACACGTCATTAGAGCCTCAGCTGAAATAGCAGAGACATAAAATAAGATACCAATATCCACACCCAACACGCCCCTTAAGCAAAGGTCTCCACCAAAAAGTTCACCAGAGGGAATTCCAAAAGGGGACCAAATAGCAAACAAACCTGAGTGAGGAATAGGAAGGATGGCAAAGAGCTGGCCAGGACATTACCTGTCTCCAGAGCAAGCACACAAACCTCCCTGAACAACATAATTCAGGTGTTCACTTGATCTACCTTTTGGTGCCGGAATCGGTATGAAAGTTCCATCTAATCCCTCTAGGTAGGCAATCACTAGCAGCCAATTGCACAAGTCTAAGCAAGCTATTTATGTTTTTCTTAATCTTACACAGAGAAGTGGGTACATCCAGAGAGAAATTCATCACCTTTTGAACAAGGGTTCTAAAACACTTTGGAGCCTCTGAAAGGGACTGTCTCTCTCCTCTGCTTGTAGAGAAGCTCAATTCCCTATTAGCGAAGTGGAGCTAAAAGCACTTCAGCATGTCACAAAGTGTTTTCAGGAAAAGCACAGTGGAGAATTGTACAGCATCCAGGTGCTAACCATAGCAGAGAGCATAAGTGTGCCTGAGCTAGTTGGTATGAGCTAGCTTTGCAGTGCTCAATTTGTTTCCCTTCCAGACAGCTGAAGCAGGTAAGTAATGCACATGCACTCTTCACACTGATCTAAGCCTACCATCTAAGCTGGTGACAAAGAACTGAAAAACTAAGCAAGATCATAAAATACAGGTCTTGGGATGAATGTTATGGTCCCTGAGTGCAGATGAGAGACAACAATGCATCTAAAGAGAGAGGAAACCCACCAAAACCAGGCACTGGACTGCCTGTTTATTTCCATTTTAGCCAGTTAACAGGGTCAATTTGCTGGCCACTCTATGGCTTCTATGTGTACCCGATGAGTCAGAAGTTTTCTTCTTTTTCATAAGGAGGTTTGAGTCTTGCACATGCGAAGTGTTATGCATGGGAAGGTATTATTAAATGGAACGCAAACTGCTCTGTCTTCTATTAACAGACTCGTTAATATTATAGAAATGGTTGCAAAATAGATAAAGCACTTCTCTGCAGGAACTAATACCATTTTACCCAGACAACCTTTCCTATTTTAATGCAAGTAGTGTGTTTAAATTCAGCCAGTATTCAGTATTATCTAATCCATACTGCCAAAACACACAAATCCTATCTTAAAGTCTGCACAAAAGTAAAATCACTGTACAGCAGATCTGTAAATTCTAGTGGATTTTGAAAGAAAATGTTAGTTTTGCCAAAAACAAAATTTCACCCCAATTCTAAGACACTGCGTATGCAGGGGAGAAGAAATTCTCAGGAGACATTTTAAACATTCATGTTGTTACATAAAATTTGCAAGACAGCTGCAAAATGCATTTAAATAAAAGCAAAGCCATCACATAGTTGCAGCAGAGCATTTTCACCCTCCTTCAGAATGAGGCTGTTTCAACATACTTATTTTTTCCCCATTTGTTTTGGTCACCTTTTTTTTTTATTACGCCTTGAGGCAGGATTTCTTTCAGAACAAACTTTCCGTGGGTATTTTCTCAAGATGCGACATTCAGACCTATTGATTAATCTCCTTTGTAAATGTTTACGCTCCAATTCCCATCACATTTTAATTCAGGTATTTTTGTCAACTGCTAAACAATTTATTTAAAAAAACCTATGCGTACTGCATTTCATCACACTGGTTTTATCCATCACAAATTAAGAGGAAAATATTGTAAAACCCAAGGTATTTAACCTCTCTGAGAACTAACTCCTGTCATCTTTTTCTTTTGAAGCCACAGTCAGCTCCCCAAACTGATCCTTTCACTCCAGTTTTTCCAAATTTTAATTAAATTAATAGAGTTTGAGGAAATAGCTGAGTAGGTGTTGTACTGCTTCATTTCCCTGGGCATAGGTAAATTCATAATAGACCAGAGCATAGTCCAGCACTGAAGACAGACAGAACTGGTGCCCTTCCTTTGACCTGCCCAGAGCCACAAGGTGAAAAAGACAATTTGTACTGACTGTTGGCAGATCACTTGGCTGTCCCTTGGGGGTTGGATGTAGCCTGTATCTCTTAGTTTAAGAGCACTGCTCTGAAGCAGAGATGATTACAAACTATATGAAAATGCTCCCAAACTGGTGTGATTTTGCAGCTAGCTATTACAGATGGTCACCAGCTTTACTGACAAGCATTTGTGGAAAACCGTTGTTTGAATTCCCATACTCGCTTCCTGTCTCAGTCACCACATAACAGGCCAGTGCTGAATAGGTGGTTATTCAGACAGGACACATGCTTCAGTGACAGACAGAGCTCGCTCAGTCACCTTACCTGCAGTGCATTTCATTCACTGTCTATGAGAACAGCACTCAATTTAACCAGGATTTAAAAAAAAAAAAAAAAAAACAAAAAAAAACAAAAAAACACAAAACACATGTTCTTGACTAAGAAAAAAATATAAACTAGTAGAAATTATTCTAGCAGCCAACATGGTTCCATCAACCTGCTCTCTGAAATGAAGTCATGTTGCTGTGTTTTGTTTTTAGGATAAAGCAGGGAGGAAAAGTGCTCCCAGTCCAACAAAGAAACTCAGGGTCCATCACGAAGAAAATTATGACATTATGCCCAGCTCCAATGGGTTTCAATCACATGGGGCTCCTCGGCAGGTAAAAGCCAGACCTGAAGAGTCATCACCATGTTTTTGAGAAACTGCACCTCCCAGCAGGTTCCATTCAACCCAACTGCTCCATACAGCAGCGTACCAATAGTCGGGAACCACAGCAGTAAAACCACAAATACTGATAAGCAGAATTTACATAATATATTCCACAAATGATATAAATGAAAACATTTGTGAGAAAGACATATTTGTGCAAATGTGCATCTCATATGTAGCTGTGAAAAAGCCATTGTGATCCAGTCATAAAATACCCTGCTCTAACACTTTGTCAATCAGCTGCATGCTTTGACTTACAGAGGAAACCCTGTAGGATGGGAATTCATAGAATCACAGAATGGCTTGGGTTGGAAGGGACCAAAGGTCATCTAGTCCAACCCCCATTCACACTTATTCATCCTATTTGTACTCTTACCCACAGAGTAAATTATAAGTTTTTATTACCACCAGAGCTGTGGTATTGTTTGGAATTCAGATCCAACGGGACTCCAGTCATATGACTGGTATCAGTCACATACAGTCCTGGCCTGCCCCAGGTTGGGAGAAACCAGAGAAATGATGATTTCTACAGACATAGGAAGTGGCGCCTCGTTTAAGGTTGCTGTGCGATACTAGAACATGTTATACTTCCACTAATTCCCCTTTTTCTGGAGTAGCTATATAATCGCAAGGTGTCTGTAGCACTTCTCAGAAGACTGGGTGTTAATGCTGTTTCTTTAGACTTTACACATATTAATGGACCTTGAGAGCGCTCTATCAAGTTTCAAATGGTGGCACCATTCTCTATTTCCAACCTATAAATCATTGTGTAAATGTTGCCAAGTTAAACCAAACACCACAGAAGATCTGCTACCTGAAATGACTGCATAGGAAACCTTATGCTTTTGAGCTCTTACTGGTATGAAACATGCTACATTAAAAATTATCATCGCTCTGATGACCAATAATCATCCATTTACCTTAGGTGTTATTCTCTCTCTTTGATAGCTGAAACCAACAACCATTTTAACAGCCTCACTTCACATGACTTACCTGTTTCACTAAAACACTCAGTTTTAAACACTGATGTACTCCCCAGACTTACAGAATCAATGTGCCAGTGTAATTGCTGGACAGCTATACCCTGTTTCCCCAGCAATCTTTATAACAGGCAAAGTCAGCTAAAAAAGAACAATTGCTACAGATAAATCATACCTTTAACTCAGCACAAATGTTTTTGAATGTTTTTAATGCATTGATAAACTAAAAAAATGGTGGCAAAGCAAAACCACAATGTTAACATTTAACTTTTATAAGCATTCAGAATTTTATCATTAGTTAATGTGGGGTTTTTTTTGCAGGCAGACAGTTTTACTTTGTATACCTTGTTGCATAAAACTATCGTTAACAAGATGTATTACCTAATTATGCTGGTCTGTTCTACTTCTGAATAGGATTGCAGCTATAAATTTCACACGGTCTATGCACTGTGCGCAAAGGCTTCTGACAGAATCCCATGACCATGAAGAACAGAATATGGAGAGATAGTGTCATTCCATTTGACAAACTGACTGGTATCACTGTCAGCATAATAGTCCCAGATCTGCAGCAGAAGAGAACACCACTGATTGTCAACATCAAAAGGGTCAAGATAAATTAAATATTTATGGCTCTGGGCTGTGTCGACAGCTCTTGATGTGTTCTCAAAGCTGATCACTCCAAGCTGATACATTTCTTCTGAAAGTTGTCCCACTAAATCTGCAGTGGTTTCTGACGTTTACATATTTATTTCCTATGGTACTGACAGCCTTGCATTGCAATGAACCAGCAGTGCACTTCAGTCCTCCAGGAGGGCACATCTGAAAACGCTGCATTTTCCCTTTTCCTTAGCCATAACCATACATTCCTTTCCCTAGCGGAGGTAAAATTAGCAGCCTCAGGAAAAACATAGTAAACCAGCACTGGTTACACAGAAAAAAAAAAAGTGGCTTTTTATATATAAAAGAAGTTTTGTACATCTACTTTTTCCAAAGTGGATGAAAATTCATAAAAAAACTCAGTCCCAAAATTCAGGGTTGTTGGGGTTTTTCCCCCTCTAAGTGATAAAATCAATTTCAAGTGAGACTAACCCCCAGCTCACAGCTAAGTTTGGGCATTCCCAAAGATGGCAAGAGTGGTAACATTATTCCAATATTTAATAGGTGCAGGTGAATTGAATGATTAATGTAGCATTCAAGCAGCACAACACAAACCCAGGAATATTATAAATGCCAGCAAAAACTGTTTGCTGGAGACTAGCTCTTGTTTAACAACCCTGATTTTGTCTTCCAGTTGATTAGAAGTTAGGTCAATAGAGCAAATTTCCTAGATTCATATAACACCTCTAAATTAGCACCTGAGAAAACAGCATGACTAAAGTACACATTAAATGGATTAAAAACATCTACCTAGCTTGAAAACATAGACATTAATGGGGACTTGACATCTGAGGTGCCATTACTACTAGCAAGTTTCCAAAAGGATTGGCATGAAACCCTTTACAAAGGAATGCTTCCATCAGTGAAAACTAAATAAAGCAAACTGAGCAGAGGGAACTGATATTACAAATACCTGCAGACGGATAAACAAAGAAAACTAGAGTACTGACAAAGAAATCAGAGCCACTTGGGAAACAGGACCCATTTGAACATAATACGTTTTAAATCAAAACAAACAAAAACGTTCATCTGAGAAAAATCCTAGAAATTCTGAATGGAAAGGTCTATGGATCATCCAAGCCCATCTTCCTACTGAGATCTAAGCCATCCAGAGAGATATATGTCTAACTTTTCCTTGAAAATCTCTAATGATTGAGACTGCACAGGCCTGGCAAGTAAATCTAGTCTCCCATTTTCCTTCATAACTTGAAAATTTTTCCCTCGCATCTAGACTAAACATCCTCAAGTGCAACTTCAGATCACATTTACTTCTTAGCCAGCCTCCAGTGGGCATGAAGAATGAGGCACGCTTTGTCCTTGCAACACCCTCTTACAACAGCAGCCTGCAACAATCTGTTAGCCCATTTCCCCTCCGTTGTCTTTTCATGAAAAAAGAGTTTGTTCAGTTTTTCTTCCCTGATCCTGCTTTCAAGACTGAGAAGCAATACTCATGAAAATAGTAATGGAAAAAGAAAGTAGGGCTTGGGGCAAAGAAGTGACAACGTGAGCTCCAAGAACAGTTCTGCGGCAAAGACTTGATCCATTTGTTGAAAATGTTGAAAGGAGAGTAGATAAGACTGACTGTCTATAGCTTTAGGTTCCACATTTAAAAGGAGGAAACTGGCATAAAGATATTTGGAAACAGAAATTTCACCTCTTTCTTGGTAATCTGTTTCACTGTTAAAGACACTTGCCTTATTTCTAATTTGAATTAATCTGGTTTCACGTTCCAGCAACTGCTTCTCATTCCGCCTTTCTCAGCCAGATTAAAACGCCCTTTAGTTCTCCATGTTCTCTCCCTGCGAGAATACTTTACTCATCTTAGTAACCCTTCTACATTCAAAGGGAAATGTTTCATGAGGACATAGTAAATCCCTACAGCTCCCCTTCTGCATCCATAGTGCTCCAGCTAACTTCTCACCACTTGTATAAACAGGTGCAAGATTCCTCAGCTTGTCCGAACTCCAGTGTCAAAATCACAGTCCTTCTAACCAAGCAGGTCAAGAGCTTGACTGTCAATAGAGTTGACCCTTTTCTCCTTTGTTCACCACCTTTTTCAGCCAGCTCTGCTTAAAGAGGCATGAGACTGCCTGTCCTGCTCTCACTCCTCTTGCAATATAGCACTCAACTCCAGTTTCACCTTGATTCTGCTCCACTTCTCATCTTTTGATATTTCATCATTCATTTTATCACTTACCCTTATTCTCTCTCCCCTTTCCTTTTTCTACCTTTTTCCACCACTGCTTTCTCTTTGCTTAATACCCTGTCTCTGTTCTGATCTTTGCATTCACCTCTCCTCTTCTTTTTCACTGCTGTTATGTGAATACCTTCTGGCTGACACATTCCTTCCTTTCCCCCAGCATTACTATCTCTTCCTTTCACTTCAGTTTGATCCAAATCACAGTAAAGTAGGAAAAAAAAGCCTTTGCCTAGTTCCAAAGCATATTTTCAAGCTCAAGAAGTCCGTCACACTTAATTTTACACCATACATACAATGAATGACACAGACCAACAGCAAAAAAAGGAAAAAAGGAGCAAGGCAAAGAACATACGCTGTGAATGTCTGTGTGTCTGTGCAGCCTAAGTACTACCTATCCTCATGAACATCAACAGCCAAGGGCTGAGGGCATTCCCCAGAGAAAAGCCAGAAGCCCGAATTCTAGTCCAGCTAGTAGTCACATCGAGGAGGGCTTTGAGTTTGGGTCTCCATCACCTGCAGTGGGGTTTCTCTTATCTCCTCTGGGAAGCAGTTTTAACCTCACCTGCCCACTCAGTTTCCCTCCCCATCTCCTCAGTGACATTTTAATTCATGCATATAAGCTTGTGCATAAAAAGACAGACTTGAAGTTACCTGCATTTGCCAACCGAAAATGCTTAAGCAAAGTTTCCCCACCAGTTCCTCCAGTGGGGGAATTAATAATAACGCTATGTTTCACCCTCTGATCTGCATAGAGAAGAATTACTAGGTAACCATTTGTTTCCTAATTAACTGCACAACACCTTCAGTTTTTTCCTTTACATTACCGAAAATAAGGTTAGGGCGGAGAAATGCTTTTCTGCATTAATGACATCTGGTACTAGCAATTTGCAGTTATTTTGACTGGTACAGTACTTAAATTACTAACAACACATAAAACTCAGTGAGCTAATAGCATTCTGTGGCAGCAAGAAACACACTTTGTCAAGATTATATTTCCACAGGACCAGATTAATTTAATTACAATTAATATTTTTTTAGTAAATGGCACCAACAGACATGCATGGCAAATAATTTGTGTATAAATTACTCCCACTCCTGCTCTAGATGTTATCAGCTCCAAAAAGCCACTTACAACTATGTGAATTCACTGTCACTCTCAACCATCGTATATGAAAACGTGGGCAAATTTTGTTGAAATAATATACATCTTTTGCAAATACCATGTGTCTGATGCTTCCTCAAAGGCTGCAGGCTGGGCAGAAAGAAAGCAGCATTTGCTGTAACAAATGTCGATGTTCATTCTTGGCAAGACACCCCTTCCTCAGAAAAGCTTAAGAAACATCATGGATCTGTGTTATCAGAAACAGCATCCGCATTAAATTGTTTTGTTAAGGGTTCTTTGGAATAAATAGAAGAAAATTCATGGCTTTATTGTAGAAACACCTAGAGATGCAGGCCCTCACTGAAAACAAGCACCTGTGCTGGCAGCAGGGCTAACAGCACTGGCTGCCTGGGGATCTGCAGTCTGTGGCTGGGATTCCCCCCACCTGCTGCCCATCACCCAGGGGTACCACCTAAACTCAAGCCCAGGCCTTCAGGCCCAGCCCAAGCTGTGTCACAGCTGTGCCTGTCCCCAACTCTGTCCCTCAGTTCATGTTAGGTTTTCCAGGAATGACCTTAGACCCAGTTGTTGCCTTCCCTTTCCAGCTCTGCTCATCCAGCCCAGGTGCTGCGGGGCTCTGCCCCACCAGTGTGGCAGCCATGGCCCACCCTGTGCTGTCACCACCCGCAGCTGCCAGCTTGCCCTGCTCTTGCTGCTCCCTGACATGGGAACACTTCTCCCCACAGTTTAAACATGCAAAAGAACACTCTCCCATGAGGGGTCCAATGCAAGAAGTCAGCTCACATTGCGGGCCTCTGGTCCAAGACTGTTTAAACCAATTAACTTCATGCAGGAATACAGCATGTTTGAGCCTCTTTCTTCAAATCTGGTTAAGTCTGGTTAAGAGATGTTAAAAAAATAGTCTGAGAGGGGCAAAAAGGGCAGACACATACTTACCATATGACTGTATGAGTCTTCAAAGAAGTAATTTCATGTGTCATTTCTATGTTCTTTTCCTGTTCTCTGTCTTCTATTGTGTTTTACGCAAGGGAAACGCCTTTTCCTACCTTAACCCTCCCTGAAGTGGCTAAGTTCAGATTTGCAAAGTATCTCTGGTCTAAGCTTGTTCTAGATAGCTAAATTAGCACTTTAAAGGCTCCAGCAGGTGAACTGACAATACCTCATGACAGCTTTTTCCTGCTATCATGCCAAATTTTTGTATTATTAATGCTGCAGACACCTCCACTTCAAAGAATTCTATGATGCTTCAAGGAGCAGTGTCTCATGTATACACCTGAAATACTTTCATGATGGTTTATACATAGTTCAGCAATATTAACTGGAAGGTGCTTCCTTATGTTTGGGTCACAGTCATTTGGCATTCAGATTTCAACAGAAAACAAAATTCATACCACATATAAAATTGCTAGTTAGATTCCATAATCAACCCTGTTCTCTGATGTAGCATGCAAAGCAGAATCTGGAAAGAAACTCGAGAGAAAAACTTGAAAAAATTAAAATTCAGCCAGGTAACAAGCACAGCACTGCCCACGCTGTATTTTGCATTCATAGAAGCAGCACAGGCTATCCATGAAAAACATCCCAGCCAACAAAACTGCAGGTTATCAGTATAACCGCCATGTAGCGGAAGTGAAAATTCAACCTTAGCACAACTATGCAAACTATCTGGAAGAAAAAAAAAGGGGGGGGGGTAGAGAAAAAAAAAAGGCATTAGAGACTATTCAGTATTTCCTGGGAACTCAAGTGCATGACCTAACTGGGATTTTCAAGGTTTGAATATAGGATTTTAATGTGGGAAATGAGTTACATATGATAAAGCTGGATGAATTCCTATGATCCCTTATTCAACAGAGATTCATCCTCACTTCTCATATCTTGTGTTTTACTCTTATGTAGAAAAATTCAAGATGATCAATGCTTGGAGAACATAATCTCTTGTAGAAGTTGCTCAGTGATTCACAGGAAGCCAAGTTGGAGATTAACATGTGACGGGTTGACCCTGGATGGACGCCAGGTACCCACCAAAGCCACTCTCTCACTCCCCCTCCTTGATTGAACAGGAGAGGGAGAATATAACGAAA
>JAVKLA010000084.1:10206883-10230133 GCA_034782735.1 Sagittarius serpentarius | reverse complement strand
GCTTCTAGCAACTTTTAAAGAAGCCACCCCTGTGGCCCCCCCGCTACCAAAACCTTGCCACGTAAACCCATTACAGATGTACACAATTATCTTCAACTTCTCCAGCATTTCTGTAATCTAAGATCATTCATTTCATACTCAATTGTTGTGGTATCACGTTATTAAGAATATTTTGCCAACAGAAAATAATGACAGGAAACCAGAGTCCCTCTGAGGAACTCTTAAATTTAGGCACCTAATTTAAAGATGCATCCTTCAAAGCTGTAGAGAATAAAGGCTTCCCTCACTTGGAAACACTGAATGCAATAAACAGTGACTTCTAACCCTTAGCACTGGTTTTATTTTTCAGTGGAGTCCTGCTTCTTTACAGTAAAAGGCAAGTTTTAACAAAATGCAAAAAAGAATGAAGTGTCTGGCCTGCTTTTCCCCATCAAACTAGCAGCACAGGCAGCAGGAAAGTGTCTTCTGAGTGGAAACGTTTGATCTTCTCCTCTGAGCCCCCATATTACACAGCTCGCTTTCTACTTTGGTTAGAGAAAACAAAGAAAAATAAAATTTTGGAAATATTTTGTAACATTTGCCCCTCTCTGCTTAGAGCTGAGATTTTGATAAAAACTTCCAGTTTCTCTTCAAGCTTCAACTCCACCACTGCCCGCTTACTTACCCCCCCCTTCTATTTTTCAGTACATAAGAAATTAGTAAATATCAGGATTTCTTTAAAGCTCCTTCAGAAATTTGTGAGTACTTGTTCTATAAACTGAGATTACAATCTATTTCATATTTTAACATAAACAAATTCAGCCTAACAAATTGAGATCAGTATACACCTATGCTGCACTTGAACTACTCATCCTAGTAAGGCAGTCCACATTTGCTATAGCACAGATTTACTCAAACATTTTCTGCAGGTGAGTCTCCTACTACCTACAGATTAATATTGGCCCTCTCCTTTGTAGCTAAGTGTTGTCTGTCACAAGTAGGAGTGCTTGCTTCAGTGCACACAAAATGCACCTCATCCCCAGGTCTTCAGTTGAATCAAGCCAAAAGCAACACTGATGTCACAGAAACACACGCATCCTGTCTAAAACATTACCACTGACAAGGTAGGTCCTCTCCAGGCTAAAGCAGGCATAGAATTAACTTGCTCCTACTCTCACATGTGTAGTACTGGGGTATATACAGGTTACAGTATGCAAATTACAGTCCTTGCTGAAGTTTTAAACTAAAAAAATTCCACGTTCAATGTAGAATAGACTATAAATAGATTTTCACTTGAGATTTAAAACAAGCATTCCACTCCTTTACAGACATGTGTTACAGTTTCTGTGTGCCAAGAAGCACAACGCTCATCACAATAGCTGTGAAACACTGAAAGAACTGATGCTTCACAATAGTGATGCGCACCATGCAATTGTTGCTCCACATGTTGTCCAGAAAAACTACTTGGCAGACGATGGTTTTCCTTGTTGTGTATTTTGCATTACCAGCAAGAAGCCGAAACAGAGCTCAGGCACACTCACACCAGACTCTTGGGTTGAATGCTACCAAAAGGCTGTAGTGACCCAACATCTTGCTCCCACTGCTCCCTGCCATTTCCTGTCTCCCTCTTCCCCCACTCAGTTTTAGACACGCAGTCCCACTGCCTCCCTTTCGTGCTGGCTCTGGCACCTGTCTGATCTCTCAGTGAGCCAGCTCAGCTCTCCAACCCAGCAGAAAACAAGCTTATTTCTGCTGAGCTTTCTCCCATTTCAACAGGCTGACCTGGCTGACAGAAGCATGCTTACAGAAGACAGACTGAGTGGGACCCACCACTTTCAGTGGTGAATTAACTCAGACCATCCTTGGGAACCTCACCCTGGCTTGACACCTTATCACATACGTGCAGTTCAGCCAAAATAGATATTGATGCTTAGTCATATGAAAAAATCTGATGCCCACACACAATAACAAATAAAAGCTAAGCATATACTGACAGGTTGCAGCTATGCATATAACCCTTCTACAAAATTAGGTGAACATTAGAAGGAAAGAGCTTGTTAAATGAAAAAAGTTGCAAAAAAAGTTTTATAACAGTTCTTATTACTAATAATTATACTACCCCTAGCACCTGAACAACACAGTTAATAACATTCTCTTGGGGGGGGAAATAAACCCACAAAAAACTTTCCACAGAAGTTACAAGACTACCCATTGAAAAAACACTGGCCACATCAGAAATTATAACAGCACGCTGTTTCTATACAAAGATTTTTACATGTAAACAATTCAGGTCACATTGTAAATGCATCATTTTTCTTTTATAAATATGCACACAAATTATTCATATTCTTACATAACAGCCAGCTCAATGCACTCACATCACAGCCTGCCAAGATGGCTCACTTTTACAAAGATATAGAACAAAAGAGAACAATAGTACATAATTGCTTTACAAATGGCTTTATAGAGTAATTATACCATCAGTCCTGAGTGGTTCCAGCTTCCAAGTGTTCTGCCGCTAATCTTTTGAATACATTTTTGTTAGGAACTAAGTGGATATCACTGGATAAAAAACTTACATAGCAGAGAGCGTATGACCTCACTCCAGTTCCACACAGCTTATTGAAAAGGAGTGATTTCCTACCCCCATTGCCCTTTAGAAAGCCAAAGGAAGAACACCTGACAGCTGCTTCCGTGTACCAGCTTCATAGTAAATACGCTCCCAAAGCTTTATACCTTGAATTTTATCTGCCTTGATGCAGTCATTTGTGGGCAGAGGACTTCCTAACAGTCTGCCTACCAACCAAGACTGAGATCAGTCTCCAAAGGCCAACAGAGCACAGGGACCAAAACTTCTTTAGAGATCTGGATGTACTCTAGGGCCATCATTGACAGTTTACATAGACTCTGCAGTCTCCCCTGCAAGAATGCCTGCCCAAATCTCCCTGCATGGCCAGTGCCCCCTTTCACTTCAGCTTCTGGGGTAAAGTCATCTGCAGCTGTGTTAGCACATATCAGAGGTTATAACAGACACATCTGCAGCTACTGTGACCATCTGCCTACTTGCTAGTCAACTACAACATGCAGTAAAATGCATCTGATTAGCCAAAGAGAACAGATACAAAAATCAGTTCAACACCTGTTCCCTCTTAAAATGTTTCCTTCTACAAGATTATTTTTTTCCCCAACACTACTACCTATAAAGAAACACTTTAACATGAATTATTTCTATTTCTCAGTGTCCTTGTCCTGCTAGATATTATCAGCTTGATACTTTGAAAGTCCCATTTAGCTTATTTGGACAAACCTAGAGCTGCTAACAGTACTTCTGACTTAAAATACACTCTAGTTTCCTTTGCTTTGATTTCCTCCCACATGGGGAATGCCTTAGCTAATATCTCTGTAAAGGTTACCCTTTTTTGTAGCATGTAGGCAGGTCAAGAATAAACACCTTATTATTAAAGTAACACAGGTGCTGTACAATTACACAGGCTAGTCATACCAGCACTGAAAGCAAAAAGCTCAAATTCCCTTGCAATTACGCAGTGCATAGACAAGAACGTCTTCAGATTCCAGTTCTACCTCCTGAAGCCATCTTTGTCAGAGAGACCCCAGTTACCACCTTATTTCAACATAAGAACCATATTAATCATGTGCAGCTCACCATGACATAACAGCCAAATTTAATAAGCAGCTGCATTTTATAATCTCCTACTAAAATTTGTAAGCTATACACTGCTCAGGAATTATTTGCTTTAAATAAAGAAGAAAGCAAGCATCATCTGCATACAAATAATTTCTGGAGAGGTATCACAGAACCACAGAATAGTCAAGGTTAGATGGGACTTTTAGAGATCATTTAGTCCCACCCTGCTCAAGGAGGGTCAGTAGAGCAGGCTGCCCAGGTCCCTGTCCAGTCAGGCTTTGACTATCTCCAAGGGCATATCCTTGTCCCTGTTGCACTCAGGGAGCTCAGAACTGGACACAGCACTCTCACCAGTACTGCACAGACAGAAGGATCATCTCCCTCAAACTGCTGGCTATACTCTTCCTAATGCAGTCCAGGACACACTGGCTTTCTTTTCTGGCTCATGCTTAACTCCTGGTCTACATGGACCCCTAAGGCCTTTTCTGCCAAGCTGTTTTCCCGCCCATCAGTCCTCAATCTATATGATACATGGGGTTGTCTCTTCCCAATTACAGGATTTTGCACTTCCCTTCTGAACTTCATGAGGTTCCCACTGGCCCATTTCTCCATCCTGTCAACACCTCTCTGAATGGCAACACAACCACATGGTGGATCAACCATTCCTCCCAGTTTTATACGTTCTGCAGACTTGCTGAGGGTGCACTCGGTCCCATCATCTATGTCATTAGTGAAGATGTTAAAATAGTATTGCCCCACTATGACCTGACCCTGCTTCCACCTCCTGTATGCTTTTTATGTTTGAGTTTAGTCAGGACCTCCATGTTCACACATACAGGCCTCCTGTCACCTGCGCTCAATTTCCTGCTCATCCAGTTGGCCCACTCTTCAGCTTGGAAGACTTAATCCTTGAAAAACACAACCAAGCAGGTCCACAAACAGGCCAAAGTCTGCTCTCCTGAAGCCCACGGTTGCAATCCTACTATTTGCCTTTTTCTTTCCCTCAGGATCCTGAACTCCACCATCTCAAGCTTGCTGTCTCCCCAAACTCACATGCCCAAACAGTTCTTACTTGTTTGTAAGTACGAGGTCCAGCAGAGCACTTCCTCTTGTCAAGTCCCTGATGATCTTTGTCAGGTATTTTTCCACAACACACTTGAGAAATCACCTGGACTGCTCGTGCCCTGCTAGGTTGCCCTTCCAGCAGATACTGAGGTGGTTATAGCTCCTCGTGAAGACCAGGGCCTGCAAACATGTGGCTACTTCCAGTTGTCCGAAGAAGTCCTGACCTATTTCTTCTTCCTAATTATGCAGTCCATGGCAGACACGCACCACAGTACTGCCTGTGTTGTCCACCTACTGATCTTCACCTGCAAACTCTCCACTGGCTCATCATCTGCCTCAAGCCAGAGCTCCATGCATTCCTGCTGCTTTCTCACATAAATGGCAACTCTTTCTCGCCACCCCCAGCCTGACCTTCCGAAAGGGCTTGTATAATCCACTGCAGCAGTCCAGTTGTATGAATATCTTTGTACATCTTTGTGAGCCCAGTGAAGCTACAGACCTATTTCCCAGAAGCGAAAGCACCTCCCCCATCATGCTGTCCCCTCAGCAATTCTTTGTTTATCTGTTAAAATCACTTTTACAGCAATTAAATAAGACCCCTGGGGTATATCTCCCTCAATCACTTTGATCACAGGCTAAAAATGCCTCACATGCACTGCTTAATACAGCTTGTACCTGACAAGTATCAACAGAGCCATTATACTGTCACATTCAATCCTCTGAAGCCAGTAATGCAGCACAACATGAGCAATGGTGTCAGAGGCTTAGTAAGGTACAGGGAATGAAGCACAGGCAGGTTAAGGTGAAAAAAAACAAACCCAAACATTTTGGGGACAGATGAGCTGAATCACTGTTCGCACAGGTCCAGACAGCAATCTTCAGAAACACAGGTCAAGCAATCACTCAGGTTAGAGACCTAACTGGGATTTTATTTCAGCAAACTTGATAGTTTTGCAGACAAGGTATTTTTACTATGCCATAATTAAGAGACACCTGAGCAATCCCCTGAAAAATTTCTAGCATTGCAGTTGGTATCCCCTCCCGCTGACAAAACAAGCACAAACTGTATTATCTCCTGCTTTGCTACGAGAACAGGAGTTATAAGGTTACCCTGAAGGTGTACATCCCTTGGTGTTTATCAAGAGGGAATGGAACCATATGAAAGGTAAGAAATAACCTACTCGGTAATTACGATTAATAGCATTTACCTCTTACTGAGAGCTTTACATTTCTTAGATGTTTTCCAAACACTAATTAATTACTAAGGCGGGGTGGGGGGAATATCACTGCATTATGTAGAAAAACAAGTCTGCTGTGATATACTCATTAATGTGTATGTACCACTGTCTCTTACTCACTGTTACTGAGCCTTTCCGTACATATAGCCAGGGTGGTATGTGTAGTTTGAGATTGTTCTCAGCTGCTAAAGGCAGAGAGCATTTTGAGGTTTTTGGGGTTTTTTTTTTTTTTTTTTTTTTTTTTTTTTTTTTTTTTTTTTTTTTTGTAGTCCATTTCCTTCTAACCTAAGTTGCTAAATACAGATTATACTACAATGGGAACAGTATGCTAAAAGGCAGATTTGTTTTTAAGATAGACTTTGACAAATACAAAGCCCCAGGAAGCTTCATTCTAAGCTTACCAGAGCGTAACATACATCATAGCCAAAAATTTTCACAAAGTTTTCAAAATGAGACAACATATAGCTCTTTCCACTTCAAAAGGCTATACCACAAATAAACGACAAGATTCGCACTGCATAATCACTATTTCCAAAAGCATAAACCCATAGTTAGAATTTTAAAAAAAAAAAAATTTAATTTACCAAAACAAATACCTTGAAATGAAGAAAGGTTGAGAATCCTATAAATCACTGGAAATACTGAAACTAATACTACTACTTTTCATCAAACTGTCACTGTTCTCTGACAGCATAACAGAAAAAGGAAATTTAGTTATCAGCTTACAAGACTTCCAAGTGAAAATTCCATGGAACTCTGCTTATTTCAGACAAAAAAACCCTGACCCATTCTCAATGAAACAGCCTGAAGAGGACAACTTCTTGCATTCCCCACCATTATTAAACATACTTTGGCACTCATACCTCCTCCAAGCACATCTCACCATTTTTCTAAGCTTTCTTTTCCATTTTTGTGTAGATTAGCTCAGCTCACATCTTGTAAAGAATCCTATTTCCTTGTGAAGATGCTATTAGATCTTCTCAGAATAGTCTTCCTGGGTGAAGTCTGCTATGACTGTTAGAACCGCACTAAGACGTGTAACACAATTTAGACAAAAAATTTGAAGCCTGTTGGAGAACTTAAGTCTTCCAGGATCCCTAAGAGCTTCATCTAAATTCAGGTAGCACTTCAAAAGCTTCTGTAACAGAATTGAACTGTGATACTTAAAACAGCAAATGGTGTTTCCACCCAGAGCTACTCACTACAGACTTCTCAACAAGGTGGAAGCTCTGAAACCAAAATGCAGGTAGCTTTTTGCTTGTTATCAGTGTCTGAACTTCAACACAATAGATACTTTATAAATACACTTTCCTAGTGCATCAGGACAGAATCAGGGACACTTGCTGTCCCCCTTCCACCTAAAGTTTTCATCTTTGCCCTTGAGAATCCTTTGAAAAAAGTTTGTTTCCAAGCTTAACATCAGGGTATGGTTTACTTTCATAACTGTCATTTTACTACAGATGCTGAATTTAAAAAATCCAATTAAAAATGCAGTACTTCAAGCTTGGTCTCAGATTTTGTCCTGCCTGAAAATCTGAGGAAAATGAAACTCTAACCTGTCATTTTGGTTGGGATAAAGTTAATTTTCTTCATAGTAGCTAGCATGGGGCTATGTTTTGGATTTGTGCCAAAACCAGCATTGATAACACAGGGATATTTTAGTTACCCCTGAGCAGGGCTTACACAGAGTCAAGGCCTTTCCTGCCTCTCACCCCACCCCACCAGCAAGTAGGCTGCACAAGGAGCTGGGAGGGGACACAGCCAGAACAGCTGAGCCCAAATGACCCAAGGGATATCCCAGACCATATGATGTCACACTCAGCCGATAAAGCTGGGGGAAGAAGGAAGGGGGGCATGTTCAGAGCAAGGGTGTTTGTCTTCCCAAGTCACCGTTAGGCGTGATGGAGCCCGGCTTTCCTGGAGATGGCTGAACACCTGCCTGCCCAGGGGAAGTGGTGAATAAATTCCTTGGTTTGTTTCGCCTGTGTGCGTGGCTTTTGCTTTGCCTGTTAAACCGTCTTTATCTCAGCCCACAAGTTCTCACTTCTATTCTTCCAATCCTCGCCCCCATCCCACCGGGGGGCGAAGCGAGCAAGCGGCTGGGTAGGCCTTAGTTGCCAGCTGGGGTTAAACCACAACACATTTAAAGACAGAGAACTGGTTTAATTTAAGCAAGTCACTTTAGAAGACAGTTGTGCCTGACTCTTATTTTTAAGGACTTCATGTGCTAAGCATTTCAATACCCCATTTTGTATTGGACTGTCCAAGTCTGAATTCTAATTTTAACCCTTTTGCTCATTTCGTAAGAAAACACTGACAAGAATGGCTACTTCCGCTCTATTTAACCTGAGGAGGTAAATGCAGACTCACAATGCCATTATGATGTTAGGAACATTTAGTTTAATTCCCTGACTCACAAGGTTCTTAGGGAAGTTAAAAAAAAAAAAAAAGTCAGATGGATCAGTTCTCAGAAATACTTGAGGACTACCTGAAACAGAAAGCCTTTAACATTTTGAGGTACTTAAATAAAGATGCAAAAAGAAATAGGGAGAGAGGTTTTGCAACTTCTGAGGCATTTGTCTGCAACTTCTGGTGACTATCTACCTTTACAAGTCTTGCTCTACATTCTCCATTTGCCAATAACTTGAGGATGTGAGCACGTCCCATTCCAGAGGCATTTGTGAGGATGAAATGCAAAGCAGATATTAGAGTGATGAGAAACACGAGTGCCCAAGACATCCACAAAAGTGTACTTGATCGGCAGAGCACCTAAAACAAAATGGGCTGCTTCACGTGAACAGGCAGAGACTCCCCGAGAATATCTTTCGTGATCTCCAAATGGATGCATTATTATTAAAACACTGTTGCCTCTGCTGAGCCCTCTGGGAGCAGACACAGAACACAGCAGCACTCAGCCCCATTCAAATTCAATAGCAGATAGCTTGCTGCCATCAAGGCCTGCACTTCAGCCACAGCTGGGAAGCTGGGAGACCTTCCCAGCTGAAGTTCACTCCTGTCTTTTCACAACTGAATGTCTGAGAAGCCCAAAACACCCATTGCCCCTCAGTCCTCTCAGCTGTCACAGAGGCCTTGCACTCAAGTTAATAGTGACACAGGTGAACAAGGGTATGCTTGAAGCAGTTTGCATTAGCAACAGGAAACTGAACTCCCATCCAACTCTACCTACAGGTTAGCAGCATCAAAAGATGACGAGATGACAAAAAAGCAGAGTGCTATAGCTTCCAGTAGTGACAGCGCAAATCAGATCATCATTTAGCAACAGAAAGTCTTGAATGAGGGCAGCAACAGCATCTATTTCTGTACAGTGTTATTCACCCAACCCAGCAAGGCTCCAGATCACTAACTGCCAGATCTGCCAGGGCACATCCAGGAAAGGACAACTCATATCTACCTCATTTTTTATACTCTTTCCCTAAGCATCTGCTACTTACCACTCCTAAAAAGATCCTAGGACTTCTGTCTAACCTAACACAAATACTTGTGTGTTCAAAACCAGATCCAAGACGAGGGCTGTTCAGTTTTTCCATAGGCTCTTAAGTGCAAAGACTAAGAGCAAATTAGACAAACTGAGCCCAATACTTTTATTCTGCCTCATACAAAATCTGTTTACACATGATCCAACAACAGAAAATGGCACTTTAAGATGTATCACAAAGGAAAATCTCGTAAAATCTCTCCTTCAATATCTTGTCAAAATCAGCATGCTCTGTGACTAGACGACTGTCAGGGTGATCTATAGCCCCTAGCTAGCACTGTAATATAAGCTAAATTGCCTGAGTCACAAGCAATGATAGAGTCATTCTACAGGAAATTGGAAATCAATTCTTGTCATCACTGTACATAACTCCTTTATCAGAGTTCCAGTTCACCAGTGTAATGCAAGGGAAAGAAGCTGGGAACTGACAATCATGACAAGTTGAACAGTCACACACACACACATATACGTAAGTGCAGAAGTTCTGTTTCTGGAATATCACTCTGCATATGCTACATGACAGGTGTGAGCGGCCTGACTGGGTAAAATATCAAAGGTTAATGGTGGTCACACACCAGCAAGCAGAAAAACCTGTAGGTGTATTGCTTCATGTTACATTAGGAGGACGTACGTACTAGGGTTTGAGCCTGAAAATTGAGACCGTAGCCAGTAGAGTGTTCTTTGTGCAGTAAGTCCTGGCAAAAAAGAAGGGACAACCTTCTGCTAAACCTCACACTGGAAGATTCCTTCAGAATCACAACCAAGGTGTTTCAGAAACCAGGGCAGCAACATCAGTGTTGGCAAGCTTATTCACAAGTTTTCTTATGTGCAACGCGGTTGGTCAGGACTCAGTTGTTGGAATCAAGTGGTTAAGTCAGCTTTTGTTACCAAGGCGTTGTTTGGTTTTTTTTTTTTAAACCAAAGGAGGAACCAATAGCTTGATTCTAAAAGCTAACAGGAAAAAAAGAATCCAACATGATGTTATTTCTTAGAGCATGCAATCACCCTACCGGCAATGACGTTATTCTGCACAGATGCTCTACTATGCCTCATTTTACTTAGACTCACCATGTGAAATCATTAAAATGAAGTACGGAATTTGTTTCAAAGCAATTTAAGAAATTAAGAAAATTCTCTGTGAAACAAAAAAACATTTTCATCCTAAACTATCTTGCACAAAAGCAAACTCATTAAGCTTCCAAATACATACAACAAAACCATAGTCATTTATTTACACAAACTCACTTTCAACTACTTAACACTGAAAATCCGGGATGCAGGAATACGATCAGCACATGCAGGGCCCCGCACAGCATGTTTCTCATCTTAATGCGGAAGTCCTAACCTAAAATAAGGACTCCTTCCAAAATACAAATTCAAGTGAAGTCTAATACAAAGTCTTCTGCATTAAGTGTCAGAAAGTTTTCTTTCCTACTTTCTGACCTGTTTGGGAGAAAGTGGTTTCTTCACATAACAAACATTTGCTATTAGACTAACACTGAGGATTCTTCTTCGTGAGAGCTAAAAAGCAGCACTCTTCTATTAAACAGAGCACAGACCATGAAGCAAGCAACCCCACCACACCAGCAAACAACGCACCCATTTGCCACAATAACCCGCAAAGCCTGGAATGCACTACAAAGAGGGGCTGTTCATGCTCTGAAAGCTCTGGTTCAACACTGGCTGCAACAATGTCTGGCATTAATCAGGCAAGCGGAGAGCCAACAGGCCATCAGAAAAAAAACTGAGAAACTAAATGCCATCATCTTGTGTTAATTAGCTGGATTTAGTTTACATAAGCCACTGATCTTTTTATCCTTACAGCCCTACCATTCTAAGTATGACATTGTTTATATTCTTGTAACCGTCTGGACAAAAACTGATTCATAATCAACTTTTGAAGTGTACGAATACTTTCCAGCTCTTCTGCTCCACTATTCAGAAATACGGTTGTTCCATGCTCATTTTTTTATTTTATGTAGAGAGTAGCTGAGAAATGAAAGCATTTTTTATGGTGGAAGAGTTGCAAAATTTAAATAAGTTGTGACAAGAGACACTTTTTTTTCTTTTTCTTTAAAAGCAAGTTGAATTCCACAATACCCCAGAAAGATGCCCACTTCCACTGACAAGGTCTTACTTGGGTTTAAATACACTATCCACCCTTAGTGATATGCCATTACTCACTAAACTATTACAAAATTAATCTGGTAGATAGAAATTTAGTCAGATGTTTAACATAATTACACAGTTTTGAACCCATGAACCAAAGGAAAGGGGCTTTTAATTAAGGCATGCTGAGTAAGAAGGGCATGAAAGCATAACATTTAATTTGCAGAGTATAGTTACACAATGTGTATTCCTTGGTGGCAAAGCCAGCATGAGAAATTGCTGCTCCACTCCACCTCTCCCTTCTTGTCCCCATTAAAATGCTGCAGTTTTCTGCTCTTCCCTTCAGTTGCACAAATATAACTGAATGTTGTGATATAATTTCATCGTTGCAATGATCTGGGATATCATTTGCTATCCCTGCAATAGTACTGGAATTCTTTTAATTGCTTCCAGTACAGCCCCATAAACATCCCACTGTGAAGTCAGCAAATGCTGACCTAGAAACAGAAGTAACTTGATTTGTCTAAAACATAACTACTTAGTGGTCAGTGTCCATAATGTACCATTGCACTAATATTGTCCTGGTTCATTATGGGCTGGCACATGGTCCTAACAAATTAATCCAATATGATGCAGCTTGTTCTTAACCAGCACTACACTAGTCACTGACTTCCTGCAGTTCACATTTGAATACACTGGCTTTGAAATAGGCAAGCAAAAGTTCACCCTAGTCCATTACCAGGGTGATAACTCCCAGGTCATGAAATATGGGCTGTCGTCTTTGATGGTTCACACCTTTTCTTTTGACAGTCTCTGAGTCAGTCTGGAAGTCCCAACAAAGTTTTCAACCATCACAGAAAGACATGCAACATTCGTGCCACCGAGGAAGAGTGACCAACTCAAACTAGAGATTTTGTGCCAGCAGACATTTCACTCTTGACCTGCACTCTTACATGTACAGAAAGAACATCCTTAGCACCAAGGTTAAAGTATATGTAAGTGGTGACAACCACAAATAAGATTATGGAAAACCTCCAGAGGTCTGTAAAGAATGAAAAATTAGATGCCAACAGCACAGGTAAGTAGAACTGCAATGTTGTAAGCACCATTACTTAGACTGAATGCTGTATTTGCAGAGTCCTTCAAAGATGGTATCCTGCAGCATGAAGTCCACCTAGTGTGAATTTGTAACAGGAATCCATCAGCATGAGCCAGTTGTACTGACTCAACTGAGAATCCAGAAAGATTAGCCTCTATCCACTGAGCAAATGTACCAGTTCTGCCAGCCAGCAGTTGCAAGCTTATAAACATCTTGCAGCAAGACAAAGACAGAAATGCATTGCTTGCTAGTATGTATTATGCACACAGGCAGAAGGTATGAAGTGATCCAAAAAGCCTAACAGTGTTAGGAACAGCTCAAGCAACAGGGGGTTATTTCTTATGAAAAACTAACTGAAAAAGAAGCCAGTGGTGTTAATTACACTCATTACTGGATCCAATCCTCTTCCCTCCTTTCCCTCTCCAAACTGAGGCTTACTTTACAGTACCACTTAAAGAACCCAGGAGTGAACTATGCTCAACAAAAGTTTTGCAAGTAATGAATCTTCTCCATAACTGCCATCATAACCATGGGAAAATATTTTATAGCTGCAATAATCCCCTTTAAAAGGGGATTACCAAAGTTAACAGCCATGATTGAACAGTAACTGGTCCCAGCTTTGTTTCAGTGCTTAATTTAGACACTTTGTTAACTGGTAGTTATTGCTGAAGCACAGTGAATTTTGCTTGGTAAATCATTTTAAAGAGTGTTTCTCCATATATTAAGAGGCCTGAAAGAGAAGTTAGGAAAACCAATAAACTTAAAAGTATGGAAAGCTACAGACACAGAGGAATCTTTTATCAATGCACAGCATTGTAGTGAGACACATCCCGACATGAAAAAGTAATTTGCATGTTTACTGATGCATTGTGGATATTTGTTCAAAGTCTTTAACATAAGCTGTTAGTTACGCAGCACTGATTCATTTAAGTTCTGATGATTTCTCAAAGTTTTAATTAGTTCTGAGAAAATGTTTTATGTAGAAGTCACCATGAACTAGACCTTCCCCTCCCTTCTTCCTGTGATTCAAAACCTCACGGGAAAAGTCCTGCATATGAGACTTGGGCAGAGAATGATAAGACTCCTTAAACAGAAAGCTGCAGCACTTCCCTAGCTGCCACACAGCACCCTGCATTTTTCAGCACCCAAAGTACTTTACAAAGACAGCACATTGATCCACATTTTCCAGATGAACACAAGCTGCAGAGAAATAAAGTCACTTCCTATGGACCAATAGCCATGGTAGCATCAAGAACTACCAAAAAAAAAAAAAAGAAAAAAAGGATGGCTGTAGCAGTACGGAGTCTGGCAAGATAAGCAGGTGGGCTTGCAAGGCCCTGCTCAAGCCTGCACCCCACGTTTCCATCAGAGTGCGATTCCTCCCCGGCAGAAGCAAAGCAGCTCACGTTCATCCACACACATTGGTACTAATACCTCTAGCACAGCTGGTTTGCTGCCTGCCTCCATCTCTTTGCACCTCCCGCTCAGAACACTGCATACTAATTGTGTGTTCAGTCCTGTGGGATGACTAAGAAAACCTAGTCTGTTGGAAGTGGACATTTTTCTCTGAAGTTCTACAGTACAGAATCACAGCTTTAGCTTCCATTCTTTTCTTTTTTTTGCCATCTCACTGCCTTCATTCCAGTGAAGTTCTATGGATGATGTTGAAAGCTGGCTTTAGTATATTTGATTCGCTGAGAAGATGGACTTTCTGCAAGCTTCAGTGTGAGTTGTTTTCTTATTCTCTTATTTTACAAAATAAAGTAATTGGGAGTGCATTCTTGTGGTAAGTTGAGATGACTTTTCTGAAAATTGTACCTACCAGATGAATTAAGTAGAGCAAACCACTCGAATGTTTAAAAGCCTAGTAAGTGCGCTTCATACGTATGCTTTTATCATCTTCTACAAGATCTGACATTTGAGTAACATCTAATTCTTGTTTCTCCATTTGCTTTTGTATTTCCAGTTTCCACTTCCAGACTGTGTTTAGGACTAGAGCAGCAGAAGAGAGAAAAATAATTCATGTCTTCTTGTCCGTAACCTGGTGATAGGGAAACACAGGATCATCTGGCAAAAAACCTGCAATTCCACAAGAATTCAATTTCTGCATCAAAACAACTAAAATACTGTAAATCTGAATAAGCAAGCACCCACATTTTCAGATGCTTATCCAAACTGAACTAAACCTGTGTGTTCTGCCATTGCTGTTAAAGATGACTATTCTAATACTTCATATATTTTCACAGTTTGGATACTTAATAATGCTAGAAATCTCTGAACAGAGGAAGAGTATATCCCATAACAGACAGAAAAAGTGAATTAAAGGTTTCTTTAGGAAGCGTCTTCAAAACTTTTTTCGTCTTAAAGTGTGCATCTTATGTCAGCCACAGTAGCAATTCCTTACAAAGAATTTGCACACTAGCTGCATCACTAAATGTATTAGCGACCTTCATACACGGGATCAAGACAGAACTCCTCCTTCACCCTTCTCTTTTCCCACCCCAATGAAAAGTTTCTTCAGTTTTTCTTGGATCTGTCCTGACATGTCTTAGTGTCTGTTACTGTAAGATAGTTATTACCAATACAATTCTGGTTTTATTTAGACCACCTGCCCTGTAATTTAATAGGTTATTCTTGGATACTGCATTTCCAGTCAAATACAGATTAGACCAGGCATTTCTGTGGTCCCATTTATCATTATTAACATATAATATACAATTTTCTCTATTTACCAGTTCTTACACACCATAACAGTGGCATACTTTCATACAGTGATTTCAAGTATGTCATTTAAATGGTAAGTCTTTTTTTCCCCAGTAAGTGACAAACTTAATTCAAATTGCAATGTGTAGAAAAATCACAGTGTGATCATGGGGTTTAGTCTATCACATCAGTTCAGTCTTTGTCACATTACCATTTAGGAACCTGGCATCCCTCTGTCTAGAACAAGACACTGAAATGTTCATCGCCTGTTACATCCAAGCTATAAATCAGCACAACTACACAGACATCTCTTAGCAGGCATCAGCTATTGGTTCAAAAGTCTTCTGTGGGTTTTTTTACCTTAAACCAAATTCTCTTCTCACATTTCCATCAGCAGGAAATCATTGCTACAACTTCCAGTATGGAATCACACAAAATATCTATACATCGGCAATAATAATAAAAGTACTATTATTAGATTCCCTAAAGATGATGTTAAGCATTACTGGTTTATCCTGTAGGCCTATTCATATGATTGCCAACAGACTAATTGTACCTGTTATTCCTAGGGCTCCAGCAACGACAATGAACTCCACCTTTGAGAGACATTTCAGCTTATATTTCTGAAATTTTTCTGATTCCCACACAGATTCCACAGTCAATGTATGAACGTGGCAGAGCAGGCCCTCTACATGCTGGTACAGCAACACTTTTAAAATCATGCTCAGCAAATATTGTTTGACTTGCAAAACACTTGCAATAGAATATATCTTTTTAATCTTAAATAAAAATCACTACTATAATCTGGACTCAATAGTTCTTTACAGTCCTGCTACCTTCTGAAGTGCTGAATCTATGCAAACATCCTGCCCTTGTGGTTGTATTTGCTAATTTGCATATGTACTCCCAGTGCCATCCTATCTATCCCTGTTCAACAAGCCAAGCAACCAAAATAGTGAAAATCCTAAACTGAAGTGAAAGAAAGAAAAGGGATGATAGACCTCACCAGTTTGAGAGAAAACCAGAGAAAACTCCATGCGATGCTTCTCTGTTACCATAAAGCACCTGAAATTCACACAGCTACACTGCAACTGAGGAAAACCTACTCAAAGGAAGCATCTTTTGTCCAAGCCCTGAACTCATTAAGACTGATAACAAGCATGCTCTTAACAGCAAGGTCATTTGATGACCTGATAACACCAAGAAGCTAAGCATTCAACACACATCCTCTTGGCAGCCTTTTCCCCAGCCATCAAAGAAAACCCAACTAGACAAAACCATGTGATGGCATACCTAACTGTTACAGTGCTACTATGTCTCAAATAAGAGAATCAACTTCATTCTGCAACAGTTAATCTATAGCCTTCTTAACAATACCCTGGGTACTACTTGATCCTTTACAGTCAACTTTGGTTGAAATACTTTAAACAAGCACTGACTGCTCACGGATAAACCCCTAAAGACAGTTAAAGGAATTCAGCAGGGATGCAAAAACCTTAGCTGGGAATTTTAAGTTACAACTGAGATACCCAAGTACAGTACACAGGGAGACTGCAACATCCTTAATTATCTACATTCCTCTATCATTGCTCTGTACTTAAGAATCACACATTAAAATAATTTGGTGAAAAAGCCACATGTGTAACTGAGCCTCATCTGCCTGAATATATCAAGTAAAAACAATTATTTAGAACCTTACTCTGCTTATGCAGCTTTTCACATTGCTCTGCTAAAAGCAATATGATGGCAATTACTGAATGCCATCATAAGGCTCACAAACCACTAAAGAAAATACTATCTACTACAATATAATGACACATGATGGTAGTTTAACCATTCACATTTACCAACTAGGAGCACACAGATGGTCAATTGTTGAAGTTTGGCTGATGAGTTGCTTGCTACGCCACTGTTACATAGTCACTCAGGATCTTAGGAATGCTAAGAGCTCCCACTGAAAAAAAACAGGAGGCTTGTGTTCCTAATTGCTTTGGATGCTTTTGATTACCAAGCCTCAGTAGGAACTGTGTTGCTCTGCAACGGTTCAAAGAAAAGGTACTGTGTATTTTCCTAATGCTTCTACACACGCTCTGACACCATGTGTTGCATCCCATTGCTGCACCATGACCATCTTCTCATGGTTATTTGCTTCTGTGGTATTCAACATGTGACTTGGACACAACACGCTGAGGTTTGCAGAGGCTAAAGGAAGAGTACTAAACCATTTTACAGGACACTTTCCCTTCCATATACTGGAGTTGATTGTATGCATACACCACAGTAGTACAGAGCACTCAAAAGGTTAGGATTATCCCGAATTCCCCCTAAGAAGTGACACTGCAGCGCCAGCCATTCTTCACTGTGGGTCTCGCTCTGTGAAGCAGGAAGCAGTTTTCTTTCCACATCACTGCAAGTCATGGCCAGGAGTCCCAAGTGACACAGCACTGCAGGGCTAACATTGCTGATGTATCTAGCTAGAATGCAAGCTCAGTAATAGCCATGTCAAAAAATTTTATTTACTACAGTGAGGAGAATTTTTGTGAAACCACAGCACCATCATCTGGTGAAATGCCTGCACTGCCTTTTGCCCTTGCCACCAGATTATTTTGAGCATAAACACTTTAATACTTATCTCAGCATCTCACAGGGTTTTACATTATAATACAACACATTTCATGTAATTATGTTTAGAATGAAAAGAGTAATTTTTCAGTATTCTTTTTACCATTTTACCACCGTTTTCCTCATCTTTCTAGTGCCAGTTCCATTAATTCTTCCTTTTCCCTAAGTCTCACAGGAGGGGATTTTCAAAAGCAATAGATCTTCAAGTGAGTTCTGGAAAAATCCTTCATCCAGAAAAATACAAATAAATCCCTAACCAGCTTTGCTACTACAGTGAGAAAGATAAGTATAAATTCAACTATGGCTCAAACTCAGTCTTTTTACAACCTAAAAAGTCTATTGGAAAGGAAGACTGATGGTTGCTTTACTGCATGTTACCTATACTATTATTTTAATATATTTCCTGATTGTAAAATTAGAGAGACATTCCTGCCCAGTGAAGATTTAATTCTGCCTCCTTTGCAATCAAGTAGGATGTGATGACTCCCATCTACTACCTCATTCTCTGAGGCACCCTATAAACCTGCTGCAGGAGAACAGAACAGAGCTCTTGCCAAAGACGGAGAGAGCTGAAAGCAGACATTGTTAGCTAGAACCTGGGAAATCAGACGATAAAACCTGAGCACTCTGAGGGACAGGAAATGGCACTCTACTTACAACTTCTACTGCTTGACCTGCCACCCCAGCTCCTCAGCCCTCCCTCCCCTCTTTCCCATTCAAACACACACTGTTCACATCCATATCATGGCACAGAGAAGCAACCAGGGAATTTTCTCATCCTGCACTAACAGAACTCAGAGGAGCTACTACAACACCCTCCTGTCCTCAGCTTTAGCATATCATGTATGCACAACACTGTGTTCACTGTACTCCTATGCTGGCATTGAAGAGCTAACCTAAACCAGCAGCTCATTGCACCAGGCACAATGCACACAGTTACTGGTAATTAGTCACTCCCCTTTACAGTTTAGGGCACAAATAGACAAAAGAGGGAAAGAGATACACCTGCGCAGCAAGCATGTCCCAGGTCTTCCACATGCAAAGGCTGCCTCCTGCTTCCATTCACAACACCTACCAGGTTGCTGAACTTTGGTCCTCTGAACCAGCCTCTCCCAGCACTGAAGCACATGATGTGCTAGACAAATTTAGCAGTCCAGGTCACCTCTAGCTTAGCAACCTCCTTACAATGCTGTATTCAGTATACACTCACTCTGCAGGACCCTTACAATTCATGTATATATAGCACTAGGGCCCAAAACAAGCACATGTGAAATGGGACCACCAACAGCACAAAGTCCCCCCCCACTGCTATCCAAGACAACCATATAACACAATGTCCTGGTTTCAGCTGGGATCGAGTTAATTGTCTTCCTAGTAGCTGGTACAGCACTGTGTTTTCGATTTAGTATGAGAGGAATGTTGATAACAACCTGATGGTTTCAGTTGTTGCTCAGTCGTGTTTAAACCAAGTCAAGGACTTTTCAGCTTCTCCTGCCCAGCCAGCAAGGAGGCTGGAGGGGCACAGGAAAGGCGGGAGGGGAGACAGCCGGAGCAGCAGACCCAAATTGGCCAACGGGGTATTCCATACCATGGGACATCATGCCCAGTTGGGTGGGGGGAGGAGGAACGCGACTCGGGCAGCGGTCAGCAAGTGGTGAGCAATTGCACTGTGCATCACTTTTGTGTATTCCAATCCTTCTGTTATGATTGTCATTTTCTTGTTATTATTAGTGTCATTGCTAGTTTCTTCCTTTATGTTCTATTAGACTGTTCTTATCTCAATCCACGAGCCGAGCTTTATTTTTCCGATTCTCTCCCCATCCCACTGGGTAGGGGGGGAGTGAGTCAGCGGCTGCGTGGTGCTGAGTTGCTGGCTGGGGTTAAACCACAACACACAACCCCTTGAGACTATGCAAACAAATTGAAACACAGCATTTTTAAAGTCATCCAAAGGATTTAGACATAAGTATCATTTAAGTTAAACTTACTAGCTACTAAACAGGTATTACTTTTAACAAGGGAAAATACAATTTCAGTGGTAAACAATGGGTGGATTCAGACTTTAGAACATCCTTGTAAACACATAAAATAATCAAACGATTCACATTTTCAAGAGTTTGGCAACAGCCTTCATTTTAAACTGCAAGTCTACCTGGATGCTTCCATTCTCTAAAATAAAGCACATGAACTAATCTATATGTCTTCTGTACTCATGACTTCTGTTGCCCCCACCCTAAAAAAAAGTTAGGTTAGCCAATACCAGAGCTTTGCACACTTCTGCTTGGAAGAGGGGGATACACAGAGCCAGCACTGTACAGAGCTAGAGACAACATGAGAGGAAATAATTTTTATACAAGTGAGACAGGTTAAAAGTACTTAGGCCATAAGCAATTGAAAGCTGCTTGCAACACAACAAATCCAAACCATGCAGCAGGCTTTTGGTATCTGTCTGGGACACATCTGAAATATCAGATCATCCTAGTTCATGTCTGCTTCTAAAGGCCTGATGAGGACTTTAAGCTGTTCAAACTTCCTTTGCTTTCCTTACTTGACATGCTACCAGAACTCCTGCAAAGCAGGGGACACAGCCCAGTGCAGTATACCTTGCAGTACTGCATCACTGGAGAACTCAGCACAGGCATCAGAGTTTGATGAACCTTAATCACAGAGCACTTGGCAAACGAGGAGGGACTGCACAGCTTTGAGTGGCTAATGAAGTTGCAGTGGGGCATTTACCAAGTGATTTCTAAAGCAAACATCATTGATTTCCTTACTGCAAAATGCAGCACTTAAGTGACAAATTTAGAAATGGCTCAGCTACCTGGTCCCTGGGAAGCAGGGAGGTGCCAAGGACAGTAACCTTGTCAGTCACTGCAAGCACTGTGGTCTCTGTTGTCCATCCAGCTGTTGTCTCCAGCTGGATTTAAGGACCATTTTGATGAAGCAAAAGAAGGACTTGAAGATGTCCATCTTCCATCCTGGGGGAGTGCTCTGACAACCAGGCGTTTGAACTATTACAGGGGTGCATCTCTCATGTTCGGAAGACTCACACTAGGAATCCTCCTTAAAAGTTTTAATAAAGCCAATATGCTTCAAGAAAACATTTTTCCCATTTTGAGAAGCCAGCGTTTCCTAGTGTAAGAGTCACCGAAAAGTTCACAACCAGCTCCAATTATTATCCTAAATTATTATCCTATTCCTCCGGGAACCTTGGGGGAAAGAAATTTCATTGTGTTCAACAAACATGTTCAAACAAACTTGCCCTACCCTTTCCTTCACTTGGCCACTCTGCTTTCGTGCAGTCTCCTCAATCAGCAGCAGCTCAGTTCTTCCATGGCAAAGGAATGAGAGAACTGGCTGTATTTGCCAACTGTGGGAGGTAACACACACTCCTCTGCCTTGGGAGACTGGGCTGCTCTCAGAAGCTGAAGACAGTTTGCAATTGCCCAGCCAGAGGAAGTCTTTGCAGCCATTTACAATCTCACTTCCCTTTTCCCAAAGAAAATGTATACAACTGTTTTTCTCCTCAACCACCACATGGTTCAGTGTCTCTTTTGACCCCTTGCGCAAGTGGGCCACAAAGGCCAGTCTATGCAGCAGTTTTTCAGTATGGATTTCCATTATTTATTTCTGGTCTCACCTGAAATTACGTCAAACTGGTCTCAACTGAACTATGTCAAACAGTCACAAATGGGGCCGGTGGAAACAAACAATAGCCACATGGAAATCACACCCAAACCAGACCCAGATCACAGACTAAGGTTACAAAAGACAAATTGCTGCAGACCATTAGCTTAAAAACTAGAAGTCGCAAAGAAACAAAGTCAGTTAAATCTATTGAGAGTAAACCCACTGATGGAGAAGGCCATAAAAATACAGTGCCAAAATGTAACAGCTGCATGTGCAGGTATTTCAATAGATGAACACTCTATAGTATCTCAAAGATTTGTTACTGCTAGTCAGTAACAAAAACACATTTAGTAATTGAACACAGTAGTGCAGTTAGGAGCATGCACACAAAGAAACTATGCTGGCACTGCACAACTCATTGTTTTAGGTCACAATTGACAAGACTCCACTGATGCAGATTAAATGCAGCTGCAAGACCCAAATGGACAAGATGGACAAAGTGCTGTGGAAAAGAAACAGAAGAATGTGAAATTCAGCAGTCATATGTTATTCATGAAAGGCTATTTAGTGAACATTTCAACATGCGTCTTTGGTTATTAAAGGAAAAACAGAACATATTTAAAATTTAAACAAAAATTCATGAAAAATAAAGAAGGTTGTGCAAAAGAGCTACTTATCTGCACTAACAGCTACTAAGAGATTGTCTCTATCAAGCACTTGTATTAAGTCATGATACTTCAACAATAAATGAAGGATCACTGAAAACTCTTAAGAGTTGCAGTGCTTCTCCTAGACAGATTTCGGAGTCTGCAGGCATTTATCTTGACTCACTAAAGCAAGTACAACTGTCTTTGCTATATCAAAAACTGAAAAGCTGCCAGCAATACTTATGCATACTACAGAAAACATTCTGCATGACTTCCATCTGGTATTCATCAATCTAACTGGATGTAAGCATGGCATATGTTAGTGTTCTCCCACAGCCTAGAGAAAGTAATCATCTTGCCCTCCTTGATGCAAACATCGCATTTTTTTGCATCAAACATCATTATTTAGTAGTTTTTAACATGCTACAAACACTTCTATATCTAGGAGAAGGCCTTCTGGACATTCCCACTAGAAGCACCAGACCACTGGATGGTGTTATGTCTAGTTTTTCCAAAGCAAAAGTCGATCCACAAGCAAATCAAAGAAGCAGGCTACAGAGAAAGCACCCGGTGGTTTGTACCACTGAAAGACACGTGGGGCTGACATTTTGCCCACAGAGTAGAAGTCACCCTCTATGTGAAGGAAAACCAAAATTCAAACACACTTTGATTTCCATCATTAGTAATGTTACATTTGCTGCAAGTCTTAAAACCACATGGACAAGCTAAATTTTTCCAAGATTAAGGCAATAAAATCCCAAGCAGATTTTTATTTCTCTTTGTTAACCAATATTTTCTGCCATAACTGACAGTGTAGACCTTTCAGCCAGCTTTGTTACAGAAGGAAAATAGCTGTGTCTGTGTGAATTTAACTGCAGAGATGTGTGTATTTGCTCATATACGAACTGAAGGTTTAAAGATTTAATATGGTTGCATTTCTAAGTGTAAAGCAAATGGATGAGCTAGCTGAACTCAAAAAAAAAAACCCCACACCAAACCCAAACCCACACAGACAG
>JAVKLA010000084.1:10185925-10206783 GCA_034782735.1 Sagittarius serpentarius | reverse complement strand
CTCGGACACCCCCCGCCGCCTCACCCCCCCCCCCCAAAAAAAAAAAAAAAACCACTGAAATCCCACAACGGTTCAAATTTCTGACTGATAAACCACTGCTACAGAGACAGTATGAAGTAAAGCCCCGTGAACTCATGGCAAGATTCTCTTCCACATAAATGGACGCCAGATCAGGTTCCAGGCTCAGAGTATGAACATTGAGCCAGCTCAAGTTTCAGTCAGCAGATGTGTAGCACAGTGCTCTCTGCCAAGGACGCACAAGCTTGGGTTTTGGGGTTTGTTTTTTCTCATTTCTTATTGATTTTGAAACTATTGCTATTAAATAAATTAAACAACAAGAAACCCCAGACAATGTTGGGGGAGTAGACAAAGGAATGCATCAACTACTAAAAACCAAAACAGGCAAAAAAAAAAACCCTCAGTGTTTTAGATTCTATTGAAAACAGTATTTTTTTTCCCCTCACAACTATTTTCTTTGAATCTAATGTCCCAATCCTGCTCTCTGCATTCCATGGTATTAAACTCCTTGAAAATGAATGAGAAACACACAAAACCAAATAGCAAGCTGGCAGCAAAATTGTACCAACTACAGGGAAATACAATAAAGCTTTCAACATCACCAGCCAACAACAATCCAGTAAGGATTATTTCTAGTGCTTTGCATTTCACAAGGAAGAAGAATAATTTTTTGCCAGCATGGCCAGAAAGCGTGGTCTGGAAGGGGCACCAGTGTGGAAAACCTGATCCAGACAGACTTTTCTGGCCTTTCCTCCTTTCCCAGAGTTACCAGTGTATTTATCACTAGATATGCTTCAGACATTTAAACCCAAATATTTGTTTTTGAGAAATATGGACTCTGCTGAGAGACTAGCCCAGCAAGACAGAAACCAATTTATCTAAGAGTATGCTTCCAGAGCACAAGGAAGTGCCAACACAGCAGACATCTGAGCTAGGTCTTTCTGTCTCCTGTTACAAGCTCTTCATTCCCCGTATCACTCCTGTAGCCTTTTTCCCCCAGTTCCAGTGTGAATTCATCTTTCTTGAATGGCAGCTCATAATTTTCTGACTACATTTTAGTTAAGGTTCTACCAACAGAATGGATAATAGCATTATTATTTAAAACTCGGACAACGATCAGTCATAACATGGGGAAAAAAAAGTTAAGAATCAGTCTTTTCAATGGACAATACAATTGTTTAACGGAAAGTTCTCAGAACAAAAGAGTAAAGTCGCAGTCACGTCACTGCCTCATTTGGACAGAAGGAACCTGCTATTGGCAGATGAAGGTGCAACACCTCCCAGGAAGAAAAAGCAGAGGAAGTTACCTTCAGGCTCCCACCCTTCAATCCACTCCTTGCTGAAAGCATTACTGTAACAGGAAAATAAAAAAGTAAGAGTCATATTTTAAGGACGTGAGAGAGAAAGTCTTACCGCTTAAAGTGTGACACACAGCTTCAGCAGTGTATTCCTGTAACAGGAGCATAACTTCTGGTTGAGTGTGACTATTTCTTTTAGAAATAGAGTAACTTAAACGCCTCAGTGAAGGATGCCCCTTGTCTAGAGATGTCATTCTAAGGGTTAACTACTTTCAGTGATAAAATTTTATACCAAATTCATAGTTTCAATACAGCAAGTTTCAGATTCCATGTCACTGAAAAACACAGGCTAATTATAACAAGATAACACTGAAAGCCACCTTAGGAGCAGAACCATGGCCATATTAATACTGGCACTCATATTTCCCCTACAAGGTGTTTTTTGTTTTTGTTTTGCTTTTGCTTTGTGGTAGTGGTTGAAGATTTTGCTGTTTTAAAAAACAACAAACATGACAAGCATTTTCAAAAAGCAGTTATCAAACCACTGGTTCAGCTCAAAGCAGTGCCTCTGAGGGAAGAACACAACATCTACAGAGGTGGGGTTGCACTGCTTGAGCACCCCCACTCACCAGAACCCAGGTGATGCTGATCTTGGCTCACCCCCTCTCTCAGGTCCCCAAGAAGTCTTCCTACACATTCTCCTTTTACTGCATTTTTAAAGACTTACATGCACATGAACTTGACAGAAGGGGTCGAAAGGTAATTTTAATACAAAGGTGGGAGTCCTTCATACATAGACATCTTCTATAACTGACTACTACTGTCATGATTCTGAGTGGAAATCTATACTGCCCATGTTTAGTTTTACCATATTAATGCTTTGGAACAGAAGAAACAATAGCTATTGATTTCAGTTATAACTGCCCATTATTCTGTTTTCAGCAGGACATAGTTCAGTAAAATGAACAGAAACAAGAGCAATGTTTCATACCAGGATCATATTAATGATTTGGAGACTAATCACGTCTTATTGAGCTGTGAGCACATCAGCAAGCCAAAAACATGAAATTGGAAGATATGTCCTCAAGCTGCATATTTAGTCAATCTATTTAACATGTGCTTTATTTTTACATCATAGCACTGTACATATTCAGTTGTGTACTCCCTAGAAGCAATTAAGTCTTAATAACTTGACACCTCACCATGACTCTCCCCTGTTTTGCCATCTATATTTTACATCAAGCAAGTAACATAAAAGTGAATAAAAATCTGTGAAGGTCCTTTTAACCTTGACAGTCTGTCGTATTGTGAAAATCAGAGTAGATCAAGAACTGCTCTTATTTTCCAGTCTTGCCTCTCATCTGAACACATGGATTTAAACATTTACATGCCTATTCATAATTTATTGGAGCATTTGCAGCTCATATCATAAATACAGGTCTAGCCTGCAGGAAAAACAATGACTAATAGTTGAAAGAAAGCATTCCAATTAGTCATCGTGAAGTACACCCATGCTCACTGCTTGGTCCTCAGGTGCCAGTAAAGTCCAATAGGGAAGTCTGACATCAAATATGTCATCCAGAAAAATACATCACTTTCAAATAGCAATAGCAGTTGGATCAGAGACTGTGATTTTTCTCTCCTGGTACATACCAGCAGGAAGACTTATCTTTTAAAGTTCCCAAAGATCTGAACCCCTTAAGGAGGCTGATGGCAAAAAGCTGTGCTCCGAGTAGTGGTCCCACCACTGGGACATGCTGCATTCTGCTTCAGAGGACCTGTGCCAGACTATTTTCTCTTTCCAATTTCAGTGTCAAGCATGGAGACAAACACCAGAGCCGGGAGATGCTGCCTCCCAGAGGAAAGTTGTTGCTTATCTACCGCCTCTTGATTGTGCAAGATAGGGGATCCCACTCTGGACGTGTATGCAACTCAACAGGACACTGTAATGAGAAGACCCTGTTTCTCTCAGCTATTTCTCCTGTCACAACATGGCAGCCTTGCCAAATGCCATTCAAAATTTGCTTGGGTGCCATCTTTGGCATCCTTGCCACAGGCTGTTGATCATTAGATTAATGGGCTAGAAAACACAAGCATCTCCTCACTCAATCAGGAAACATTTACATGTCTCCAAATCAGGCTTACTACAAAAGCCTTTTGCTCCAAAATTGTGTTCACCTCCATGGTCCTCCTTCCAAGACACTGTGCACCTCCAGCCTAAATCCAGACTCTGGAGATAAACAGACGACTACACTCTGCTTATGCTCTGTAGACTTACAACAACATAAAGCATTTTGCAAACCAAAAAAAAAAATTCAAAGACAAACCAAAGTAGATGTAGATTTACCTGAGGGCTAAGGGAGCCATGACATCTTTTTCTTCCATTTCCTCCCCCTTATTATTAATAGCTGGCTTAGTGTGTGCTACACCACATGCCACAGCCACAGTCGCAGGCTGTGCGATCACGCTGTTCAGATGAGGACTGTGCCTGCTTCAGTTTCCAGTTGCATATGGTCACGATTAACAGCTTGCTTTGGAAAGGCACAGGGACCCTGGAAATAGTGCATCTGGAAGGCGTTCCTCATATTAAACCATCTTTATATTGCATTGAATAAGTTGCATGTTAAGAGTTTTCAGTGTACTCTAGTAGTCCAGATGACATTTTTCCAGGATTTTAGTACAGATTTTTTTTACCCTTTTCTGGAGGATCAGGAATTTATGGAATTTGAGATATGGCCTGGTCAGTTTTTAAGTCAAGTCCCTTCTGTCTGGACAAGTGGCTAGGAACAAAGGAAGAGCAGAGATATTTGATGAATACCAACAGCCACCACCATTCAAATAAAAACATGCTGTCTTCCTGAATACATTATGCTAAATCTACATGTAAATGAGAAATGTATAAATAGAATTGGGCATTTACTGACATTAGATTATTTTTTTTTTTTAATGGTGAGGAGGCGGGGGATGTTGTTATTAAAGGAGTTAAATTCTAACATCTGTTTTTAATTCTACCAGCTTATTTGTCTGTTTATACCTACAGACTTTCAAGACATCATTCAACACTGCTAATTAAAGATGACAAGTTTTGTTCACTGCAATGCTTTCTCGTATCCCTGCAAGCCACTTAATCAATGTCAGTGCTGTCATTGCAGGTGACACTGCTTCTTGATGGAGAGATGACAAGGGGCCAGAGTGACCCCACAGGGATGAGAAGAGGTTCACCTTGTCCCGTCAGACAGGGGAGGGAAGAAGTGATGGATGGCAGTGACCATTGCTCTGTCCACAAGCCTTTGTCTCATCTCCAGGCTGGGTCAGAATCCTCCAATTTTCTGCCATGGCTGACTTGAGACACAAATCCATGGCAATATTCTCTAGCATATTTCTAAATTGCCACAGAAATGGGACTCAAATTTAATAATATGATACCAATTATATTTGGAGAAGACATGCCATGTTTAGACGCACACAAACACACATTCTGGCTTTTCTTAGCAGCAAGAATCCCATCTGCAGTCATGCCCTAAGGAAACTTGCTATCTGTACTTCAGTAAAAACAGTACAATGCTGATTCAAGACAGTAGCAGTGCACATGCAAGTAGTCCATGCCTATGAAAGCATTTGCAGAAGTGGCTGATTTGACTCTGATAAAACAATGCACCTTATGGAAGAAGCCACAAGGACAAATGCCAACACGTTTATTCATTGCTTCATATTCTGGACTTCATAGATCCAGACACAGATATTATTAGTTAGCAATTTACATATGTTTTTCCTTAAAACAAACAAGCCTCATGCCACCCACAGAATACTGGTGGAAAGTCAAGCAAAGAGGCCAGGGACAGCCCGTTATAAAATCCCAGCCTCTGAACTCTTTGCATCATATATACTTTTCATTGTACTAAGCACGCTATCACTAATGCAACAGGCATGTGTGTGATTGGTGTGATCCACATTGGGCTGAACAGACTGCGGGACATGCAAGAAGGAGAAAACCCAGAGAGGTAATGAGTCAATGAGGAGCTGTGCACATTGTGACTCATCCACTTTTTGCCACACAGACATTTTTCTTCTTTTTCCCCACACAGAAGTTTCACAATCAGAATAGACTCCCCCCCACCCCCTTTTTGGAACAACTAATGTGCTTTCAAGTGTATTTTTAAAGCTGTTTCAGTCTGGAAGAGGCCTTTTGTTACAGAGACAGAGTGCGTATTACCTGGGGGCCTGGCTCCCTCAGTGAGGTGTCTAGACATCTCTGCAGCGGAAATAACAACTGCACAGTCTAGCACTGTATTGAATCCACTAGTTTTAGCATTAGGAGTAATTTCATACCCCAGGTTGCCATAATCAAACACATCTGTTGCATGAAAATTATCCACTGCCAACTTGAGTGCAAAGCACAATAAGCCCAAATTATCTATGTTCTCACATAAAACATCATCAACACTGCTTCGGTCACTCCAAAACTCTCATGACATTCAAACAGATCTAAAAATCCACTTTGAGGAGAGATGGACTTAAATCAGGAATGGTAACTTTGACAAGTAATATTCCAACAACTACTGCACTGCATGCTAGCAACATAAAAATTATCTATTCCAATTACTTTCACAAAACCAGATTAAAGCACTTCTCTCAGTCCTCTAAGAAGCAAAGACAGTCATAAAGAAAACAACTGTTAATTTAAGCCAGTTTTTAGGTTCATTTGTCTACAGCTACACTTTCATAGTTCAACACACAAAAACATTATGACAGATATGCAAATCTGATATTTTCAGGCAGGAAAGGTGAAATCCCTATATATGAAAGGTTGAAGTCTGATCTTTAAAAGAAGCCTGCAGCTGGTTTCTGTCATCTTTCTTTCTCTCCTTGATTCAATAAGCAGACCCACAGCTTAAGGAAAATGATGATTTTGTCCACACAAGGGAAAGAACAGACATCGCCAGACTGAGCCACAAATTCACCTTTTCTTTGTAAGAAAACACTCTAGCACTTCTCAAAGAAGAAAAGAAGAGGGACAGAAATAAAAATCAGTCTTCAGGTTTTTAGATACAAAATTTTGCATAAGTAAAAAAATTTTAAAAAGTAGTCACATACAAGTATTTCCTGCTAATTCAAACACATTTGTTTGTATCCTCATCTACTCTAGTCTAGTATTGGTACTGCTTTTCCATTGTTACTGAAGTGGAAGATATTTTTACTACTGCCACTGTTGCTCTGCAAAATAAAAGTAAATATTCTTTCTTCTCACTTTCCCTCCTCACACTTGTAAGATGATTATTGTATGGTTTTCTCCAGCATCAGGTCTAAAAGATATCATTTACCTATTAATGCTATATTCCTCAGGTCCAATAGGCTAAAAGCACAAGAAACTTCTTTTTAAAAACAACAACAACAAAAAAAGAATTACATATGTATATTCTACTCTATTGGTTTGGGATGCTGAGAGACTCTGAATTACTCTTTCAAAGATAAAACTTTTAATGTCATAGGGTGTCACACCCTTCATTTGTAGGGTTGTTAATCATCAGTACGTTTCTCTCACTGTAGCTCTGCTCTGTCACATTCCCTCCTCCCAGCCAGTGCAGCTGCAGGGCTGCAAAGTAACCTCTCCAAGCAACACCAACCAGCAGAGCACCATCAGCAAGCAAAAGTGTGGACAAGTGCATCCACTAGCTAAAATTAAGCTCTCCAGCCACCTCGGAAACTCAAGTTACGAGGCTTGCTCCACAACAAACCCAAATGAACAGGGCTCAGAGAACAAAGTCCATAACACAAAACCTCCGGAGCACAGAGAGCTCACACCTGTGAAGGTACACAGCACACTCGCATACAAACCTCAGAGCAAGTTGCTATGAGTATATCCATTAAAAAGAGTTAACAGTTGCAGAAAGACTTCCTTAGAGAGACCTTGAACATTTAAAAATGCATCAAAACAAACAGTAACTACAATTTTATCAAAAAATCCTCACAAACAAAACATTCAGTCTAGAGGAGGCAATAGTAAAGCACTTCTTCATTTTCGCAATGCTTTGGGAATGTGAATGCTCTGCATTTTCTTTTTACATGTTGAGCTGCCTAATTGACATGCAGCTCATATAGCACCCAGGCTTACTTCTGGATCACTAAGAAATTGGTCCGATTTGAAAATGTCAGGATCTGGTTAGCAATTCAAATGACCACAGTGGTAATTACGGCTTTTCATGTCCCAGCATGTTGTACTGCATCAAAACTGACACAAATGCCTAGTTTTATAATATCACAGCATGGAAATAAATGTCCAAAATGATATGAAAATGTACTAGTAAGAGATTAATAACTGTTCTTCTAGGAAGAAAGATGGCTCTTTTCAACCACTATATTTAAAAAAAACCTTCTCTGATAGCATCTCTCCTTGAGGGAAACTGAATTATATTATCACTCATAAGCTATAATCATTTCTGTCAGCACCAGTCAGAATATTTGAAGGAAAAGAGGAGGAGAAACAGGGAAGGGGTTGGGGGGGGGAATAGTGCAATCTTATAAATAAGTCCAGAGAGATACTACTTAAAGGTTTCCCTCCAGCATTTCGTTCTCTCTCCCACCCAGCAGACTAGAACATATTTCAAGTGTTTTATTTTGATCATAAAGTGGAGGAACTATGTGGATAGGGAGCAATGCATCATGAGCGATGTGCTCAGCTCTACAATCTTTGGTACCAATGTGTCATTTTGAAATATGGGCCTAAAGCAATATGCGCTAGGGAAACTTTTTTTCTTTTCACAGAAGAAGGAGGAAGAAAGGTCTTTTGAAGTCTAATGTGCCCCCAGAAGTCTGTTTATGAAATAAAGTAAATAAAGCAAGCCATGTCTTTAGTAGTTCTCTTGTGTAGCAGCCAAACCACATACCAGAGTCACTCAATTGCCTTCTAGCTATAGAATGGTTTAAACAGAGATTAACACTTGGTACTTCTGCCTTTTGCAGAAAGTATATGGGGTGGAGATACCAGTCAGCACATCCCACAAGCAGCTTCAGTCCTATTTTGTCATCCGATAGATCACACAACACACTCTCTAATCATATACATGACTGAGAGCACAATGAATAGACTGGTGCAATGTCCTCACAGGTCAACTTGAGCCGCAGAGGAAGGCCCATGCTTTCCCCGCAGTCTTGTATTTTCTTTCCACCTGGCTAAGAGGGCTGGGTGTCCACGTGTTTATCCATGAAGTTAAGATGGAGAGGTGTTGTGGTGGACAACACCCTTCCCCTCCCCACCCAACACTGTTTCTGTTTCATGGGGTTGGTTGGTTTGTTCTTGGCAGTATCTACAACATTCCCTGTAATTCAGGAAATAACAGGGGGTGCTGCTAGAGCTGCAGGTCATAACCTGCTCCTGATGCTAAAAGGAACAGTTTTACATTATCCATACCTCTGGTCCCTCTTTGACACTGCACCCTCTTACATCAAGATAGATATTCTTGAAATCACCCTGGGAACCATATCAGAGCTGACCACCCTGATCAGATGAACCAGGAGGGGAGAGCAGAGGAGACTGCTGGTTTGATCCACTTCGTCCTGTGGCTCACAGGCACATAACATAGCTAGCCCAGGGAAAAGACAAAGTAGTCAGAAGCACAATATTTCCTCCCATAACATTTTACTCTGGCCTAAGCTAGCACTGTTAACAAAAGTGAAGCAGACAAACCAACAGTTAGTTACTAGTCTTGGGAGGTACCATGGCCACTTAGAAAAAGCAGACTCAAACACAAGTTCCTGCCTTGCAGAGGGAAGAAACACTCCGCAGGAGATGGTCACAAGCTTGTGTATGAGACACAATCATACACTGATGCACGAGCAGCCACAATAAGCACAGAACCCTAAAGGAAAGTGGGAATCTCTAGGTTCCCACCTTACCATATGAGGCCCTTTAAGCACTGGATTCAGCAAAGAGATGTCCTCATCTCTGCCATTGTCTTTTGCACACTCTGCCTCAATTTCCCCAATTCTGAAACAACTGCATGCATATTTTTCTGCCTTATTGAGGTACTCTAAGAGAAACAAGTGCCAAGTCTTCTGTTACAACAGAAGACTACACTATTTTCTCTGTTGATCATTTGTGAAGTATAGCTGCTGCTGAGACAAACAGCAGTAATCAAATTTAGTGCGGTTTTCCAATACACAGGAAAATCACAGCTAGAGAACTCCCTGCCATATCACTTCTACTGCGCAAACATGCCAAGAACTTGAATCCTTAGGTGAGGAGACAGTAAACATGATTTTAAGACACAGTCAAGTGACCAACACATAACAATCTACCAGCCTGCCTAAGCTAAGCTACTGAGTTAACCCTACAACAGTTCATTTCCCGGTCTCAAGTACAAGTGCAAGTCTTCAAGAAAAAATTCCACTAAGGAGTTCAAAATTGAATCCTTACAGAAATACGGCTTTTACTGTTGGAGGTGCAATAATCATATACCTGTTCCTTCAGTAAAGCAATGCAGCTTAAGAAAGATTTTGCAGGAACTAGCACTTCATCTACCTCATCATCTGGTGAAATTTATTAGGCATATCTTAAAATACGCACACATGTTCAAAAGTGATCTTTATTTTCTGTAAAATTTCACATGCACATGAGGTACAAACAATACGCTGATGCACACCAATGACCTGATCAAGACTTCCAAACCATCGCTATGTAGTTTGACTGGACTATTGATTGGGCTTCAAAGAGCTCTAAAGACATCAGGAAAGGAAAGGTATTTGGATGCCAGGGGGAGACTGCCGCACATTGTAAGCAAGCCCAGATGTCAACGACTGAGCTTCAAGGCCTTGTCACTAGACACTACATAAACTCAGCTGGCATCTTTTTTCCTCAAACTTACTTACTGCAAATGCCACATCTTACAGTATTTTGAATCAGAGTTCTATGTCATTGAAAAAAATAACCAAATTCAAACCTCTCATTTACATTTAACGAGAACATTACAAGAAATAAGAAACAACACATACTGAAAGCATTCAAGAATAAGTGCCATACAAAGCATGAATCCATTTAGAGTAGCAGGAGAAACTGGCTGCCTCCCTTACTTCTCCCCAACTAAAGGGGTGTTAATACTCACTGTCACCCCAATAATGTTTTCCAGCATTTTCAGAAGGGAGGTAAATTTTGCAGAGAACTGTTAACTTTACAGCTCCTTCCAGGCTTGGGAGGAAGAGAACTACAGCCAAGACTACAAACTAAAGCTTCAGCCTAGCAAGGTACAGCATTATTGCTATGCTCAGCCAGTCTTTTCATACCATCTCAGCAAGAAAATAATGTCTTACTATGTTGTAACACAAACCACCATGAAAACTTAACCTTCTCAGTTGCTTAAAAAAAACTAATCAAAAATACACTAACCAGTGACTACACAGGGGAATTAATGAACTACTATTCCACCACAATAAAAAAATCCCCAAATGCAAAACAAACGCCAAGATTTTCATCTAAGTAAAAGTCACATATTATGCACTCTGTAAATATACTTCTTTCTCTGCAAACAGGCTGCTTCTATCCAAAAATCAAGACCTTACTCTACAGCTGGGATGTCATAACATATTGATTGAAGACAAAAACAAGGAACTCTGGTGAACCAATGGGACTAGGCAGGAGGAGACATACTCATCTGGCACAAGATTATTCAGAGCATTTCTTGTCTTTAGAGCATGGGAAGTAAAAAAAAAAAAAATTGCAGAGTCATTTGGAAGCCATTTCTGCTGGGAACGTTTTGGTGAAGAAAGGGGCTCATAAATTCATACTCAGGCAAACTAGTGCACAGAAACTTACAATAAACTACAAGATATCTACATGCTCTGTAATTCTTCTTCCACCTTTATTTTTAGATGTGAGTAAAAATATTTAATCTTGGTTTTAAAAAAATATTCTCAAAGTATTAAAAAGTAGATTCCCCACCAGGTTCACTTTATTTTTTTTTTAATTTTCACAGTAATTTTCTGTATTTCTTTCTGTTATAGTTCACTCAATATGAGCGAACAGTGTGCTGCTGCAGCAAAGAAAGCCAACAGGATGCCGGGTTGCATCAACAAGGGCATCACCAGCAGAGATAAAGAAGTCATTATCCCACTCTACTCAGCGCTTGTCAGTCCACACCTGGAATACCGTGCTCTGTTTCGGTCCCCGCTATGCAAAAAAAAAAAAATAGGGACAGGCTGAAGAGGGTCCAGAGAAAGGCCATGAAGATGATCAAAGGACTGGGAAGCCTGCCACATGAGGAAAGGCTGAGAGAACTGGGTTTGTTCAGCCTTGAGAAAAGAAGGTTTAGGGGAGACCTTATCACCATGTACCAGTATTTAAAGGGCGGCTACAGAGATGACAGAGACTTCTTTTTTACAATGAGTCTCATGGAAAAGAGAAGGGGTAATAGGTACAAGTTACTCCTGGGGAGGTTCTGATTGAACACAAGAAGAAATTTTTCACAATGAGAACAATCAGCCATTGGTATAATCTCCCCAGGGAAGTGGTGGATTCCCCAATGTTGGACACTTAAGACTCAGCTGGACAGGGTGCTGGGCCATCTTGTCTAGCCCATGCTTTTGACAAGAAATGTTGGACCAGATGATCCTTGAGGTCCCTTCCAACCTGGTACTCTGTGATTCTGTGATTTAAACTGTCACAACCAGAATCATCAAATTATTCCTTCCAATTTCAGTTCTTGAAAAGAATAAGCAGAATATATTGTTCAATTACCTGGGAAGGCTGGTCGCAGATCAATGCCTGATGTCTTGGCAGTTTCTAAGACTTCTGTTTGGGAAAGGAGACTGAACAGGGTAGAGGTGGAAAAACCTAAGCAACAGAAACTACCTCTGAGAACACAATTTTTAAGAGGAACTCTTCGCATCAGTGTTGTGATACAAATGCCTCACAAATACATTCAAGCAGACATGAGAGAAACAGGAGCACGAACTTATAAAGGGGAGGTGACCTGGTCATGAAGGGTCTTGTTCTGATCTTTCGTCCTCCTATTTTAAGCCCACCTAGGTGCGCTAAACTCAGTGAACTGCTAATGCTTTAAATAAAGGCCACTACCTCTATACAGACAAAATTCTCTTCAGTCCTTCTCTATTAAAAAACCCCTTGTCCCAGCCTAATAGTGACTTAAAATAGAACCACGGAGTTAGCAGTGGATCCTTTCAACTTTGTATGAACTTGAACATACACAATACTACACAGTATCATCATTTAGACCAACAAATATGATATTACACATTTAAGTACAGAAAAAGAAACACATTGCTTATGTAAGAGATTCTCATTCTATTGCAAAGTGCCAAAATCTGAACTCCTTCATTCAAGCAAACTGCCATACTCAAGACAGGACCTGAAAGCTGACAGCTGTGTGCAGCAGGTGACCCTGGTACTCCCATTCTAATTCGTAAGAATATACTCAGATGGCTATCACCATTATTTTGTCACCAGAACAGAAAAATAAAAATTGTAACTGGAAATAAAATATCTCCTTTAAAGAAGTTAGTCTTGCATAAGATAAAACCAAGCGAGAAATTCTGAGGCTTAAACTATAAACTGCTGGAGCAGAGGCTTTTTCCATATAGGTCTCGGCATAAAGAGGGCCCACCACATGACATAAGCTCCTAGGTGCGAGTTGCAAACAATCATAGTAGTAGTAGTAATTTAAAAAAAAAAAAAAAAAAAAAAAAAAAAAACCAAAAAAAAAAAAAAACACACCAAAAAAAAAGAATGAATTCCAAGTAGATGAATGCAATATAATAATTAAAAATGAACAAATGTTTTAATTAAACTTCAAGTAATATGCTAACAAGAATTATGTGCATCTGTTTCATGCTCCCTGAGAATAATGCCATCAAAACTGAATTCAAATGTTTCAAAGCTACAGAGAGCCTGAGCATGTCTTTGACTAATTAAAATTAACCACATTACTGAGGTTACAAGCTTACCCCATTGGACATTAGCAAATTCTGGCTAAGGTCACTTCATCAAGCAAAATAATGAATGTATGTGTTCAAAAGATATGAACAATACATTTTTGTAATTAACATATTACTGCATTAAGGGAGATTTATGGAGTTATTTTAATTTTGGAAGACCCACAATAACACTCTTTAGTCATAATACTATGGAGACATAACAATATGCAATAAAATAAAACAAAAAAAACAGGTCAACACTAGAACCTTAACTGAATTATTAATAAGGCTAAAAAAGTGTTTGATATTAAAACAACCTATTTTTACTAAAGAGTATCAATTAGCTTTCATTTTCTTTAAAATTCAAATAAACAGAAAAAAAAGATTTAACTCTGGTTTGAACACATATTACTGAGGCTGTTGCATCTTCCAAGTTCCTTACGTAAATTATAGATATTCTTTTCCTAGGTCAAATGTAAAAGGGGAACAGAGAATCAGAACTGGTCTCTAAACAGAAAGTTCGAGATACTACAACGAGTTCCAAGTTTTTTCCAGTCTTAATTTTTCTATAGCATAATGGGAAAATTAAGATCATGATACAGAAAATAAAGATTAAGATTCTCAGACTGCACTATGCAGAAAACCAGATTAGCATAATGATAACGGATTAAAATTCTGAATCTACCAGTAACACTGCTGTGACAGACAGGAGGTCCTGGGAAAGCTTAGCCAAGGTGTGCAATTATCATCTACTGTCCCTGCACCAGCAGCTCCACTTCTCAGTGCAATCAGTTCCCTATTGGGAGGGGCCTCTGGGTATCACAGCAATATAAATAAGTGTTTAGGTGAGAAACTGACAGTTTTAAAGACCATTATTTCCTTTGCAAAGCATGAAAATCCATGATAAAGCATTTCCCCTGGGATCTGTTCCTGTCTGAATGGAGATTTACTCGCTGTGTTCCAACTGTCCCACATGACTATAGGCAATTTATTATTTTTTTTTTTAGCATATTGGCACTAACAAACTCTGAAGCCTGCTAAATGAAAATAATCTTCTTATGTCACAAAATAAAAAAACCCTCACTGATCTGATTACTGTATGAATAAAGGTAATCAGTGTAATTACACAGTTTAAAAAGTGCATGCTGTGGACCCACAGATTATCACAGACAATACTTCTCTAGGTGCCAGCTGCATTTCAGATTTGCTAAACTAGAGTTTTCTGTAAAGTTATTTAAAAAAAAAAAAAATACACTGGTTTCAAATTATTCTTTCAAATTCAATTATATAAAAAGAATTGGAAGAAGTTTCCTACCATTTGCTTTCCAATCAGAACATTTCATCAGAAACTTACAATTTTGAAGATGAAACGCAATAACTTCATGCCTTGTGGTGTTACATCAGCAAAGGGCTGGGTTTAGAAATCCACAGTCCCACTCAATTGCCCTGAGAAAGCCAATAAACAGCTTACTGGACTACTACAACACGGACATCATCTCCACCATGTAATATTTTAGCATTAATATGTAAGGCTGCCAAAGGATTCTAACCACAGAAGTATTGTTCAGGTTTAAAAGAAAAAGTAACCCATGAGGTACCCAGCAGCTTTATCTAATTAACCAGAAACAGATCAGGATGTACTACTGTCACTTCTATAGAGAGCATTTTAAGAGAGAAAAATGGAAGAGTCAGTGTGATAGCTTTTTCCCTTTTATGCCTTGTGGCAGGTAAAATTTGATCTAAGACTTTCCAGAAATTTGTTGTCTATGATCTGGGAATTCCAACTTTACCTTTACCCAGTTAACCCAGCTCTGAGCTGAAGCGTCAATGACATTTCCTTGCATACAGGTTTAGCAGCTCTGGGTTGAAAACCACTTTGACATTTCTGGCTTGGTATCCTGCCCTCAACAAATGCATCTGATGCTCATGTATAGCCTCTTGGCTGCTTGCTTCCACAGCCATCTGTCAGGATGGCATAGGGCCTGCTTACTAGGTGATGTGCCAGTTTTACTAAGGCAGAGATGCCAAGAATAGGTGGGTTTAGATGCACAGCCAGCACATTAATTCACTGCCATCTTGCCTTAATGCCCTTCCTCCACCATCTCAATGAAGGCAAGAGTAGCCACACAAGACAAGGCCAGAAGTCCATCCAGAGTCCTCTCCGATTCCTGACACGAGTCATTAACACATGCCTTAAAATGAAACAAGAGCATCAAGAGCTGAACAATTATAAAATAACCTGCTCATCAAAAGCCTGGAAACATTTCAGCTGAAAACAAGCATATGGGCTTCTCTTTAGAAAATGCTATAAACCCTGGAGTGAACCCTCTCATTTAAAAATGAAAATTCCTCAATGCTGTTTAACATGTAAAGAAAATTAAAGCCACTCCAGCTCTGACACAGTGCCTGTATAGAGAGGTTTAACACACTTAGTTTAATACACTGTTGAAATTAATTTGAAATTACTTTTCTCTGTTGTTTTCTGTGTTTTCCTGTCTCCACAATGGAGACAAGCTTTAAACTGAACTATTTTATTTCCTGAATATGATTAATAGGGATATAAATACAACTAGTTCTTCTGTAGCTTCATTCCTGTGAAAGTTAAAATCCTGAAGAATGAACACTAGTGCTTAATTTCATGCCTGTCCCTGTAAGTCTTTACAGGTCTCCCTCACCCTAATACAAAACACTGAGCAGAAAAGTCATCTACAAGACTGAAGACTTCACTGTATGTCATGGGTAGGGAACCTTTTGAGTGAGGAGGCCACACAGCCCATGGGGAGAACAGTATACACTCCCACAACTGCCCCAGCCCATGACAGAAGCCAATTCCATTTAGTAACAAGGTAGGTGAACTTTCATAGGATTAGGAAAGACTATAAAATCAGTTCCCACTCATATTTAAGGACTCAGTAAGGAAAAGAACAGCGAAAAAGAGGTTGCAAACTGTGGGAATTATAGTGAGAGGACTTGCCCTTGGGCCAAGTTTCACGCTACTGCTGTAGCTGAAGCAGCGAGCAACCAGGTAGAGAGAGTTATCCACCGTGCGCCTGCCTAGCCTCAAAGCCATCTGACAGACAGGCTCTATATTGCTGGCGCAGGCAGAGCACGTTTTAAAAATTAGCCTCCAGGCTAACGGCAACAACACAGGACAGATCAAATCACAGAACATTAAAAAGCAAAGCTGATGGAGTTCCAATACACACATGGGGTCCCTCCAAGGAGGTGAGATCCAGCCAGCGCATATAAATACAACTGACCTTTTTTGGCAGAGAGGAGATTTTTGCAAATATATTTGATTTCCCCAGTTATATGGCACATAAAGGTGCCAATTTTGAAACACATTTGAACACTGAGTACAAAACAAATGCTTTCCAGCCCTGAATTAAGGGTTCTATCCTATTTGGAGAAAAAACCACCAAACAAAACAACAACAAAAAAACCCCAATACCTTATTTTGCTCAGACACCAAGAGTGACTTACCTTCTCTCCACTTTTCTTTATGACTTCATCTTTGTTTCTCTCTCTTCAGATCTGTCCTCTACTCTTCCCACCCCAAACTCCTGTCCAGCTCTCAGATAATCTAAGGCCAGAATTCCCAAATAGAGTCACCTACATTTGTCAAGTCAGCTACAGAAGGTCCCACACAGACCTGTCTGCTGCACCAGAAAGAAATGCCAACTTGAGCCCACAAAGTCAGAAACAGCAGCTAGCGTAAGTTCACTGAACTCCATGAAACTCGGAGTGTTTACCACAAGAACAGAATAATGCTGATTCCCACCAGCTGAGACCATCTTCTTCTGACAAGAGGGGCTGGCACTTCAACTTTGAGGATTTAACGTTAAATAATATCAGACTACTTAGCATTTGCATTATTAGGTGCATTAGCAAACTATAAGCACAAGGCAAATTTCTTGTTTGTTCCACACAGTAGTTACCATTATTTATGAATGTGTTTCAGCTCCTCACTACATATAACTGAGCATTACTAATTAACACCGCTCAAGTGTTTGAATAGAAAGGCACTTCCTATCACAATTTATTTGTGAAAGATACAAGACCTGTGAAGAATGCCTTTATATTTGTAGTTTTAGTCATGAAAAAACATTAAAGCCTTGCCACAATTGTTTATGCTTTTGGGCAGCAGGCCAAGTATACTAACTTACACCAGCCATTTTTAACACACATTTCCAGAGCATTACCTAGACTCTCCCCTTCACGCAGCCAGATACAGGCCCTCCACAAGATCCCTTGCAAGCAGCACAAAAAGGGATGTACACATGCCCTTACTGAGCAATTAAATTCTTTAACAGAGCAGGGGAAAGAGAGGTCCCCACAAGGCACAGCAGTAGCTCTCTTCCACCTGCTTCTCACTAGTGCATTAGAGCAGACAAGAGAAGAAAGTCTCTGGGATAGTTCAATAGCTAGCCAGGGCCATTAGCAAGTACCTTAAAACTGTGCTCTTGAGGAAAAAGGAAAGCAAAAGATGGCTTTCTCCCCCCAGCCTTCCTCTCAGCTCTGCTCCCAGTTCTTTAATGGGACAAGCAGAGCAGACCTCAGCCCACCTCTGACAAGAAGTCAGTCATAGGATCTTCACTCACCTCTTGAAAAGAAACAGCAAAACCCCGAGGCATTCCTTCCAGTGCTGCCCGCTCAGAAAGAGGTCAGCAAACTCTCCAGGCTAGGATGTGGTTTTCATTCATTTATGTGTTGCTCAATTTGTGCATAGTTTCCTGCAATATCTGTATTTATCTCCCATTTGAAAACTCGCTGCACATTAAGCTAAATTCCTTCCATTCTTGCTATTTCTACACTATAATTATATTACAGATTTCATAAGCTAAAGCTGTGAAAAGCAACAATCCGCTCTATTTGAATGGGAGCAGATTACACTTGCTCAAAATTCTATAGAATTTGTTTATGTTTGCGTGATTTGCAAAACGTTGTGGGGAAAGGATTACTGTAACCACCATGTTTGTTTGGTTTTTAAAGTGCTTGTTTTTCCATCACGGAGCAGATAACATCTGTAGTCATCATGCCTTAGTACACTGAGCCTCCAAGACAGATAATTATAGCAGAGACAGACAAGATAAGGCTTGTTGGAATATCTCAGCTGATGCATTCCCCTGCATGCACAAGAGTCTCCGTTGCTACTGTTTATTGGTACCCTGCTCAACTTAGTTTCTCAAGTCCCAGAAAGACAACCTCCCATCGTTTTCCTTTGAGAGCTTTTAAGTTTTCAGAAAACTCCTTCTCTCACCTCCCCACGAAAAAAAAAAAATTCAATGACACCTTCCTTCTTTTATGCCCTTATGAGAAGGGAGCATCTCTATTCTGGGAAGCAATGGCAGAGTCCCACGTCAGGCAGGGACTGAGCTATGTGTGCTCCTGAGCCAGAATTCCACTTTCCTGCTTGCCGAGGACTCCACAGTCTTCCTTCCACATGAGGGAGAAGCCTTTTCCCATCACCCAGGCCACACTGATCTTTAAGTGACCCTCTTGCTTTTAAACAAGTGCTTCAGAAACCCTGCCTAGCATTCTCCCTTCATGAAGCCATGCCCCGCTGCAGAGCTTGGCAGGGCTGCTGCTTGAAGGATCCCTCTGAAAAGGAAATTATATGCATGTACTTAGGATAGAAAACCATCTCAATTCACAGTAGCATAACCCCTTGCAAAGCACCTGTAATCACATTAGCCAAAACAGAAATTTAAGTGAACATCAACAGAAAAGCCCACCAAGAACAAATCCCAGAATACGGATCATTTCTAGACACCCATTTTCTTGTATGAAAATCAGACTCATTCTGTTAAGTGATGTCCTTTAAAAGGGTTAGCATTGCGCTTACAAAAAACCCAAGCAAATTTGATAAGCAGAGTTACCAGAACAAAGTCACATTGGTGCTGCAAAGTATACAGAGCTAAGTTACACATTGCTGCATGTCATAGCCTGATATGATAGCAAGCAAACTTACAAAGCACAGAAGATGCCACCACACTACACAAAATCAGACATTAATCCAGGGTATCCATTAATCCTGACGGGGGGGGGGGGACCCCAAAAAAAAACCCCACACTCAAAAGGATGTATAAAGCCTCTCGGTTCAAAAGGTTCAAAAGGTTTAATAAAGCAATTATTGAAGTATGAACTGAACCCAGTGAGTATTAATAAGGCAAGCAAGCCACTTTTAATATAACACAAGCAATTTTTAAGAGCTCTGTAAAGCAGGCGCTACATGCAAGAGGCTTATTATTTTATCTAGATAGGTCTCTAAATGCGACACCCAGCTAAACAATGGAACAATGGATTCCTGGTAGAAGTAGAAATGTGTGTTTCATATCTCTCAAAAAAAAAAATCAGAAAAACTGTAAAAGTGAACAGCTTTGTTGCTCTTCAGAGCTGTTTGCAATGGTGTTGCAAACAGGACTGTCAACAGGCAGCACGACATAAGGCATTTTGCTGCAGATCCATATTTTGAGAGACCAGAAAGGACCCCAAATGACTGCACTGTGGTGGTACGCTGTAACACAGACAGGGCAGCAGTTTCAACATCACCCCCTGGAATACCTGTAGGTCCATGACTGCAGCAGACTCACGCTAACAACAGTATCTTTTCAGTCAGGTATGGGACTTCTGTCCTCTATGCTTTTAACCACCTTTGTTCTTGCTTGTACTCCTTAGAAATTAGAAACAATGATTTGCACCTTCCTGGATATAACTGACAACATAAAATATAATAAAAATATAATACAATCTAGAATTTCCACCTAGCATTAATAGAAGCAACCCAGAAGAAAGCTTCATTACTTAGCACGGTAACCTGCTACAGCTCCTACCTTTTATTCTGTTCATGTCTTATTACAATGATTTGGATTTTGCAGTCTTTCCTCCAAGGAAATTCTTAATATGAAGGGTGGAAAGCTAGTGAAAATAAAGATTAATGTATAACACACACAGAAAATGTTCCTTCTAAGTAATATCTCCAAGGACTACATTTTCACTTAGACACCTCATTCTTTCCTGTAGAGAACCTGAAAACTTTGACTAAATATATCCAACCCCACTGGATACATTTAGGCTTGGAAATACCATTTCAGTAATCATAAAAGCATTAATATATGAGAAGAACTGGTATTACTACAGTAATACAGTTCTGCCAGAAGTAATTGCACATTAGTTAGCATATAGCCCCTGTAAGAAATATCCACATTACTATACAAATTGCCTTTTTAAAAATAAAAATTAAGCTTTTATTCCTCCTCTAATAGCAACAGTACAGGTCCTTGGTGCATTTAAAACAGTTTAAAAATCAACTCAAATTTCCCAAAGTTTTAAATGACTTCAAGCTTGACTCAGCAGCTGAGCAAGAAAGTAGAAATTTAGCAGCTATAATTACAAGCAACTTTGTTAAAACAAATGCATGTGCCTGGAAAAATCTAGTATCCATTTTAAGAAACATCAGCTTAGAGGCATTAAGTCCAGCTATCCCCAAGACCTAACAATGGTCAAAAAGACCAGATTCAAGAGCAATTTATTGTCCTAAAGTATCTCCTAAAAATGTAATCCCAAACTCATCTTGCATATAAAACCAGCAGCATACTGGGGGGGGGGGGGGGGGGGCCC
>JAVKLA010000084.1:10131031-10179816 GCA_034782735.1 Sagittarius serpentarius | reverse complement strand
AAAAAAAAAAAAAAAAAACAACACACCAGGACAAAAAAAAAAAAAAAAACCCCACACAACAAAAAAAAAAAAAAACCAAAAACTGTGCTTCATCCTTCTCAGTTAAGAAACTAGATTTGTGCATAAGACTATTAAGAGTCTATAGCAGCAAACAAAATAATGCATATCAAAGCAAACTGCAAGCTAGCTGTTTCTGAGCTGACAGTGATTGCATGTTTTCTGATCAGTCCCTGTGCCTTCACTGACAGAGCCAGACACAGCCATGTCTTCCATCATCTTTGGATATGGGTTAGAAGCACTTCACAATATTAAGAAATATTTATGTTGCCTTCCTGTATTTTAGGAAAACGTTGACCTAAAGCGTTAAGAGCATTTTGGGAACAGGGATATACTTTTTATTAATCCTTTGTAAAATATTTGTGCTTACTATCAGATCTCATCAAAGAAGCTGAAGAGCTAACTCAACTTTGAACATGTTCCCTCCCATGCAGAGGACCCCAAACCCAGAACAAATCCCATGCTCTGAGCTTTTATGGAACTTATTAGTGTCTTTGTCAGATCACAAGCAGTTCCTTCAACCAAAATTCAATTTTTCAAAAGACAAAATGTTTCTCAAAGATGTACAGCTATCAATACCTTTTGCTTTACCAAGCCACTTGAAATATAGACCTTCCTGGTTACTGCTGGGTATGGGGAAGAACAAGAGTTTTCTCATTTCAAGAGCTACACTTTCAGGCCAGGGATGTTACAGAACTGAACTCCAGACAGCTCTCCCTCAAAACACCCATTTTCCTTTTGCCACAAAAGCTTCATGAGCAGGTAGCTTAGATACGTGAACAGAACAACTGTATGAGGAACAACTTAAGTAGATGAGGACTTCTCTGGTGAGAAAGGAGACAGTGGGGGAGATTTGAAGTTGCATGAAGCATAAAGGGAAGGGTCAGCTCCTGTGAATTCCACAGTATACCTCAGGGGAAGCGCTAAGCACCACAGAGAAGTGGTAATTAACTACACACATGTAATTCACCTCTGGAACTTCTTGCTGCAAGGCCCCATGGGTGCTAGTAGCTTACATGAGTTCAAAAACCAAGCAGATATATTCACATGGCTCAGGAAGGCTCCGAGCCACAAACAACTGATAGACACGATGCTGAAGAATGTCACTATGTGCTCGCCCTGTTCCTATACTCACCCCAGGTACCCATCACTGGTTTGTGCTGGAGACAGAGCACAAGCTCAAGGGACCTTTCATCTCTTCTTGTACAGTCCCATGTCAATGGTTCTCCTTCAGGGAAAACCAGTGGAAAACGCAGGAGCTGAAGGTATTCAGGATAAAACATGTATTTCTTTGCTGACTTTTGAGATTAACAGCAATGGACAGAGGCAACAATTTTATTTTTATTTTTTAATTAGTTGGGTCAAAAGAAAACGGCTCATCACAGTTAACCTTAACTGCTGCACAATGCATGTCTCTGAGTGCAAACACTACCCAGAATATCCAAGTGACTTTTAAAAGACTTTTATGGATATTCTACTCTCAAAGGATGCTGGACGAGATCAATGGACGCCAACCGAGATCATTATGTATGACTTACCTTGCCCATTTCCTCCTTTCCTGCCTCTGAGGCTCTTTTAGTGCACTGAATGTCTTTCTGGGGAATTTCATTTAATATCTTGGCAGCATACTCAATTCCTTCTGTCAGATCCTTGAGGCAGTCCTATAAATAAAGGGCAGAATGCTTTATTACTAGACTCAGCAAAAGAATCGTGCACAATGATGTCCTTACTCATACCACAACGTTATTAAAATGTGCATACTGTCTGTGGTTCAGAGGCAAAGGGAGTCAAGCAATTGTAACTTAATGGCTTCAGTTCTCTCTTCCCCTAGATACATGCGTAACACTTCATATTTTGAATTCTGCTCCACACGAGCTGCCATCTCTGCCTCCTCTACTTCTCTTCACTTACACAGGCCCACACCTCACTGCTCTTGCATGAACACCTATTTCATTTGTGTTTGATACTGATATGTAATTACTATCAACTGCAAACTGTGCACTTTAAGTTTTAGCACATGGCAGTCTGCTAGGATAGGTTAGAGCTCAGGACTCCTAATCGACTTTTGTATTTCCAGCTGCCCCTAGCACTCAAGAGGCCTGGAAGAAGTCACATAGGGACCCCAATCCACATCCACTGCAACTTCTACAGCCTGTTGCTGCAGAACAGTGGCCTCGAGCCTTTGATCCAAAGTAAAACAGAAAGCAGGTTATTGCTAAATGTACTAATTTAAAGCTAGCCTACTTCAAAAATACTTCAAAGTACTTGCTAGTGTTACAGAACAATCCATTCAGGGATGACTTACAAACACACATTGCAGCCAGACTCATGATTTTACCACAATGCTCACCCTATTTGTGTGCACTATACCCACGGGCTTACATGACAAGGAAAAATTTTAGTATTTACTTTTTTAAAAAAGAAGATATTTCTAACATGAGAAAGCACTAAAATAGGACCAAAACATACCATTCAGGAATTGTAGTCCTACAAACACTAACACCAAAAACTTAACCAGTTCTGAAGTAAGCAAAGTTGCTTAATGTACTTCCAGCATGATTCTCCCCAAGCATTAAGAGTACTTTCATTTTCCTATCTTAAGTGATTAAATAGCATTTATTAAAAACTTAAAATATGATGTTGTCTGGTAACAGATCTGCAAGAAAACAAAGTCCAAAAAGCATCAGCAGCATCTTACACAGGTGCAGCAGTTTTAAGGCAAACACATTTACCCTATGAGCAGCTATTCACCTTTCTGAGCAGACAGTATGTATTCATCTACCTCAGGATAGAAACAAAAAAGCTAGAAAGATGAGTGTCCTTGACACTTGAGGAGGGATATTACATTAAGAAATTAATTTCAAAATATTTTATATTTATTTAAGGCTTATAAAACTCTAGCAAAACATTATGTCCTGACAGTGATACTATGGAGCAAATGCTCCGTATCAATTATTAGCAGCCTCTTCTGGGAGAAAGGGAAGGAAAGGAGACGTGCTCCACTTGAATGAGATTGTGTGAAGTTAATCCTTGTTACAGGGGAACGCACCGATTGTCAAATTTGGTTCATTTTATGACAGAGCTACATACATTTCACCCAAAGTGCAGCCTTCTAGAATAGGCAGAAATTCCACTAGGCCACATCCTTATGGAAAATACAAAGGAATGAACTGTCACTACATATGCAGAGACAGCCTGCAGGCACCTCTCCCTTTCTCTCCCATTCTGGTTTCTGTAGCAAGTAAGCTGCACAGGCCAAAAGAGTTACTCTTATCCTTACTCCTGTCCTCTTGACCTCACCTCCTCACCAAAATAGTTAAACTGCAGAATTTTATGGGAGAAAAACAAGATTCAACTGGCAATAAGTCTCACATGACTAACTAGAATATCTATATTTCTGAATGTGGACATAGGGAAGAACCATTTAATTAACTGCCGGGCTCATTTCTTGGCATGTGAAGGGGGCTGGGTATCAATGCTTGCTGCTGATGTTCTGCAGTCACTACCTGTTCAGCTTCTGGTCACAGTGACTGTTAGCCACAGAGCAGTGGGGAGATGTTATAAATGTTATTGCTATGACACCTTACTGCATTATTGTAGCAGCACTTCTACTCAAAAGGAAAATGAATGATCTATCCTCCATTTACATGTGGTATCTTTCTAGATATTAGTATAGCTGTGCTGAGGCCGAGATGACTCAGTTCCACATACCTTGCACACAATGAGGCCACGAAAGACAGAATATTAGTATGACTTTTACTTTAGTCCACTTCCAACAATACAGTTATGAGTCATCTCTTATTGCAAATCTAACAAATAAAACTTTCTTCTCACATCCAATATTAAAGTGGACTTCCTCTCATCAAAATGCTCACATAAGGAAGGACAAAGGTGCCAAATAGTAAAAAAAAGATCACTGGTCTAGGGTCTTAGCTGATGCAGATCAGTATGACTCCACTAGGTCTTATTCACTTTTTACTCAATAAAACTCATTCTGCTCAGATCAGTCATTGTCTTTCTCAGTATACACCACAACATTCAAATCCTGAATTTTTTATAGTGGGTTTCCATGAGGACTTCAGTTTTATCAGAATTTCATTAAAGCGTAGTAATACAGTTCAAGCAGACTTCACTTACACACATGGGCAGTTTTTGTCATGCAGAGCCATGGGGAACAGCAACAGTAGTAAGCACTACGACCAGTAATACGATTTCATCCATACTAACGCCAGAATCAAAAGAATGTGTGATTATTTCAGTAATACAAATAGCAGCTGCTATCCATTAACACAAATCAAAATGTGGGAAAATAAAAAGCACCATTACACATGGCTTCTAATTATTACAATCCACACAGTAAACCTGCATAAAGTGACATCACTATTTGAACTCCATCCAGATTAGTTTCATGTCTCTCATGTAGCTCTGTGGCAAAAAAAGGAATGAACTGTATACTTCAGAGCAAAAAGAAAGATCTTTTCACTGGACATCTGTTGATGGCACATGGAAACTCTGATTTCCATTTATCTTGACAACAGCTACAGAAAGAGTGTCTAAGGTCTCAAGAAAAAAAGTTTATAAAAGGACTTCTTTAATTTGTCTGAAAAGCCAAAAAAAAACATAGATGCATCAAAATAAATAATGCAAAAACGATTCAAAGGTTCATTTAGCAAATGCAAATATTAAACATGAAAAAGTAGGATGTTTGCACAGTTCTAATACACATTTTCTCTTATACACACACACAATTCATATATATATGTTTTCATAGTCAAGAATTAAACCAGCAGTGTGGGATGGGCTGTCTTTCATAAACATTAAGTAAAAGAGAAAACCCTTTAAAATCATATGCATGTATTTTCAACAAAACCATGCAATAATATTCCTCACTGCCTTTGGAACAGGTATCAATGTCAAACTTGGGGCTGGAATGTCATCACTGCTGGCAGGGCACTACTGCGAGGACACTCATGTATGCAGTGGTCCCACTGACACCATCAGGTGTTGTTTATGCATGATCCAAGCCTAGATGTCAAGGCAAAACAGAAGGAGCCAGCAGGGAATATATCACGGAAGAAAGTGGTAAGAAGAGAAGGATTAGTTAAATAGATACCAATAAAAATGAAAACTTTTTCCCTTCTCTTTCAAAGGGGAAGTTAAACACAAAACTAGATTCTACTGTAAATGGGAATGATCCTGCTATGAAAGAGTTGACACTTAGGCCTTAAACACACTTAAGAGAAACGTGAAATTAAACACACTTTCCTCTAATATTCATATTTATAATCTCAAAAAAAATCGTAACCTCTGTGTTTAGACCAAATTTTGCTATATTCTGCTAAAACGTGGGCCCTTTTTGCAAGAGAAAGCCAACAGAAAAATATACATTTAAATACTTCTCAATTTTTAAATTGAGCTTACCTGCACATGACTTTTACTTTCAAAATCTGTATCCACTTTTGATTTGAACAACAGAACAGCTTTAAGGAGAAACGTAACTCATTAAAAAACACTAGATATCTCTGAAACCATTCTCAGAAAGCACTCAAGTACTTTCCCAGAGGCTTATTCTTTCACTGCACAAAGCAGCTAAAGCCACAGTGCTGAAACATCTCTTTTTTTTGGACTGGATGCATCAGTGTGCAAAGTAGTTCCGCTGCTGGGGAAGTCAGACCACATTTCAGGAGATGTGACAAATGTATTTCCTTGCTTCCCCTCTGTACCTGCTGCTACGGATTTCAAGGTGTGCAGATTTTAAAACTACATTTGTGCAGCACTTTAAGATCCCATTGACATATGCTAATAACGAAGCATATAAAAAGCCCTACCAGTTAAAAGACGACTGTGTTAGACACACATCTGGGCTTACACCTGCAACAGTACCAGCACTGTTTAGATGCGGATGCAAAACCAGAGAGCTTGGGCTAGTGAGAAACATACTATAGCTACAACAACAGATCATGCTGCAGATACAGCTTTCCCATCCTCTGAATTTGTAGGATACGGAACAAGAAAGCAGAGCACTAGACCTTTACAAAAAGGTTACAAAATTGTTTAATTGTAAAAGTTGTTCTACTAGATTACCCCAAACAATAAATATACATTCACTGATCTAGTGGAATACACCCCATCAAATTTCCATGAAGATTCAGGTCACAAGATTGCTGTAAACATCCTTCACTCTTAAGCAAACCACCACAACACATTAACTTGACTAATTTCCCCTTACCAAGACATTAACCTTCCATAATTATGAGACATACATTGACAAACGTAAGAGATGAAACTAGCTTCAGTGCAGGGTGCATGTTCATTGGAATCAAATTAGATAAAGTACTATTAGCCATTAAATCTGGCCAGAGAACAACTGGTTGAATTATTTGTGCAAAACCAGTGCCATCTCGGGATGCTTTCAGCTCTCCCTTTGTTAAAATTCACAAGAGTCCTCATTAAAGAGATGAAGGTGCATTAAATGAAGGCAGAAATTAGACCTAATTTTAAATATGCACTGGTTTAACAGAACCTTGTAATCTGCTCAGGTGCATTACACTTGTGATTTCCTTAATGTTTCTTTAATGATTTTGGAAGGTAATTCTCTGTTGCATTGCAAACCTGTTTCGTTCAGACATATTCAAGTTTTCCCACAGTGGAGTAAGCAAGTTATCAAGAGAACTAATTAGCTTGACCTTCTGTTTGCCCAGTAATGAGAAATGCATCAAACAGGTCTCTTTTCATGTCTGAGTCTGTCAATTAAAGCTCAGGCTTTCTATTCATTGCATTGTCTTCAGGAATATTTACCACAAGCACAGCCAATATAAGCAATGCCCTATCCACTCACCTCTTCACACTACCAGGTAATAGCTTTGAATTTTCTTCAGTGGAGGAAAACAGCAGCCATAAATGAAACTTCCTTTGCAGAAGCCAGATAAAATCCTTCTGAATTCAGAGTTCCTTAGGCAAAATAAAAGCTACAGACTCAGACACTAATGGACCCTACAAGCAGGAACCACTCTCAAAAGACTAACCATATCCTGATTTATTAGGAAATTCATGAATTGCTAACATTTGAGTAAACTATAGATCCCGATTTCTCTAGCATTCAAACAGCACATTTTTGCAAATATAAGCCCTTAGCCCATACATTCAACTTCCTTTTACAAATAAAGCAAGTCAGAGATAAACCATCAGACCTTCAAAAATCAAAGGCAAAAACCTGAGGACTAACAGGAGCAGAGACTCTGATGTAAATTATGCCTCACATTACTCAGACAAGATCGTAACAGTCAAGGTTACAGGGAAATGACAGGGGAATGAATGAGGAAGGTTATTTTGGAGAGCAAATAAGGTGGTGTCTGCTTTTTTCCTACTTTAAGATAACCCAAAAGTCACATATGCGAAATTCCAGCAATTTTTGCAAGGCCCCTGTATGATCACAGAAAATGGATTTTAAGACGTAATAAAAGGCCTTAGCTTTTCATTTCACAGCCTCAGATGTATACATACTTTTACAAACAAACCCAACAACAGACCTTGGCAGTTCCTCTGCTTAAGGAAACTTCTAGATCTGCTGGATTCAAAACTCTCTACCCATTTCCTACGGGGTATGCCAAACACTCCTGTTTTGCAGCCCTGATTACTCTCTTCGTAAGTGCGCAACTGAACTGCAGAGAAGCCAAGGACCAGCTCTCCAAAGAGACTTGTTTCTTGCAGTGAAGAGCACCAGATACCTAAACCATTTTCACCACTGCCATCCATCACTCTGAATGACGATCTTAAGCTCACCAAGTGCTCCATGGAGAAAGTCAGCACATCCAAGTGGTGTTCACCGCAACCCTCAAGCTAAGGTAAATGCCATCTAGATCACCTTTTTCAGAAGGAGGTCTACCTTGCTTCTCCTGCAGGAGTCCATCTTCCTCTTTTAGAGTTCACACACCTGACAACATGTTTGTGAGTTATCCACTTGAAGATCTTTCTACTGAAAACCAGTCAGCTACCATTCCTCCCTCTGAAACACGGCTGACATGGGATGTAGCGACATTCCTCTTTCACCCAATGCCCTAGTGATCAGAGCATGTGGCCAGGACGCAGGAATTCCAATTTCAGTTTCCTCCTCTGTTTGGGGGAGGTTCAAACTTGCACCTTTCACTGCCCTACCAGCCAGGAAACCTCAGAGCCTCAGAACTCGCAGTCATTCCTGGGCAGAAGACTATGCAGATTTAAGCTGGAGGCAGGCAGGTGGCAGAAATGAATTTGAGTTGTCCATATGCAGAAGACTGCCCTAAACGCTAAACCACACAAAGTATCACCATCTTTTCACCCCTCATTTTCTTCAGTTTTGAACTGACTTTTGACTGATCTTGTAAGCATGCATTAATGTGTTTAAAACACATCTCACAGGATGTCCCTTGGAAATAGAAAGGCTGCAAGCATCTTAGTGGAAGACTCATGAGGCAGAGACAAAAGGCACTGTGCTGTTCTCTAGGCAGTCCAGAGGACACACCCACATGGGGCCTTGTGGAAACTCCCTGATGACAACAGATGCCTGCAGGTTAAGAGTGGGTCTATAAAGAGTGTGCTTCCAGTCTTAGATACCCAAATTCTGCCTACATCCCACTGTCAACACCTTAAAGCTTTTGGGGACTGCTTCTCAAGCGACTCCTAACAGATCTAAGAGGCCAAACCCCAATGTTCTGAGTCCCAACCTCAATCCTATTCTACTTGACAAAACTAGCCCAGTTCTATAAATCTGCACCTATATTACTTCCTGAAAGAAAAAAAAGATTCATCATAAATCACTTTGGTTTCCAGCAGCTTCTGGCAGCAGTCTTAGCTGATCACATATTATTTGCTGTGCATATTATTCTGCTGCTGCAGAAAACAGTAAACTTTGGACAACAATTCTGATGCACGATATTCAACTGGTGTTCAACCAGCTGAATTAGGAGCGATGCCTTGTAGGTAGAGCACTGCCTGTGAACTGAGTGCCTTTCCCAATTCTTCCCTAGAACAGGCTTTTAAACCTCAGGGAAGCCATCAATTCCTCTTTCTTGGACCATTTCTCCAGCTGGTAAATGGAGATAAATATAATCTCTGTTATAGCATGCTTTAAGAACTACATAATAGCAAGATTATGTCAGTACTAAGGGGTAATCAGCACCTCATAGTAGATGACACTCCTTCAAAGCATTGGCAAAGAACCACTGCACTTCAATTTTAAAACGAAACAAAACCAGGTAATTAGCAGAGACAGTAGCTGCCAGCCAGGCATCTTGTTTTCTCAGTCACAGTTTTATGTAACCATCATGAAATCTGTTGGTTCAAATTCCTTGTTCTCTTAATTTTCAAAGCGATAGCAGACTCTATCGTTTGCTCTCTTGGGCATCATGCCACCCAAGAGCTAATGCTGACTACTCAGGGTCCATAGCAGAACATACTACAAAGTCAGAAGCAACCCTGAGCCCTTAAACATTTTTTTTTGCTCATGTCAAAATATGAAAACCAAAAGTCCTTTACCTTACAAAAGTCCTAGATGGGGGAAAAAAACCACAACACAGAAGAATGTTCCTGGTTTATAATTAGAAGGTAATATCTTAGAGAAACATGTTACAGGGGCACCTGTCAACGTGATGCAGCCTTCTCCCTCATGGAGATTATCCACATCATCTAATGAGAACAGACAACCAGGACAGCTAGGTCAGCACACTGGTAGCCAACATGTTTGATAGGCAACTGCATTCACATGGCATTGTGCAAGTTAACGTGAGAAAGACTAGAGGAGAAGTTTTCCTTTCACAGTACTCACCCATTTTAAACTAAAAACTACTCTGCAGTATTTATATGATGTGGGAAGGAAAGAAAATAGAAACTGGAAACAACTTTAAGATTACAGTACCCATAACGTTAGCTGCATAATCAAATGGCAAAACTAACTCATTTATTACATCAGTATTTCTTTCTTAGTACCATAAATTAAACATATTTTTTGGCATTTCTCCCTTGCCAGGAACAATTCTTTTATTCATGAACCCGCTCATTTTAAGGGCTGAGTCTTTAGAGCCCATTAGAAAAACATCATCAACACATTTTGTTTTTTTAATGCAAGGAAAGAAACGTTAAGCAAGCTGCTGTTCCATTTTTCAAAATAAATCTGTTCTTCTCTCCCACAGTTATATACCAGTACATAAAACATTGGTTTCAGCAGAGTTACTTCTGATTTACATGGCTGTGGAAGCAGAGTCACAAACCAATACCATAGGTAAAGATACTTCTGTAGTGTCTCCTTATGTTGCTGAGTCGGCATGCATCTAACCTAGGACAGCAGAGGAATTTAAAGTGCTATTATGCTGCAAAGAGAAAACGTGCCTTGTTTCCTAGGCTAAGGATTATTATTCATATTGCCACAGTGCCCTGAGAGCAAGACCCTATGTGCTAGTTGCTGTACATATCTCAAGACAGAACATTTTCTGAGTATTTACCACCTAAACAGATAACAGCAAAACTAGATAGGAAGCTGAGAAAGAAACCTCTACCAGGACTTCCTCAAGGTCTCCCAGAACACCTGTGACAGGCATAAGTGCAGCTCAGGGCCACAGCATTGTATTTTCTTTCCACTTGAACTCCCTCTGAACAGGGCAGTGCTTGACAGTGCTTTCTAGTACAACTTGGTATTGTTCTTCTGAACTACAACACAGATACAGCCTTAATTCTTCAGCATGATACATTAAAACATCTCATACTTTAATCTCTTAACACCTCTTGGCCTGAATAAAAAAAAAATTCTTTACCTTTGGAAGTGCATACATATCAATACTTGCTGGTATTGAGCTCTCCTTTTAATGACAAATAGGGAAGGGTGGTGGAAATCAAAGTCACATTCTATCATTCAAAGGTCTGGGTCAAAAAAAAAAAAAAAAAAAAAAGAGGTGGGTTTCTCCATGGTGATTTCACAATCTTTGTGTATGAAGGCAGCTTTCCTGTAGACAGGAAGTATTCTTCTGCAAGTCCTTGGATCAAACGGATTCAATGAGGCATTACAATTTATCAGGTACTTTTAAAAAGCAATTTTCTAGGTATTCATAGAGCTCCTACCTAAAACCACACACACTCCAGTTGGTTAGGCACGTTATTAAAACATCTAGCTCCAGTACTTCAGTCAGTTATTGACTTTACACCAACCAAAATTTATTATCACTATTTGTTCATGACTTGCATGTCTTCACAAAAAAAACCCCAAACAAATATGAATAATTCAGTTCTCATTTCATGCTAACATTACATTAATTTATTCATCAATTAGTCACAGATGAAAAGCAGAAGAAAAAGTATTCCTTAGCACTCCCAGTGCCAGATTTCAATCTAAAATGAAACAGTTCTCAGACATCTCAGAGGCTACATATTTTAACAGATGCCATCATTTTTACCAGCAGTCTTAGCTTTAAAGGTGGCACTTGCATTCATACTATCCTCCAATGTACCAGCAAAAAAGCGAATTCTATATTTCTACCTCCAGTAGTACAATAAAGAGATTCTCCCACCTCTTCCTCTTTCCCTCTTCGTTGTGTAGGCAGAGTCTGGTTCGTCTTGCATAAAGCTAGGAGCAAAGTGAGTGTGGAAATGCCAGCTGGCTTAGTACTTGCACCAAGAACAGGTTGTTTAAAACCAGACCTTCCCTTCAAGCCTAGCAAATACATAGTATCAGGGCAGTAGCAACATATCTTTTATTGCATTCTTTTTGTATGACAGATTTTTCATGGATCAACGGCTTTATTAAACACAAATATCTCAATTAGGAGGTAACGCACTTTACTCCGTAAGATGTTGGACTTGGGGGTCTGTGTCCAGCTGGCCATCTGACCAGCTACAGGCACCAGTCCTTTGCTTATCTTGGACACTGGACTGCAGTTCTTTAGTGGCAGAGAGGTTTCTCTGGGTATATTCTGTGCAGTGCCCAGAGCAACAAATAGCAAGTTCCACTGGAATCTCAAAGTACCAGTGTCACACAAATAAACTAGAGTTGAAGCTGGGAACAGTCTAATAAACCATGAATTTTACGCAGCAGTTTGTAGCTCAGAGACTACCTTTCCTAATACAGTTAGCTGACATAAAATAATTTAGCTTTGTGTTCCACAACTTTTATTCTTTAAGAGTCAAACATGAAGAGTCTGCAGCCAATTCACCCCAAAGCAAGTATGTCATATGAACTCAGCTAAACCTGACACGTAGTTCTCAAAGCTGGATGACTGTAACCTCTCCTTCCATGTACGTAGTAGTAACATAGCTAGCATCTGCCACTGCATTTTTCCCTCTAAAATGGAAGGGTAACCAAAATGAAATTTCTGCTCGAACCGATCCTTATAAGCACTACCTGAACACACACATGAGAGAGGAGCATCTAATTCACATCTTTATCTACCTCCTGATTCAGGTCACAGGAGGCAGGTCTGACTTTTTCCACATCTGAGGGAAGAAGTTTAACACACAAATGTGCCATAGCTCCTAAGAGGGATACACCCAGCAAAGTTAGTGCAAAAGTTCAGCAAAGTCATCACTACCTAGTTCTTTTTCCTGTTTTGCTGCCCAACTTGGACAAAGAATATTTTCACATTATCTCCTGCCTGATTTATGTTTACATATGTGTACAACAGAAACCCATGTTACCCTTTTGTAATTAGACACTGTGCAGCCACCTGCCAGACTGTCTGTGCTCCAACAACTCAGCATGTGCTTGTATAACCGAGGTACAGAAATCACTGGAATGCTGCACAGAGTAACAAACTGCAGTAAGTATCTTACAGGGAAGCAGTCTGTTTACTTGACATCTTGGATATAAAACTCTACATGCAAACCAAAAAACAATACCTAGTGGCAGAGAAAAGGAGATGAACAGACGGACAATGTTCTTCTCCTTCCTTGGTATTTTCTAGACTTGTTTTCTACCTTATTTTACCTGGGATATAACATTTAAAAAAAATACATATTTTTCAGTCTGTGGACACTATGAATGTATCACTCTTCGGGTGTTTACATCCGTATTTTATAAATAATAAACAGTGAAACCAAATACAATTTTCCAGACTGATCCTTGATATGGAAGTGCTCAACTTGAGCATTAGAGAGGTCTTATTTTCAGCATACCTGGGCGGGAGAAATCAGGCCCTCTCATAAGCATGTTCAATAAGCCCCAGAAATCACTATCTGTCCTGAAAGTGGGCTTGCATATTATGTCCACCAAGGCATTACTGAAACATCAGTGAGACCACTTATGTGCTTAACTAGGCATTTTCTGATCTGGAAGAAAATGCCAGAACTGCTGAAACCACCTCACTCCCACTGAAATCAATGAATCCCTAAGAAATCAAGAAGATCTGAACACCTGAACAACATTAAAGCTTTGGCCTCAATTCCACAATTTTGCACAGAGCCAAGGTGATGGCCTGTGCAAGTATTTCATAATCAGATTACCCTTATAACCAATTTTTTTAAAAAGCATACTGGATATTTTCATCATATATGCAAGCACACGTCTATTTTCTATTTGGGGACAGCAAACAGAGAGCAAGCAGGAGCTGAACTCACAGATTTCCAGTCTCCAACATGATACTTACATTTTCCCAGCATGTTGCATATTTGTTCCTAGTAGCTCCCTAGGCCAAATGCACAGCAATTTCATTGGAAATTGGATCAGGCCCTTAAATACTAAAAGCGGCCTTCAGTGAAAGGTGCATATTGCTACTGGTTGGCAACATCTGGTCCTGAACAGCACCATTCACAAAAAGTTAGAGAGATTCATTCTGTAAGAAAGGACATTTGATTTCACTCTACTTCAGAACAAAAGCTAAAAACACAAGAAAAAGCAGAAGAGAAGCCTGAATCTTCCTGGATAAGACACTGACCTGGAACATGGGAGATCCAATTTCACTTGCTGCTTTCACCCACTTGAAGCAGGCTCTTGAACCAGCTTTCCTGAGTGTTAGAGCAAGAGCACTGACCTAGCAGCTATTGCTCCAAGTTGGACGCTCTTTTTTCAACGGGGGAAAAAAAAAACCCAAACCCAAAAAACCAACCCACACCACTCTAAAGCTTAACATTCCCCCCCTCCCAATCTCTCATCAGACTGCGAGACCATTTAGCTTTAAAGTTACCACCATGTTCAAGTAACAGTTACACGCCATATGCAAACACATATCCACTACACCCTTCCAACTACTGCACTTCCACATGAGGGATCTCATCAGCCCTGTAGCAAAAAGTGCATTGTCCTTTGTCAAATCCATTTTCATTATGCACCTGTCTATCTATCCATTCAAAGACTAAGTTCCTTCTGTAGATGAAAATAGCCTCTTTTTTCTGGCTGAAGAACAGACAGCCTATCTAGGACACTAACAAAAAAAACTTCAACTCACCTATTACATGCAAGCGGTTTATCTTCATAAAACAGTCTAGTGCAATGTATTGTCCCAACATTCATTTTCTCTATACTGCTTCTAACTAGCCACGTCACAGAGCGCGAAGCACATCTGAATGCGGCAAGTAACAACAGACAATGCCCAAAGAGGAGAGAAGGCTAAGACGTTGCATACTTACAAGAAAAATAAAGACCAAACAGCTGTCTACAATACCTCCTGTACAATAATTGCACCTACAGTGCATCTGACTGAAAAAAGGGAACCTGCAACAACTGCCAGTCACATACACATACCCATAACTGCTGTTCCCCAGCACAGCTTCAACAACTTTCAGTACTGACTTACAAGCTCCTAGCATCTCCTTCCCTAGCCAAGGCAAACCGTAACCCAAATAGCACTTCAGCTCTTCCCTATGGATCCAATGATCTCAACCTCGTCACCTGTATTTCCACATTCTTTAGCACAACAAGATACGGATAAATACTGAACTGGAAAAGAAAAAACTGTCACGGAAAAGAGATAGGCCTGTATATAACCTGACAAGTGCTTGGATCATGCACAATTTGTAAATGATGTGCCACTCCAAGACAGTCTTTGTAATAAAATACATGCATGACAAAAGCAAAAGCTCTCTCCTGTGACAAGGTTCACAAAGGTTCTCACCTGCTCCTTTGAAAAAACAACTAAACAGGCATGGAAGAAGGTGATCAGCACCTCGTCCCGCACACGTGAAGACTCTGTTTCAGTTTGCTTCCATAAACCCTAAAGGACTGCAAGTACTAGCAGTGTCACTACAGGCAACGGAAAGTTCACAGGGTTTTAAGAGACAACCATGCAGGCAGGACTTCATTACAGGATACTGTTAGAACTGAGTAATAAACTCCAGGAAGATGACAAGATCAAAGGTATTAAGATGACAGTTTTAGACACAGTCATTCAAATAGCTTTCTACCACTGAGGGAAATTTATTAGAACTTCCAGTGTGATTGTAGCAATATGCAAATTGGACTGCTCAAATAAGGATATATGGTGACGATGTGTGGTATGTGTCACCAACTAAGAACTGGAAGTAGGGGTGAAAAAATGTTGTGATTATACTGTGGTCAGGCATTCTGAAGGCCTTGGTTTAACAGACTGAGCAAGATGTAGTACATCAAAAAACCCTAGAATATAGTTGCTCAATAATAATAACAATAAAGCATCTGTCTTAAGTACTGAACTACGGAATATAGTATAACAAGAACAGGTTATTATAGAGACAGAGACACAAAAAGACAGGAAAAATAGATGAGTCTTAGGGCCAACAAAATACAGATTCTGCAAGCAGTAAAATTCAAGAAAACTATCCCATTCATGTTCCTAAATGGTCACTGTTTCATCTGTATTGCTGTTCAGATGTGAAGAGCCATTTCAAAAGAGCAAGTGATTATACAGTTGAGAAAAACAGACAGGGAATGTTAGCCACCACTACACTACCAGACAGATCATTGGGCTCTGTTTACTTCCTCTTAAAACACATTCTTTTTTTTTGGTGCTTTGTTTGTTTTAAAATCTTCTATGAGGAAAAAGAGCAGAGGTCTCTTACAAAGCAAGTCCACTTTCACGTTACTAAGTTAAGATCTACAGCATGAGAAAGCATGTTTAATGTCCTTCAGATTTTAATGGGGATGAAATACACGGAGTCATACCTATCCAGGGACTATCAGGTGTTCTCCTATTACTAAACCTCTGTTTTCATAAAGTGCCGAGTACTCTTGCCTTCAGAACAGCCTCACAATCACCTCTGATACCTTGTCCCTATATCATTATCTGACCTTACACACAAGATGAGCGCTGACCACCACTGTTGTGCCTGTATGTGAATGGAAATCACACTGAACACAAGCTGCCACAAAACTACATGCTGAACTGGACAGATACTTCACTGCATAGGCACTTACAGACAGGCAATTGTAACCACAAGGAAAATGCATTGCAAAAATCCAGCAGGAGTTACAAAACAGATATTGTGCAGATTACAAAACACAGTTTATATATTGCAGAAACGGTCACTTTACAGGCAAGAACAAATCTTAAAAAAATGTGAAAATGTAAGAGGCATGCTGGAGTACCATCAAGTCACCTCTGTCAGCAAAAGAACCACCAGATTTTAAGTTACAGTGAGAAAATACAGACGCATCTCAACAGTTACTCCACGACTATGGCGATTTTTGCTGGATGCTTCCCTCATCACCTAGGTCACATTTCAGCTGGCCACTTTCAACCCATACGTGTCAACAACACATGGATCAAGCAAAACAAATCAAGTGGAGTTTTACAGCACCCAAATACACTGTTGTTCAGATCACTTCATAGCGTTGAACAACAGGGATGCCAACATGGGTTTCTATCCCACCACAGGAGAGTGAACCCTCGAGGCAGATGAGCAATCACACAGAAATTTTCAAGTCCTCAAAGGATGAAAGAGAGACACGCTTAAGGGCATCTAACCTATCCTTACCAGGGTCCAACAGACATATCACTTTCCTGTCACTGGCACCGAGATCAAGGCTGCAGGCTCAGAATCAGCATTGACACCTGGTCTGCGTCCGCAGCAGACAAGGGCATATGCACCACAAACCTCTCTGGCAAGCTTAGCATCCACCTGGATCCACTACAGGAAGGGAGGAGCTTGAATAACCCACCTGCAGTGGCTCACTGAACAGCTATTCACAATAACTGGAAGTGACAATGACAGTTGTGCAGTAAATAACAGGTGTCTTTCTTTAAGATGAGAGGGACTAGATATCTTTCGGAGAAAAGCTGGCACTGCACTTCAAAACGCTGTGTCTAAAAACAGAAAGCTATTGAGACTTTCAAATGATTGTGCCATAAGAAAAAAACTATTTAACAGGAAAGTATTCATTTCAGTCTAACATTTTAAGCTGGAAAATAGGCGGTATAGTTGTAGTATCTGTGTATTCTTTGAACTGCAACTAGCAAATTCTAGTATCCAGTTACCTGGTACATAGTTTCACCTTCCAGAAAGAGCAGAGGGCTTATTCTGGGTATGTACCAGATTCGGTCTTCAATGGCTTTACACTCACAGAAGCATGAAAGAGCAGTAATAATATGAAAGGGCTCCCAAGAAAGATCAGGCAGGATCTGGTATGGCCCAGAAAGAGAGAAACTGCTGCTGTGGGAGGAAAAAAAAAATAAATAAATAAAAAAAATTTATCAACCACAGCATCTCTTGGTATCCCTACAAAAAGACGAAGATTTAAAGATGTAAATAACTACGCTTTTGCGAATGGCTTGCAACCCTGTTTTCCTCCCTTAACAAAAAAGGGTCCTCTTAAGTTACTTCACACAAAGCCAACTAAAAGAAAAACTTTGCAGTATCTACTACTGAAAACTGAAAGTAGACTATACGCCCTGGTAACTGGTGTAAGTCAAAATAAATCAATTATAGTAGTGAACTACCTTTCAGGTCTTCTTCAAACAGACATAAGAGAATTTAATCCAGATTAGGATACTGTGATATAAGAAAGCTATTCCTGGATTTGGTATTTTACAGTGACAGTCGGCATGACTAACCTCAGCTTGATGCAGGCTGAGAAAGTAACATGTTCTACGAAAAGGTTTCTCCGAGGGCCATATTCACACAGCCTAAATGACACTCAAGTCCCTGTACTTTGTATTTTCTAAAAGTGGACTGTGGTTTAATAACATATTTCAGTCCTATGAGTTGTTTTTTTTCAGTGGTTGCTCCATCAGTGGCTCTGTCACTACTGACAAAACAGAAGGAACTTAAGTGATTTTAATCCGTCTCTTAATGAAGTTACATGATGAGACTTCTCAGATCATCTTCTAAACACGATGGGCAATAACTACTACTGCACTACTGCCTACCTGCCTTTCTACAGTCTTCAACAAATGCCTTTTTTTTTTTTTAATTATTCCTCTGAATCCCTGTCATCAAAAAGAAGGATGCATAAATGCATAGTCCCTTTAGAACACAATTAAGCAGAGCCTGTACCCTCTCGATGCCAAGATCTCAGCAGTGCATCTCCAGAAATATCACAGCAGTCTTATCTGTTGCGTCCTAGGGCTGAATGGGGGAAATAATAATAAGCAGCACCTTCAGCTTCAATCAGCAGCACATTCCAAGATCGCAAATTGCTACTATGTATGAAGAAGGATCTGAAATGCAAATGATCAAGAGGCCATTAGAGACATTAAAGATTTAGCAGACGTATGTTCATCCTGTTTTTATTGGGGGGGGATAGAGGCATTAATTCCAAAGAAATAGATAATGAAATACAGTTACCATAGTCATCCTTTCACAGAATAGTTATGAGTCTCATTAAAAGCATACTTACTGTCCAATCTTTAATGTTTCATGTGGGCAAAAAATATTAAAAATAAATATTCCCCATTCAGCTCTAACTTTAATGACTTATTTAAAACAATAATTTTGCTTATAGGATGGAAACGTACCCTAGAGTTGTCTCACTACAGCCTAACCTTCAAATGACTTCCGTTCAACTTGGACTGCCCATACACTGTCCTCAGATGGAAAAAGCCTCCAAGATTCTTTTGCTGCCTATGCTAGCACAGCACCAGGACTGAACAGGGTGACCTCGCAATACAGATTTTGCAATTTGAATTCTCCAAAGCAAAAAGAAGATCTAAACCTATTCCTTTTCAAAGGGCATTCCTGACATTTACTGGTGCAAAGACATAAAAATAACCCTTATTCATAAAGCTATCCAACAAATACCTATGTGTACGTGCAAACAACTAGAGAACTTTCTTGGGATTCCTTTAATTTCCATATGTAGTCATCTTTGTGATCAGTGTCATAAAGGTTAAAAACCCTACTTTTCAAATAAAATTGGACCTAGAAGCTTCTATTTTCAGTCTGCAGGCTTTGGGACTGTACTGCTGCCACAGTCACATCATGTTATTTCCACCAAAACAGCTGGAGGTTTCCAGTGTAGGAAGCAATTATTATGAAAACTGTCAATGTGTCATTCTCCCCAAGTCAAATGTTTAACTTCATGTTATAGCTTTTGACAAGTATCCAGCTCTTAGTCTCCACCAAGAGAAAGGAAAAGAGGAGAGAGAGCACGCGCGCAAGTCACAAGAGAAAAGAACAGTTTACCCACTGCTATGCAAGCAGATTTTGACATTGCTGACTGATGCCACAGTTGTGGTACATTTCTCGAGTTTAATTGCTTTGGCAGAAGGCAGGGTTAGGTCTGAATGTATGCATGAATGAACACACTGTTTGCCTTGACCCAACAATGCATATACAAAAGGTGTCATTCTGAAACAACATGCTAAATAATTACACGTTCAATAAGTGGTGCAAGCTTTTTAGGAGGCGATAGTCACAATTCATGGCAGGGACAAGAGAAAATGTCAAATGTACAACAAAAGAAACAGACTTACTCTGTGATACCTTTCAGGCCTAAAAGGCTCAACTTAATTACAGTGCTAGGTACAAAGGACCACACACATGCCTCAAGCTTCCTGGCACAGTGTCCTCCCAGGGTACATTCACATAGAGAAACAAAGGTGTGGTTGTAACCTCAAGTAGGTATATCTATTAGCATATGGTGTATCTACCAGCTTAACCCATGTAGTCTGAACTGTTGTATTAGAAAAGAATAAAGCACAAAACTAGATAATAACAAGCCAGCAACCTGACTATACATTCCCAAGAGCAAGCAGAAGTGCCCTCCTCTATGTCCTCCCCTACATTTGCTGGCTAGTAGCCACATTCAGCTCGCTCCAGTGTGCCAGAGCATGCTGCAGTCTACAGACATAACCTTGGTGCCTTTTCCTCCAGAGAAAGTGGGCTGGCCAGCTCTGTGTGACCAGGGAAGCCTTGGCTCATGCCAAAGTCAATACATCCCAGTGAACAGTTTTCTAGTTCACAGTCTCAAACTATTGACTCAGTCCGCCTGCACAGGTCCTGGCCCAAAATACAGCGTTCTGTGGATGGTCTTCCTTTCAGAAACCTGCACAAGTCCGACTGCATACCAAAGAATGAAGCCCACAGGTAGCAAAAACTACTCCAACAGCTTGCAGTGCCAATATCTCATTCTCCCATTGCACTTTGGCACCACAAGGACCATGCTATTAATTTTGAAGCTAACAATTTGCGACAGTATTTGGAGTGGAGGCAAAAAATAAAGGGAGGGGACACTTTACCAAAAAGCGCTTCAATACTTTTAAGCTGGAATCAAGACAAGGAAGCGATAAAAAAACATATGAGATCCCAAATCCCAAATCTGTTTAGAGCAGGAATCTCCTGTTAGTACAGTATATTCTCCAGCTATACATGGTATATTAAGTTAATGGAAATTCTGAGCTTTAGCATACGTTTAATAGCTACAGTCTGCTTTTTTGAGCAGTGATACAACTTTCTTACCGTATACAAAAAAAATCACATATGGATTCATTTATGTGTGTCAAAAATACCCACGCAGACTTTGATATTACTCGACAACACATTGTCCCTGGTGAAACAGTGCTTTAGGCTGTATTAAGCAACACAGAAGTAAGCTGGTAAAAAATGTCCCGGTTCCTCAGAGCTTAGCAAAATCTCTTAAAAAAAAAAAATATAAATCAATCATCAGGAGAAAAGTGTTCTTCCACAATCAGCCTGAGTCCAGTAAGTCTTTGCTCCTCCCACAGTAGGGCCAAAACATCAGCCTATAAGCCAGACATCTCACACAGCTGTGAAAGGCTGTGGGATACAGCAGCACAAGGGGCAATTTTTCAGCTGTGTTTCAGTGTACAGACTAAGTCTCACTAACTAGACCAGGCATGTTTGGCTTACCCCTGGTGATAAGACCCAAGGCAGGAAACCCAAGATCTAATCCTCTGTATGTGCCACCCAGAAGGATGAGAATGACATCATTTGCACATTTGGAAGGTGCTACATACTGAAATACATCAAGAATTAAATGTTGTTGCCAGTGCACCAAAATAACTGTGGAAATGTAATTGCTTACTCGTAAAGTTAATCAGACAGATACAGGGAAATCACAGATGCTTTTTAACTAACGGCATGCTGTTGCGCAGACACTGCGTGGCTGCATCCGAAACGGCTATCTCTGTAAACCATACTAAAGTTGTGTTCGAAAAGCCAGTAATATTGGGCAGTTACATGTTGCACACTCTAGCCACAGGAACACCATCCTGTTCTCCTCCCACGATCCACGCAGCTGAAGCAAAACACCGTCGCCGAGCGCAGGACAGCCACGCCAGGAGGGCGTCACAGCAGCGGGCAAGACCCGCAGCGCCGAAGCAGTCCCGCCGCAGAACGGGGGCGGCGGAGGGCAGCGCGCTCTCGCGCGAGCCAAGAGCGCCATCTGCCGGGCCTCGGCCCGCCGCACACCGGGAAGGAGGCGGGCCCAGCCCCGAGAGCCCTCGCCGCCCTCCCGCCACGCACCCAAGGCTTCGGTCCGGGCAGCCCTCTCTGCAAACGCACGCACACGCACAGCTACCGACGCTTCAGAGGGATCCACACGCTCACGCAGGAGGCCTCTACACAAAATGCTGGCACACCATATCAAGACCGTGCAGCAGAAAAGCAGCAATTACCCTTGCGTCAGGAAGAAAGGGTAACTGGGTCCACGTCAGAGCAGCGAAGGAGACAAAAAGCAGGGATGTGAAAGCGCAAAAGCATTCACTGTAATCCTTTCCAACTGTCTCACAAGACTCACAGGGTCAGTGATACCACCCTAGAAGTGGGACAGAGAACATGGCCACGGGGGGGGGGGGAGGGGGGGGGGAGGAATTCAAAAAACCCTCAAACCGTAATACCTTCGAACGTTGCCATCTTAGCAATACAAACAAAGATGCCTCATATCTGGGGTTTAAACCCAATATTAGAATGCAGCTTGGAAGGAAAACGATAGGCAGTGTTGTTGCCATCACATGTATGCTACCTACCTGCCCAAATTTCATTTCCCAAGAGGATACGAAATTGTCCCAAGACGGGGGCTTGTACCACAGTGTCTAATGGCTGACTGTGAACAAGTTTCATGACTAGTACTTCCTTCCCCTTCTGCATATAACATGCAGAGATTTTTAAAGTAAGTAATCCCAGATCTACTCATGAGAGGACTGCAAATACTATCTTTGAATGAATGAATGCCTATTTTCTGTGAAATTATAATTTGGAACAGATATTTTACACTATTGACAAATTCAGGAAGGGAGCCATGATGGAAATAATTAATGAGTCGTTAGCAGGAAAGGCCAAGACAAGGCATCAGGGCAGGAAAGCAACTCCACAAAGACATAGACCTGGCATTCACATACCAAGACTAAACCTCTGCACATCAGCTGAAAACAATGGTAAGTGTTTATGGTCAACACGGTGCCACTCTTGAGCAAAGGCTACAAGAGGTTAATATCCAGATCTGTTCTGAAGATCTCTAGAAAGCTCAGCAGAGAAGAATATCCCTTTGTGCAGTAAGTAACAGAGAATTAGATCTACATCGTAGTGTGATTGAGTATTCCTTACCCTTAAATCTCAGCCTGTGCTATGTTTACAGTGTCACTCCTGTGCGGCTCTATGGGTCCTGTAGGCAGCACAGATTTTGCTGTGAAAGTAGGGTTAGTGAGTACATTTTAATTAGTCCTAGTAACTCACTCCCAGCCATCTTTCTACAGCGCCAACCTCAAATGGATTCAGTTCTCTGTTTCTGAAGCAGGAGGCTTCAGACTGAGACTCAGGTCACAAGTATTTCCCATTGTGTCCTACCCACTCCCAGACCTCAGAAAAAATAGGAAGAATGCGTGGGGTGCCAAGGGGGAGAGGAAGTAATCTCAAAGGAAAAAAAAAAAAAAATCTCAGCTTTGCATTCTGCAGCGTTCAACTGCAGGAGGGTGAACGCAAAATAATAGAGCATTACTGCCACCTTGTGCTACATGAAATCTCTACAATCGAGGGTTTTCTTTTTGCCTTCCTATTTTTTTGAACCACAAAACCAGAACCAACACTTGTATTAGCATGTTCAGAACAGAGGGTGAGCAAAAGGCTCCCGTCTCAACCCACAAAGGGCCTGCCATTGCCTCTCAGCCGAGTTCGTGGGCCAGAGACCGCAGCTGGCTCTGTCTCTTCCAAGGCCTGGGGCACAGCCCCCCACGGCCTCCCAGCCACAGCAGAGGGACCCAGGGCTCCCAGGGCCTCTTCAGCCAAGCACAGCTGCAGACACAACATCTCAAGGTGCCAGCTCTCCCCACTCCCCTTAACCAAAAGGCACCAACGATTTGGCACCTTTATCATCACTATTCAGTGGTGTAAATCGCCCTTCATTGTGAGGAGCTTCATTTCATAAAATACTTAAAACGTGGCATGGCTTTCATTGTCCTGCCGGATGGGAGGCAAACAGCCTATATAATCACTTTTCATTGACAGTAATCAGAGGTTTGGATTCTGGCTGAAACTAAACCAAGGGACTAAACACCAGAGCTTACTTTACAAGAACTGCTGGTCTGACGAGGTTTGTGTTTGTTTCCATGCTCAAGCACAGTTTGAATTAAGTCGTATTATTATGGAGGGATTTTTGCTACACTGTTTTCCCAGAAAGATGTTTAAAGGGGACTGCATTGTACTCCAAATCTTTGGCAGCCACGTATGGATCCTTTACTGAGCAGACTCATGCAATTTATTACAGATGAAATTGAGTACTTTCTTCATAAACAACATACAAAAGCCTAGAAAATTATAATAGAAAATTATATCTATTCTACAGCATGTTTGAACAATCCTGAAAGCTTTATAGAGGCAGATGAGGAAATTCTGAAGGAGAGAACAGTCTTTCACAAGAACACACTCCTGAAGAAGGGAAATGCGAACACATTAATGCATTTTAACTGAACCATTTGTCTCATTGATATTTTTCACAGGTTTTTTTAAATTGTGCTTTGTTATCTACTTTTATCCCTTGTTTCTAAGATCAATTTCAACTAAAAACTAATTTTAAAAATACATAATTGTGGTGGTTCTCCCACAGCAGCTTAGCATTAACACAAAAATAACTTTGTCCAAAAATGCCAAAATGTTTTCACATATTTTAAATCTTAGTTTAAACAAATGCTATCACAGAGATAGCAAGAAAGGCAACTGGTGAACCAGAAAATAAAGTAAACTTTCTCAGAGAGATGTGCCTTCATTTCTGAACCATCCTAGAGGTCTGCCACAGACTTTCTTGACTGTAAGCAGGTATTGGAAAGCACCTTCAAAAGCTATCTTTATGGCTGTCCTCTATGGTTCTTGCATCAGAAAATCTTCCACTACCAGAAAAGAAACCCCGAAGGCTCCTCTGCCCATTGCCACGGGAAGCTCCGCAGAACTGGCCGTCTCCTCACGTAAAATTCTGTTTGTCTTATCTAAACAAAGGATTGGCTCTAGCCAGATTTGTTCCTCATCCAGAACAGATCCTGGGCTGCTCTGCCACTTGTTTCACAATACTATAAAAAAACTCTAGACCTAGAAACTGTTGCAGAATGAATTGTTTGTTGTTTTCCTTCCTCCATTCCTCCTCCTTGTTCTGTGCTAGACACTGACATTCAGCAAGACTTCATGTATATAACAAAAATCTCTACAAGACAGTCGTTTTACTTCAGTTTTATTACTTCTAAATTTTTACCTGTTCTGCTAATTCACCATTATTTTTTCTATCCTCATCCCCCCACCCCCCCATGAACACTGTCTTTTCTCTTTTCCTCCCCCGTATGCTGATTCTATACTTCAGAAAAACAGCATTTAGGTATGTGAAGCTGGGCAAAATGAACTGGGATGTAGTGACCAGTGAGGTTCTCATTCTAGTCCCTGCTCAGCCTCATTTTAAATGATGCAGGATGAAAAAAAAACCACTCTGAATCAGTGAGAACAGAAACTAAACATGAAGCATCCCACACCCCAGTCAGTCATGCTGTGGCTACAAACTGCAACCAAAGGGACACACGTGTGCATGCCTCTCCCCACTGCAAATCCATTTTTACAAAATCTTCTCCAAAGCAGCATGAAAAAATGTGAAGATTCATTCTGCTCCAGCAAGACTTCGTCTCAAATGACCAAGGTACCCAAAGGCTGTTAAAATGTTTTGAGTCATAGAAAGCCTTTAATACTTTGTTAACAAATACAATTTATTTTTTTTTAATTCCTGACTGGGACTAGCAATAAGGCAAGGTTAGAGTTCAGGCGAGTTGTGCAAGGTAAATGCACAGCTGTCATGCCTTTCTTTTCTCTGTACAATGCCGCAGCTATGCTGTAGAGACAGGCAGCCATTTTGCATTTACTTCAATTAAAGGCAGTCACCAGCATGACTCTTCCACAGCATGCTCACTGACAAAGATCCCGCAGTTGCTTCCAATCCAAAAGAACTAATTCTGACAGAGCCTACAGACAGCCTTTGTGTATGGAGAAAAACACAGCATCACTGTTCATGTCCATCCTCTAGTGAACACACAAAGCATATGTGTTTTGACAGCCACCCACGACAGGAGCTTGGCTCTTTTGCTGAAGCTGTCGGCGCTCATTGTTTTAGCTCTGGAGTCCTTCAGTTCAGTCCTAGAGTGCGAGCCAAAACCGTGGCTGCAGCACAGACATTGTGGAAATACCAGCAGACAGTCGCTGGTCTGAAAAACCAATGCCTAACTCAAACATATCCAGGGAAGACACAGTGGTTGGACCTCTCCAATGTATACCACAGTGCAACTTTTAAAGAAAAGAATTACAATTTTATCCTTGCCCTCTGCACAGGAGCAACTCTCTGACAAAGTGATGACACCTCTGACACAGCTGCTTCCTATCTGACACATAGTTTTCCTGTATTACAAGCTCCAACTAATCTTTCTCATTATGGACTTCAATTTAATAATGTAACTATGTAGGTCCTATTCAGAAAGGTCATTCTCAGCTTAAGTAAAACATTTGTCTCCTAAAACAGGATAGGAGTAATGAATATTATTTTAGTTATGGATTAAGTGTGTTAATAGAATACTTCACCCTAATCCTGTTTTCTGAGCAGCATGGCTACTTACAGTCTCAAAATGAACTGTGTAATGAGAGCGATTTCATACAGCGTCAGGCTCCTACAGGTTTTATGCCAACGTCACAGATGTTGCGGTTAACATCCACAACTGATGATCTGATTAAGCCTGCACTGAGTGGTACTGGAACATACTATGAATTAATTACCATCAGAAGGGTGAAGGGTTGAAGGTGGTTAGAATTTAAATTTCTCATGTTCATACAAATAAATCAGAGGTAAACAAATACACTGAAATACTTTAATGTTTAAAAATTAATGTGTTTCTGTAGAAAAGAAATTAAATTCTGGATACAGAACAGTAAGCTGTACCATACATGATCTAGATTTTCATTGCAAGAAAGACAACTTTGAATTTCAGTTATTGTCATAAATTCATGAACAACTACTTGAATACAATCCTTAACTCCTGCTCAGTGGTATCATGGGATACAGGAGCACACACTGTACCAGTTGGTGTTACTGGGTATGACTGGGGAAAGGTGCTCAAGTTTGCACAGCCTTCCTTTGTATGCATTGCCCCCAAATGACATGGGTCATACTGTGATCCTTGTGACTATAATGTACCACTTCAACCATTTCTGTCACAGGGAAATAGTGAAAAATTGACCATCCCAAAGCATGCAGAGAGAGATATGAATAAACTGTAACTACTTAAGTGATACCAGTTGACAGAGATTAGAGGGTAGTCACATTTGCTTCTATCAAGCTGGATTCCTTTGAGTTTTAGCCAGCAATGTGGAGTTAGAGCAACCCTCGTGTACTGAAGGTGGGGAAGCAGTTTAGTGTCAGGATGGGTCTTAGCCCTAGGCACTGGAAATCCTTCTATCAGGAGCCAAGTGCAGATTTTCTAACAGAAGTGCCTTGAACTAAGAGGCCACTGTGTTTTCCTAGCAAATCTACTTCCTCCCATCATCAAACTTGGAACTAAAAATACCATGAAGTAACCATGGTTTTCTGGACCACGGACTTGCATATTGCAGTTTGGGGAGAGGGTCCACCAGGATCCCAGTAACTTCTACCTGCCAGGCTGCCACTGTCTACACAGAATAAGACACATGAATGAAGCTGGTCAGGGCACCTGAGGTGGCTACACTTCTAACATTATTTCATCAGCTGCCATAAAATCTGATGGTTTTCCAGTATGTTCCATCCTCAGCAGAGGAGGGAACCGCTAAGCTCTGGGATATAGGCGAACCCCAAAGGCATACTCAAACACAAACTGTTTTTAAAGCTCTGATTCCTGGCAGTTTGGGACTGGCTTAGCTCAGTTTTGTTGTTTAAAGGTGCTGAGGTTAGCCTACACTATGCACTCAAATGCTGCCTGGAAACCCTAGAACAGGTACTCGGGTCAGGGCAGTCCCACTCATATACCAGCTCTGCTAAAGCCATCATAACGTGATGCAGCACACACACTGATAAGCTCTGCTTCCTGCCCTGGGACCAGTGTAGATACCACCAAAGAATAGCTCTGCACTGGCTAGGCACAGTGCAGTTGTTGAGAATAATGCAATCACACAAGAGCTTTTTCAGCAAAGTTTTTTAAGGCACTGCTCGACCCCAGCCTTCCATCATCTGTGCTGTACTTCACTGCAAGTCCCCTGCTATTTAATTTAGAGCAAAGAGAACCAGCTGCAGATAGATAACAAGGAATGATTTACTGTTCCCATTTTATATTTGGCCTAAGTTAACAGCAAATACACAAACACAGCAGGATCATGCACTCAGGTGCCATTCTTCCATGGGCAACCTCTTAATTTCATAACTGGATTAATGTCCCACTGACCTCATCTAAACACGCAGAAACAGCCAGCAAGAGAGCTACAGTTTCAATGCAGTCTCCTTCTCTTTCACTGAAGCTATCAAGCAATCTGCTAGAATAGGACAGAACCTGCAGAAAAATAAATTACATTCCAAAAGGAGAGAAATAAATACAACACACCCTGGAATTGTTCCTTGCAGAACTAGCATGTATTTGCTTCAGCCAGAGCTTAAAAGCCTCACCTCAAAAGCTGTTTTCATCTTTCAGAAAATACACTTAAAAAACAACACTAATAAAGCCTACATAGTATCGTCCAGCCCTTCATTTCACAATCCCACAACTCTACACATAGGCTTAAACCCCTGCTCGCAATCCCACACACTGTCCCACGGCACATTTTCCTTTAAACCCCACACTCATGGTGCTTGCCAGGCAGCTTACTGTCAGCACGTCCACTGGGTTGGTAATCCTAGCAACAGCCAAGCTTACTAAAGCTGTTCCCGAACATAGCTGCAAACCGCTACTGAAGTACCAGGACACTAAGAGGGTGGCTGCCTGTCACCATGTAAGTTCCTCCCAATGTTGACTCCTGCAACAAGCACAGCTGCTCCACATGAAGACCTCCATCCCTGCCCAACCTGCATCACTTGTGGTCACACAGGTGGCATCCACAAACAAAAGCTCAAAAACTTCCATTTCTGACCTACCCTAAAGCCAGGCATGTAGAACAATAGAATTTCACTTAAGCTTTTCCTCTAGCTGCAGCTATATGAGGAGCAAAGTAGGGCATTAATCTAGCAAGTCCAGGCCTGCTTTCAAACACATTTTCATTCACACTTCAGTCCTTACAGCCTTGGCTAATAACACTCCTACACCAGCAATTTTCATCCTGTGGTTCACACTCCTCTGGGGAGCGGGGAGGGGGACCACAAACTATTTGGGAGAGATCCACAAAAGGCATCTAAGAAAAATCAGGTTTGTGCACACCATATAGCAACCTGCATACGGATCCGTAAAAAATTTCACCCAAGTCCCTTGAAATTTGGAGGGGAGGCTCCAGGAGCTGAGACTGAAAACTACTGTCCACCACGACATTCCAATATCATTAGAGAAATCACTGATTTAAGACTCAAAAAATCCAAGTTATTTTACCAGCTCTGTGCCTCCAGCATAGTGATAGACAGGATTTGTTACTGTTCTGTGCCTCAGTTTCTCTGCCTGTAAAATAAGGGGGAAGTTATTGCACCTGTTTTTTAAGACTTAAGACCTACCTATGAATAAATGTTATTTAAAAGATATGTGTTGCTACTGTTCTGCCTCTTAAGTTCACCTCCATAAACCTCTGCTCAGTACATCAGGTAGTCACCTTAAGTTCCTGAATCTCTGGTAATCAAACTCCGAGATTCAGCACTGGATGCCACATATCTATAAAACTACCCTGTTTGACTACATATAAATAATGGTTAAGTTGCTTTGGTGTTTACACATGGGGGCAACACCCTAATATACTGTAAATATTAATGTAGCTGGTGACAGTTACACATTTTGAGTCATATGTTTACAAACAACTGACACACAAATCCCAAAAAACAGGATCACATAAAAACAGAGCAGAAACAGGATGCAAAAGCATTGGTCAAAGAAGCAGGATAAGCCATGCTACCATTATAACACCATTTAAGACAAAACTTTCCTAACAGAACTACCCAGTAAACACACGGACAGAAAGGGAAGATTTCGTATAACCTGCATGTTAACAGAAATAGTTTCATTGCTCCCAGCTGTTAGGCAGAGTTTGGTAATAATCTAAACCTTGCAACATCTTCAAGGATGCCCTGTTAGTTCAAACCTTGAAGGATGTTTCTTCAAGTAGATTTGCTAATTTGTTATTAATCATGCATAAGGTCTTGTATAAGCATCAACAAGCCTTTATGCTAGCTACTGTCCAAACACAAATTTGTTAACGTTACCTCTGTTCCAGCAAGCATACAATCACTGGTTTAATAATGATACATGTATTTGAAATCTCATACACAATTCTCCCATGTTACATGACGTGGCCTTCACATGGCTTTGTTTTTAAAAGCTTCATCTGTATTCCTACTGCTTCCTGGAGGAATCCCATGGAATAGCTTTTGTATATGCTTATCACTTTTAAAAATGCATGATGTCATCAGAAGCAGTCTCAGTTCTGCTCTGTAGAAGCATGACCCAAAACCAGCTAAAAATCAATGGGATCTTCCCTTAGGTAGCCTGGGCCTTGAAAAGCCCTTGTACCTCTCTGATGAGTCATCTAACCTTCGTTATGTTATGCACTAATTTGTACAGCAAATGAATCCCCCTGCCACTCTCCATCCCTTGTATTATGTTTCTTCATTTTCTACTTTCCTGGAAGCTTCTGTTGTTCTTAAATATAAACAAAAATCTGTTTTGACCGCACTCTCCCTTACTAACATCACAGAAATCAAGGAAACTGGATAGGCTATCAGCACCAGTCAGGATTATATCCTTCCTCTACCTGTTACCTCAGCTGCTACTTCCCACAGTAAAAGCAGTTCATTCCCAGGCTTGCTCAAACACACATGGTTTCAGCATAGAAAGCTGAGCCTCTGTGAGGAAACAGGACACAGGTCACAAGTTGCCTCAGCTACAAAGAGCCCGACTTACAGGTATCACTCATTCTGCAGAGACTGTCTGCCCAAGATTGCTGGATGTATCTCTACACAAAGACAAACCCAGTAGGATTCTTTCAGACAGAAATATGCATCCTTAGCACAACACTGAACAATGGAGGATAAAGAGGAATTGTACCAGGAAAAAAAAAGCTTTTAAAACAGTGAGACTACAACTCTCATCCTAAACATCTAGGTTAACTTTGGCATGCTGAGCAAGATCTACAGCAGTACAGTGTCCTAACTTTAGAAATAAGACAACACAGCTGTGCCACACCTCCCACAGCTGTGAACAGTGCTGCAAAGGTGCTTACACTGTTCTTACTAGTCTCTAAGGGAAACAATTAGGAAAAATTTTACAATTCGAAAAACAGCAGGCCTTTATACTGTTCCCAGGGAATGTTTGCACTTAAGTCTCACGTTTGTTTTCATCCTGCATCAGAATGAGTACTTAAAGTTTCAAACACTTCATTCAGTACAGAAATTAGAAGCCAACTTCTTTCAAATGCATAATAATCTGAAGGCCTTCACCTGGCCGAAGCATTGCTAAGCCTACCACATTATGCGAAAACCACTCCAGCTTTAGGCAAAAGGGATTAGTGCCTGGGCAGCATGCTGTTACCTCTGAACATCATTTCCCCCACAAGTGATGTAGCTAGGTTTTTGGAGTCAGCATATTTGAAATATAAGGCATTAACATTACCATAGGAAAACACCATTCTGATCACGGTGTCCCCTCTGCCTGAATCAGACCCTTGGAAAACTATATTGATTAAAGTCAGGAGTTGACCTGCAAGCACATCTCCCTTCTCCTCAGACTACCACCTTCCTAAGAATTCTGTATGTATACTTTACTAACAAATACAAACACCAAGCTAAGCTATGGCTCAGTCAACCAGATAGGTTGTCTTGCCGTTCATGAGAATTGCTTTCACACACAAATGCCTTGAGGATGAAATTCTAATGGTAACTTATGGGTGAAGTAACTACTATAGGCTGCTTAGAACCATATATAAATCTTCAATTTAAAAAACAAATTACTAAAGTGCACAATGTTATCTTTTTTGCCTCCAGACAAAGGAAAAAGAAGCAAGGAAGAGGAAGGCAAAATTGCTCCATACTTGCATTTTACTCATTTTGATCATTTGCACTTCATGGTAAATCAATTTGTGCTGCTCCCATGAGAGTTTAGGAGTTCACATTTCCTTTAATCTAGCGACCAAATTCTTACCTAATTGTCCTGTACTGCCATCTCTCTGCAGCAGTGTTCCTCGGGGATGGCTTCAGGGTTCTCAGGCTGTAACTATCTAGCACAAGAGGTTTGTTTCGGTTTTGTTTTTTTTTTTTTTACTGTCTCTTTGAAGGATTAAAGTGGAGTGTTTCACACACAACACCAATACAAATTCTATCTTTAAAATAACCCCAATGAGTTAAACTTGAGCAGCCAAACATTCAGCAAGCTTTCACCATAGGTTGGTAGGACGCCAGAAACAGGGAATGGATATCTGTGTTAGCAGCAAAACAACAACTGAGCTTGCTAAATCAACACAAGTTCTACACTGCAATTAGCAGGATCAGCAACACCGCGCTGCTAGTAACATCTACAGAACTGCCAACAGTAAACTTGAGATGGATAAAAACCACAGAAACTGAAAAATGCTTTTAAATATCACATTGTCCTAACAACACCAAAAAATGCAAGAAAGTGATAGTGCTTTGATTTTGAATTAGAGCACAAAGGTCACAAAAAGAATATTATGGTAACCTAAGGCTAATGAGGTACTGCCCATACACAGTGCTCTTGCCACACCGAGGATCTTAAAAATATTTCTTGAATCCATACATTTGCTGACTTTGCTAGTGGAAGAGGGTTTTTTGCTTAGAGGTTTCTCTATTGCTCCCCATTCACTTGCTGTATAGCGTATGTTACTCCATTTGTAGGTACAAGAACATACTGCTTCATTAATGCAGAAAAATCCTTGATCAGGGAAAGACATTTAAAGAAAAAAATCAATTCCAAGCAGGAAAGCCTAATAAAGCACTGGAAATCTGTCAGATAGGCACAGAAATAAAGGTGATCTAGGCCTTAAAAGGAATGTAACATGCTGCAAAATTCAGCACTACTAACTCATGCTGTGTGGCAAAGAAAGAGCTGTATTTGGGATTTATTTTCCAAACTCTTTTTTTTTTTTTTTTTTTTTAAGTCCCACTCTTCTGCCAAAGGTAATTTTTTTTTCCATCCACTCTCATTTACCTCAGGTTGAAACCTTTCTTACTTTGACTGGCACAACAGATTGCAGGGAAGTCTCTCAAAACAAAGCAAGTCAGTAAAGCGGTTCCCACAGAGAGACTCCAGAACCAAATCCTCAGATGGCAGATGACAACATCCCCTCGGTAAAACAGGCACCAGGCCTCACCACTTACCTTCTCACAGCCTGAGGAGAGCACCAAGGCTCACACACATCCAGAGGCATTGGCATTTCTGACAGTTGTAAGCCCACCAGGCTGCCCAAAAGGTTTTCTGACTCAAGAAACAGCAACAAGTATAACACAACGGAGCTGAAAGCACTCGGGCCCCAACCGCATGACATCCTGGAGGCTGGTCTCCCTCACCAGCAATTCCAGCAACCCCATCAAGCACAGTTCTTGCTACAGGATTGATCTGTAACTCCCAGTGCCCGGGCCTTCATGAGGTAATTTAACAAGAATTCAGTGCAAACGCATCTTCCCTATGTCACATTAAGCAGGTGGAAGCTACAAGCCATTCCTGCTGACACCACCCTGCTTAAGGCGCTGTAGAGCCTAGGCAGGGTGGAGCAAAGGGGTGAGGGGGGAAGACAAAATAGCGCATTGGGGTGGGGCCATCAACTTCATTCCCTGAGGGGAAAGGGAGGGGGGTGAAGAATAGCCTCAGCTGAGGGACCTGCCCCTTCCTCTCCCTGCTAATTAAAGCACCAAATCCTTAAAATGAGTGTTTCTCTTACTTTTAGAGAGTCCCTTAAAGAAGTGGGTTGTACTATCTTCTCCTATTCTGTTAGCAGAGGCATAGTAGTAGATGCTGGAATGGCAGGCCTAGCCTGCTTCAGCAGGTGAGTCAGCTTTTAGCACCAACAAGGAAATGTGAATCCCTAGCTAGAAAATCATTGCTAGCACGAGATAATGCTAGCTATGTAGATAAGTGTGATGATTTTTTTTGCCCATTTTAAATGCTGTGGGTGGCTTTGTGTTAATAAACTTTTAAGTAATCCTGTCTCAGTAACTGCAATAACACAAAATGGCTGTCAGGGAAGGGAAAAGGTATAAGGCTGCCATTGTTAGGCCAGAGTTTGCAAACACTCAGAGATTAAAGCCTCGCTCCAGTAAGAAGCCTAAGGCAAACAAATTCCCTTGGCTTTGCCCTGCCTGTACATAGGCCTGGCTTGTAGGAGTGGGGCTCTGGGAGCTGTAGATAATAGAGGATGCTGAGCTCGCTGCTTCTGATCAGAAATGTTCTGTCCCCAAATCAAAGGGTTCATGGATAAGGCTAATTTGTGATAGTTTCAAGCCAAATTCATCTAGCCCAAGGGACTTTTAATTTTCTTTTAGGAATCTTATTCAATGAAATAGCACAGGCATTTTCTAAAATAAACAGCTCAGTTGCTTGATACTGCTTAGATGCAAATAAGGAAGAAATGAGCTGTTCTTTTCCTCTCTAATTTTGTTACTTGAAATCCAATTACTTGTAAAATTCTCAGATTGGGTATTTAAAAAAAAATCCTGTATTACAGGCAGTGTATGCAACCAATCAGCACTGTTGTTTCTAGTACAACAAATTTTTTTTCAAGTGTGACTGCTGCTAGCCCTGATACAACTCAAAAGCTGTACAGCGAGCACTAGTCTGAGGCCTAGAGCTTTGCAGAGAAATCTTTCAGCACCAGTTAGACTGGTTTTCCTGAGGCTGGAAGCTGAAGGTCAGTTGCTCCTTTCATGATGGCTAGGAGTGCTTCTATTGCGCACACAGGAAGCACTCTAAACAGTGATGGTATTTTCCTGGCGTTTTTCCATGGTAAGTACTGAGGAGAAGCAAAACTGAGCATGGCACCCAAAATTACTCCAGATCTCTGGTGTGATTTCTTCACGTGTATTTTTTTTATCTTCCTGTGCTGCAGTGTGCAAATCACCTGATCTGATTCTAGAGGGAAAACTACCTGTCTATTTTTATAACCTTTATTGCCATTTGCACAGCCCTCAAAGGGATTTTTTCATTGGCCCTTAGGTATTGTCATATCACCAAGCATTGAACTTATTTTTCTATTATAAAATGCAAAATTAAAGTTAAAATAAATGGTAAGTTTACACTAGTAGACACTACTAAAAGAATTGTCTAGTATTTCAGTTATTTTAAGATCACTTACGTAATAGGGAAGGAGGTGCTGTGAAAATTACCTATTTCTCCAGCTGAGAATTCTGCTCCTACGTAATCTCTTTAATGTGCTGATTTTTTCCATGCCTACCATGACTCCTACAGTCTCTAGGCAGAAAATGCTGCACTGTGAATGACTTTCCGCCCCTTTAGGGATTCTGGCAAGTCTGAGTAATGATCACTTCCATTCTGAAAACAGCTGCAGCAAGGAATGTATTGGATTGCTAAAGATTTCCCTGACTAACAATCCCTCCACATTTCTTCTGTGTATGGCAGAGTGATGTTGTCATTTGTATAGCATAAAATGTTCTAGAGCTCGATAGCCCAGCAAAGATATAAAGCAGGGTGGATTTTTATTATCTGCATATGAAACACCTGTATTTAACTTACAGAATTTAAAAGATAGTCCTGGGATTTCATACCAGCTATTGAAATAATAGCTTTCAGTGGGGAAGCAATGTAAATCAATGCTGCTTGCATTGGTTGGCAACTTGCTAATTTGAGCTAAACCAAGCACTAATATTTCACTGTACTTTTGGAGCTCCATGAAAATGTCTTTTTAAAGCTGGGAGAAGACACTTTATCAGGAGTGGGCCAATCCCCAGCGTGCTTGTCTCTGTAATTAGCTGTCTGTAAACCCTTTAAATTGTGCAGCTGTTTCATAAGGGTGCTGGGAAAGGCTCATGCATTACTTGCTCAACCTAGGAGTGGGGTGTTTAACACCATTTTCAGGCATGCTTTAGGAAGAAGTTTCATAGTACTTGTTAATACAACACACACTTCAATACACAGCATGAGAACAATTCTCCCATTAAGAAGAATGGTCAAAATTCTTCAGTTTAGAATTAAACCTAGAAATATGTAATGCATAAGGAAATGTCCAATGTATACAGCTTTTAACAGTAAAGCTTGCTTCTCTGTTGCTTTTCTATATCAGTTGAGAACATTGTTCATCTCTTCCAATAAATTCTGCCAAATAAAACTGTCAGCATAATTCACCTACTTGAGAATAATTCACCTTTCTCCCATGGATGTAGTATGAACTACTGAGGCAACCTTTTATGAGCCTCTGATGCTACCTAGGTAATCTTCATGTGTCTAAGAGCAGCTAACATGTTTTAAATTGTTAGACTGACACTCCCATCTCTAAAGCCAGACAACTGACTATGGTAAATTTTGTTGCTGGCCCAGTAAAAAATATTGGTCACTTTAGCATAGTACACCTTTAAAAATATTTCTAAATGCCCCCTTGATGTCATTTCCTGGGAACATTACTTCATTTCACTGATTCAATGCTTTTTTTTTTCATCAATTAGCACAGCGTTCTAGGTCCTTGCCTCCATAGACATAGCAGGGCCAGTCAAGAAGCTTTGAACTTGCTCTCTTTTATTAAAAGGATTTTGCGTTGTATTACTTTGTTTTCCAGAGTGCAAGTGATACTTGTATGAAGTTGCCATGAGTCATGTTTTGTCATCCTTAGACAGGCTAGGGTGATACTCTTCTCCAGGAATAGACCTGGTGGCATCAATAACATAAGTGAAATGCTGATTATCTTGATTATCAGTAGAGGAATCTGAACTTTTGAGTTCAGTGTTCTACTTCATCCATGTTGAGTAGTAAAACTTTAGCCCTCCTTTCCATGCATTATGTAGCCATTGAAAATTAGAAGTAGCATATATCAAGCCATACAAAGGTTAGGAAAGAGCTTGCAGGGTCATCTGATCTGTCATCATCTTCCAGAGAAGAATCATTGCTATTCTAATCGCAAAACAAAGAACATGATCCAGGCTCTGCAAATATCTTCTACAGTCTGAAGATGGGTATCTATCAGAGCCAATGCTCTGAGATGGTTGTGGTATTTCTAGTTACGAATTCTTTGCCTGTTTTGCTAGTTTGCTGTCACGTATACTATGGCAATTGCTTTCTGTTTCTGAAGATAAAAGTAGCCCTGCTATTCTGAAGCAGAGCTGTGAATCCTCTGGCCAGCAGTTGCCCACTGACTCGGTGAACTGGGAGTAAGGAGACTGCTTACGATTATGAGTAGAGGGTTTGCAGTCTGAACATTTTACAAGTTGCACTGCTTGACCTTCAGCTTGGGTGGTCTGACCAATCTGCCTGACTCCTATTTAGTGTGTGGGAGTCGTGCAGTGCAGGATTATGCATATGTTTATCCCTGAAACCGAGGGAGTACATTAGTGAAACTGCATGCACAGCATTGGCTAATAATGCCACTTCTGCTGGTGATGGAGTCAATGACTTGAAAGGGATTATGTTTGTTGACAGAGAGCACATCTGGCTGCCATACAGCCATGCACTCCAGCGGTCTAATTCTGTCCTGATTTACTCCCCATCTGGTTCATGGCTATAACTCTTCCAGATGTGCCACATGTTGATAAATATAATTATTTTATCAGTGACTAACTCTGGACAGAACTTGGTCTTCTGTTTGCGCCTGTAGATTTTACTTTCATTTTAGTGATACATTTGGATTTAAGAGGCTGAATATAAGCACTTGCTGCATGCCTAGATCTGTAAAGTCAGTGCTTCTTGACTAGAATACATAACTATTGGAATAAAGCTCTCCAAGTCCTTTGCTTTATTTAAAGGAGTATTTTTCTCTTTAAAAAGTTTGATTTCTAGAATAGAACAGTTGCACTGTAAAAAAAAAAAAAAAAGAAAGTGTGTGTGTGTGTATATGTGTATGTCTATATAAAGAATGATAATAGTGATAACCTTTTGGCCACCCAAAAACTTCATGTTTTCCCCAGTGTCGAATGTCAGGATTGCTCACTGTTGCAGCAAGAACAGGATAAGAGTCTGGAAGTTTCTCTCTTTTGTAGACAGGGCTTTTTGGAAGGTTTTCCAGTGTCTGTACTTGTTCTTAGAAGTGATGCTACACATTTGAGACTTGCTTATGCATATGATAGAGGGCAGCAGCATAAACCGTACTTTAAAAAAAAAAAAAATTAAGGGGTGATAGCTCTTATAAACATGCATAAAATCCCTTTTCCACCCTTAGATGGTTCAGATAAGTATGAGCAGTTCTTGTACTAAATTTCTAATTAAATATATAATTAATCTGTGTCATAATTAGTTGTAGTTTTATTATGATTAATTATATTGTTTCTTATTTTTATGGGTGCTTGTCCAAGATAAAGAAGGAAATGTATCTAGCACATGTTAAAGAAACTACAATTAAAGTTGCATATCTACTTTTTATCATACTATGACTAATTTCTCTGTGCTTTCTTAACCAATTTAGCATATTTATTCTCAAGAAAGTTTTTGTTAAATTTTGTTTTTCAGGTGTGAATTCACAGCTTGCATCCCACCACTGTTAGGCCAGGAAGACAGGTGAAAATCTGATGCACTTCTTCCAGGACAGTGAGAGTGCTTTCAGCTAGATACAGAAAATCCAGTAGCTGTTGAATTTAGGAAGAAGATTTGGGTAAATGTATTCTACTTGCTTATATGTTTTCTATGGTAATGCAACTTTTGCACCCTTTTTGGCCCTCTGGTGAAGTAGAGAAGTGTAGCTATCCTTTTTACAGATGGGGAAGGTATTTTTGACAAACTGGTGAATTTAGTTAATTGAGTTTCAGGCTTCCCTGCTCATTGATGTACTTTTAATCTTTCATATTGTATTTTGATAGAATTCCTATTTACTTCACTTTAGTAACCACAGGGTGCTTTGTGTACTAATTGTACACAGAGTTAAGTAGCTTGAATGCTCACTGCCCTTCTGTGTATGTGTGATGAATGTAGAATAAATGTAATGGAACTGATCTAGTAAGCATGAGCCGAAGGAATGAGAATGAAACTTGGAGTCATATACTTCTGAGTTTATATTTAGGTGATGACAATGATTAACTTTCCTACTCCTTTCCTGCCTATAAAACAGAGATGGTTATGTTTATACCATTCTAACAAAAGCTTTGAGTCGCTTAATTACTACATTGAACATGACAGCTGCTAATATGGGTGTTGCATCATTAATTTTCTAATTGCAGCTTTCTTTAGAATTTCATAGGGATCTCAGATTTGATAAATCACCTTTTTATTTCTCCTGGGGAACATTCCAGTAAGCCTGCAATATTTGCTTTCTGTTTCTTTTTTTGTTTGTTGGGGTCTTTTTTGTAAAATGTCAGTAATTTACAAGTATGTTGTAACTAATTTCTCCACTGTAATTTCCGTATGCTGAACAGACTCATTCTTCAAATACCAGGCTCAGCAAGCTCATGAAGTAGTTTAAAATACATAGTCTGCTACTTTGAATGAAAACACAGTTTCCAAGTATCTTCAGAAAAGTAGTAAGAACACATTGGAAGACTCAGAGCTTGTCCTTTAACTTACTCGCTTTTTCCAGTGGCACTTTGGTGCCCTTTGTTGGTTTTCTCCCTTTAACCATCCTACTTTCTGAAGTCACGCAGGGAGGAAAATCATGTTGACACATGCTATATCAACTTTGAGCAACCAAGAAGCCTGCAAACGAAGTTCTGTTGCAGAAGATGCAAAGACATTCACTGGCAGTACTTTGGGTCATCCACTTTTTGCTCAGTCACACACAGGTAAACTCTCTGTTTACAGAAACCATAGCATAAAGATCTTGATTCAAATGAGAACCTAATGCCTTCAAAGATCTTTCTCATCAGTTCAGTAAGTTGTAAAGGTATGAGCTATAAATGAGTGGTCAGATGGTTGTTCAAAATTATGAAGACAGTGGGTCTAAATTTTCTTTCCACTACTCGGAGTTCAGTTATTCTAACTCCCCTGACCTTACTGGAGCTAACTGTGTGTGAAGTGTTGTAATGCAGTGGAGAATACGGTCTACACAAATTCTGCAGAAGTCTAAGTGATGCTTAATTAAATGATAGCTATGGCCTTCCCCAATAAGTGTATTGGATATAGGGCAATACTACTCATGTTAATTCAGGTAATTAGAAATCTAACGAACCTTGTTTATTTCCAGAGTCATAATTCTGGTCATAATGACCAAAACTGTTTCCATGCATACTGTGCTGAGCTTCCTTCAGCTGCCACCATTTCAAGTTGTCCTTTTGCTTCTCCACATACTTAACCAATACTTTGTTCCCTCTCTGATTCTTAGACATGCACTTCACTTAAATTTTTTTTAACAATCTGCCCTCTGACATAAGCCATGATGCATTTTACAAGAGTAGATATACTTGAGATTACCAGAAAGGATGGATCCTCTTCTAGCTTTGAGATTAGTATCTCCTTAAGAAATAGGGCTGTTTCCTACAGCTACCTGTTGTGATAGGCCTGTTCTGCTCTGACCTGCTTGTTTCCCGCTAGTGGTTAATAGTTTCTTAGATCTGAGAACTCATTCAGAGAATCAAAGTGAATCACGCAAATAGTTTAAATACTTGATTTCTAAAGTCTTTGTTCATCTTAATCAAAAGTGCAGGCCAACCCAGTATTTACTTGCTAATACAAATTGTATGCTTTTTTTGCAAAATGGCAGTTAAATATGCTTATGATTATCTCTATATTTGTTTTACTTATTGTGTCCTCCTGAAATAAGATAGACAAATATACCTAATAAAAATTGGTTTGTAAAAATTTGGTTGATGTCACTCATACTGTTCAAACAAATGATCGCTTGGGCTTCTCTGTGTTTATAATGAGGATGAGCTAGCTTTCATGGATACTGTTTTGATCTGATCATTTCAATCTTTGTAGGCAGCAGCGAACTGTGCTACTTTAGTTTGTGCAGGTCAAACTTGCAACCAAATTCTGGTTGCTGGATACTTTCTATAATTTTTAATAGACAAAAAGACCATTCTACTTAGAGTAAGTGTATGCTCCCTGTAATGCATCTTTTGCCTGGGAATACTATGTTTTCAAGTGTCTTGTGTAATGAAAGTGACAGGTTGCTTTCAAGTAAGGCAGCTGGTCGGGGCTCATCAGCTGAGGGCAGTGCAGAAGGTGGTGTATTTTCTGCACAGATAACTAGAAAGGAAAATTGGCTGGGTGCACTGCAGTATGGATCTTTGCTTCCCTACGTAGAGCAAAGATAAGTCTCCTGGCCTCTGCTGTGCCCAAATAAGCTGACAAACATGATGAATGGAAAAGCCCTGTATCTCAGAGTCACGAAAAGCAGAGGTGAACGCGGCAAATGTTCTGTCCTGAATGCACTTCAATTATCGGCTGTAGCCTAACAGTAGCTGAGCAAATGGCTCACCCTTCAGAATACAGCCTTCTGAATCAAAGGCAATGATGTAGCCGTGGACCTGTCAGTCAGATCAGTTATCTTGCCTTAGAAAAGGGATGTCAGTGGCAGGATGTATTTGTGATACTTTGGGTTTGCATCTGTTTTTTAAGGAGGAAAGTAGCAAATGTCTGGCTCTAGCCCTGTTCTTATGTGAAGAATTAAACAACAGTGATTCTCCTCAAAGTGACTACACATGCCAGAAAAGCAGCCTTGCTGAGTGTCAGTATTCCTGCCAGCATTCATGTTCTCGGGAGCACCTCTGGCTACTGCTCATGCAGAAGCAGTAGTTAGGTGAGCAGATACTAATGGGAGAAGAACTCGGAGTTGCAAATGCTTCCCCTCACTTGCTCCACAGGATACTCCAACAAAAATATTTCACGTCATGTTAGTGTTCCCTTTATGGCCTTATCACTGCTTTTTTCTGTCTTGAGTTTGGTGTATCCCACTTAAACACTTCCCCATTCACATCTCACTGAAGCATATGCTGCACTGTCTGATGTTTCACTCTAATTTGCACAACCTTCTGCCTGTTGCCCCTGCATTGATCCTTGTTACTCCTTTCAGCGATGACAGTGTGAGGTATTGCTCCAAGTGTGGAAGCAGGAAGATAAAACTGGGAGCTAGAGTTCTGCTTTGTGTTTCTGGCTATGCTGCTAGCTGACAGGCAGACTTCAATGTAATCATTTAACTCATAAGAATACTGAAGCAAAGAGGGGTAACCTCTTAAGTGGCTTCATCTCTCTCTGCTTCATTGTTGCAGTCTTTTTAAGGGACGCGAGTATTTTGTAGTTGTTCAGCCTTGTTCAAACAAACTGGAGACGACCGGACATCAGTTCATTTGGACCGATTAAAATTTACAGGTGGGGGAGGTCAAGCTGTTCTCAGAGGGAGGGAGAGAGAGAGATGCTTTTTTGACCTTGATTTCAGCTGCATTTGGCAAGAGAAGCTGGCTGATAACACAGGTGCCCAAGAGCATGTGTCTCTCAAAATGAGGATCTTCCTCTCAGTGAGATTGTCTTCATTTAGCAAATTAAAACCTACCATCCACAACCCAGGGCATGGGAGGAGATGGCATCTTCTGTTAATGATTTTGTTGATTACAAAAACTTGTATTTAATTGCAATATCCATCACTGGTATGTTCCAGGCAAACAGTGTGTCATCAGAGAAACTGGGGAAAGCGAGTTGTTTGTTCTGCCAATAGGTCAGGCATTTTTTCTTTATTTCTCCCTGTGATCTGTTTTGTGTGTTCTATATGCATGCACATTAAGCAATGTAGGTAGTCTTTAATTATAGGCAAATGCTACTTACTGCTTCCCAAATCAATGTGTCTTCTAAAGTAGATGCCTGCATACAAGAAAACTTCTATAAGCAAAATTGAAAAGCTGCTTTCCACTAGAAGTCATCTAAACTACCTGGCAAAGTCTCACCTGATTTTTCAAGCAAGTAACCTTCAAAGGAAAGGAAAAACTATTTTCCTAACTCTGTAAAACAAAGAACTGATTTACAGCCAAATGGGGTTTTTTTGGTTGGAGGAGACAAGGACCAAATATATCCATGAAGTGTCTTTCAGAGGAGAGTTTTCAATACATGTGTTCAGTGAATGCAGTTAACTATATTGCACTTTGGCCAAATGCTTTTGACACAATGTATGTCTGTACAGAGGATCTGTAAGTGGAGGCTTGCAAAATGGCAGTTCGTGACTCTTGGTTCCACTGCTGTGCTTTTGGCTGCCCTGCAGCAGCTGACTGTGGTCATCTAATAGTGTTAGTCTGGTGCAGTTCTCCCTGCTCTAGACAAAGCTTGGTGTGCTGGGAGGTATGGGAAGTTCAAGTTGTATGTGCATGCATCCTGTACATTTTAAATGGAAAATTACACCCTAATGACCCTGAAGGAATTAACTTGTTTGGGCTGTAACAATGTCAGCAAGCAATGTGTAGATAATGTGTGTTAACTAATATACAGCCTGCTACTTACAAATAGGAAAGGGGGTGGGGTGGTGGTGTTATTTATGATGTTATGGACACTTTAAGTTCTTATTCCTTGGAAATGCTTTCCCATGAGCTGATAACTATTTTAAAATTCAGAGGTAGCTTTCAGTTGTTGAGATGTTTACTTTAGGTGAATGTTTCCTGCATAAACTGAAGGAGTGTGAGCCTTAACAAATGAAATGCTCATTCTGAAAGCACAAATGCTTTCCAGGCTAGGTTTCCCACAGTGCTGTGTACAGGATGCTCTGCAATATCAAGATAAACACAATGATAATTTTGAATATACATCAAAATATGTCTAAGCTTGCCTAATATTTTTCTCTTAAAAACTGGCATAGTTCAATATGGATGTTTTTTGCAAAGAAATGGAAGGAAAAATGTCTTATCAGCATGTCTGGTTTTAAAAATTCTGAAATATGAAAAAGAAATGAAAACCAGCTTATTTAAACTCTGTATTCCTTATTTCAAATGTTAGATGATTTTTAAAACATGACTTCTGAATCAAAACCAGCTAGGCATAAAAAACAAAAAAAAAGGAGAGGAGAAGGTTGGCAGCAAATAAAATCACTATCTGTTTTAGCTTTAAATTTGTTATTCTGCTTTCAGTGATATCCAAAAATCACTGAATTGAAACCTAGTTGGTGTCCCATGTTTAGGTTCCATGCAGCATATGGATGGTTTGTACTTATAATCAGTAGTCTAGTTTTCTGTTTGTTTGCACTTTGGGCACTAAGGTATACCTAAAGAAATCATTGGTAAGATCTTGCCTTACCAGGTCAATAGTGTCAGATCCCTTTATTGTGTTTCCCTTTGCACTGGGGAGCCGCATATAGACAAAGGTAAAGGGTTTTTTTTTGTCATTTGGTGATACCCGTTAGTATGGCTGTATTATCTTCGTTGTGTGTGATTCTACAGTGTTTTCTTGTCCTATGCCAGCTTCTCTAAAACAATTTGCATTTCAAAGTGTAATGTGATATTGCCTAGATTAATGAGGGGCACAGTCTATGGATATAAATGCATAACCCTTTTCCAAAAATTAATATCTCTCTCTGCATTATTCCTAACCAGCACTTGTTAGAGCATAGAGTAGCATTTGCATGTGAGACTTACTCTCCTCCAAGATACTGAGGGCAGTTGCAAATGGTTAAATTACATGATAAAATACATATTTTATAGTGTGTATGCGTATCTATGCATGTATATAAACAAAATGAAGGCATGGAAAAAAGGGAAGAAAGTACTGAGTTTTTTTGACCAAGACAGGAGGAAGGTATTAACTGTTCTCGGTTGTCCTTGGTGGCTGTAACATCCTCCCACTTTGCACTGCGCATGTATTACACATGGTCAAGGGGTACCAGATATAGCTCTACACCTTCTTCCCCGTTCATCATGTCTGAATCTAGCCCCGAGACTTCACTCACCAGTTCTCTTCCTTCAGAGATAAAGCTACTAAAATGGTTTACCTGGCAAGCGTATAGCTATAGTGCTGCCATCAAAATGATTGTAAGCAAGCAGTTAAGGTAACTTGCAGTGATGCACTGACAGCTGATATGACAATCTGATGCACTATAAATGCACATTTTAGAATTGTACTTAATCCTAGCATAGAAGCATGTAGGAACAGCTCAGCTCAAACATTACGAATGGGTACATGTTGTGGATTGTAGCAGTGATGCATTTTAAGGCTAATGGTGTGATTTTAAGGTGAGTAGTAAGAGGCCTTATAGACAGACTTAATGTATGCAAGGAATTTGGCAAGAGAGCAAAAGGTAGAGAGGTGATTAAGTTCTCCTCACTGATTGAGCTGACCCCACTAATTGGATCCCAGATGCAGACTGACACAGCTACCTGTAAACATTAGAGGTTTCAGGAAAATCTTTGCCAGGTATAAATGAGAGTTGAGCATTTCTCCAAGTCAGTTGTTAAGTCATTTGATGCACAACCCAGAGGGGTTTGAGTCAGACTTCTGAAACGTGCAACCCTATTCTGGACTGACCTACCAGACGTTTTAGGCACCAAAACTGCAGGACTTGTCACTGAATAGACCTTTGTCTATGGGCCAAACTTCCTCTTGCTGTTCTAGAATACTGTAGAGGGACTGGGTTCTCTGGTCAAGCAGTTGTTTGCAACCATTTGTTCCTGCTACACTCTGTTTTAGCTCACTAGCAGGAGTTCATGGGTCATATTAATGTGAAATACATGCCTGCTAATGTAAGTCAACTTACTTGCACCAAACCCGAGGTCAATACAATGACCATTATCACTAATGCTATGAGGGGAAATAGTGCTAATGTGAATAATCTTACAATGAATAGTCTTTTTAATAGACTCTGGTTCTGCATCTCATCCAAAAGGCAAGCACATGTTCTGATAAATTAAAGGACTACTTATCTCTGTGAAGGACATATCACAGAAGATTGTAAATCGCATATCCAGCATTAAGCAGGCTCCCTTAAAAAATTTAGGTTAGGTTTGCTTTTGCATCTTATGGCCTTTATCTGACTGCACAGGGCATTCTTTCCTACTGCACTACTCCTCTGTGATGCAGTAGTTGTGAACTTTGTCACTGAAAGATCTGTACAATTAAGAGCAAGAACATTTATAGTTTAAAATGAAATAACATGTTCCCTAGCTGGAAGCTAACATGCATTCACATCATCTGTGAATCAAACACAGAGGGCAGAAGCAGTGCATATTGAATAGTGGGTGACATCACTGCCTTCTGTTTAAAGCATTAAGAAAGTAGAAACTTAGGCTAAAGAAAGCACTATGTGCCTTACTGCAAATTTTCTAGGTAATGCTGTGTTTGTATTTGATGAATCTGTTTATTAGCTTGCTTACATTGATTATTCTGAGAAAGTCCCTCCAGATAAACTGAGAATTAATCTGCTACAGATAATGCTTAGGCCATTGCTGTCTTATGGTAATTTGCATCTAAAAGATACTAAAAATGTTTTTAATGAGTACCATAATAATAAAAATAATAGTAATAATAGTGCATTACAGTCACTTTCTGAATTTTGCTCCTAGCTGGGGAACAGAAGTGAATTTGAGGTTTAAGGCTGGAATTTAGCTGTTCTTTGGCATTTGCTGGGATTGGCATGACCTCCTCATATGAAGGTTATAGGGAAGAGAAAAAAAGATGATCAGTGGCAGGAAGGGACTTATGAGTGAGAATGGCAATTTAAATAGAAAAGCTTTAGGTCTATTTGTCTACCTTTATCAACCGACATTTTGCTTCATTAGTACCACTGGACTTCATCCCTCCCCCTCTAAACGGACAATCTGTCAGTTTTGATTCTGGAATTTATGACAAATATCAGTGCATCATCCTCTGGAAGACAGAAGATCTTCTCCAGGCTCCAGGAAGAAGTGAACAAAAACTTTACAAAACAAATTATTTACAGGAATTGTTCCTCAACAGGAAATGGGGCAAGTCCTGCTCTGAATTTAAGTCTAACTTAATAAACCTTGAAGCAAGCAGCCAGAATGCTGTGGACAGAAAACCACATGGCTTACCAAGAAAAACTTACTGGGGAAAAACTAACCAAGAGTTATTCAATATGAGGAACCATTTTTGGTTTAGGAAGTTCCCTCGGCTGCAGGTCCCTGGAGGCTGGAAAGATACTGGGGATGAACACTTATGTTTCCCCTCTTCCTGTATTTCCCGGGCTACTGTCTGTGTCAGGGTACCAGGCTAGTCATGCAGGTTTTCGGAAGAGGTATGATAGGCAGATGTAAAACTTCTGCTCAAAATATTGTCTGACTTATATTGTCTAGCTTTACCGCAAGGTATGCAAACTTGTCTCTTTCCCTTGTTGTTAGAACATGCCAATATGTTTTATGAGTTGGGTAACTTCTTGTCTGAGTAGATTTTTTTTTTCAGTTCTTTCAGAATCTGCAAAAGATAGCCAGAGGAAACTTCAGAGCTTGCTATCTGCCCCAGTAGATCTATTGTTATGTTAGTTAGAAATGAGACTAATTGAAATCTCTGTCAATTTAATTCTTAATGGAATGCCCTGCGTGACTGATTATTTTTAGTAGTTGCTTTATGATCCTCTGGGAAAATTTAATTTCTTAACTACATTTATAGGAAAAGGTTTTCATGTGAAAAACGAGAATTTGTAGGATTTGGGTCTTAGATCTGAAACTTAATTTTTTTAAGCTAAAGTAATTTTATTATCGTGCTGATCTCATAGTTAATCTTAGTGGTTGTTTTCTGAACCCACAACAGTGTTTTTCTAAGATTCTGAGGTGGGTCTTGCTAAACACTAACCATTACACAGCCTCTTTCCTTTTCATTAGTGCCAAAAAAACCCTAGCTCTAAGCTGTAGAGAATCACAGAACCATCAGTGCCTAGGCAGAGAGGCAATAGGTTTTTATCTTCTGCTCTGTATATTTCTTAATACCTGTACAAGCTTTGGCAAGCTAATTTGCCATGGGAGTTTTCATCTGAATTTACCTGAGGATCTAGCAAGTAGAGCTAAAGTAGTGGGAACCAGGTGTACATCCAGGGGAGAAGTGCTAACAAATACACAGCCCGTCAGTGCAGCAAACTGCCCAAGTCAGCCAATGCCACTAGAAAACAATTTTCCCATCACCTATGAGATTATGCACGTACCCCATATCAAAATGGTATCAGAGGCTGCCGTGGCAATCTTAATATCAAATCAGATTAGATGTAGAACAATATCCAACTTTTTTCTACTCAATTAAGAAGGATTATGGACGAGGTTTAGATATTTTTCAGATCCCTTGAACTCTACCTTACTTTGTCAAGAGTCTCACTGATTTGAAGGCAAAGAGATTATTCCACTTAATCCCTGTGAAATGTGTTCTTTCACTCAAACAGCACATTCCTAGAGAAAGTTCAAGTTTCAGGCTAGTTTGCATGACACACAGGAAATGCATAAAATCTGCATAGGTGTGTTTAATGAATCATGATTTTTTTACATGTCAGCACGTTATGGGTTTGTGTGTCGGGGTTTTGGTAGCGGGGAGGTGCTGCAGGGGCGGCTCCTGTGAGAAGCTACTAGAAGCTTCCTCGGCTCCAAGTCAGACCCGTCGCTCGCCAAGGCCGAGTCCATCAGCGATGGCAGCAGCGCCTCTGGGATAACAGATTTAAGAAGGGGAATCTGCAGCGGGGAGGAGATTGGGGTGTGAGAGAAACCCCTACCCAGACCCCGAGGTCAGTGAGGC
>JAVKLA010000084.1:10107037-10130931 GCA_034782735.1 Sagittarius serpentarius | reverse complement strand
GAGGAGGGAGAGAAAACCGGGAGTGGGGTTGAGGCTGAGGAGGAGGGAGGGGTGGGGAAAAATGTTTGAAGATTTGGGTTTACTTCTCATTATCTTTGCTTTGTTTTGGTTGCTAGTAAATTAAATTGATTTTGTTTTTTTCCCCAAGTTGAGTCTGTTTTTTGCCCGTGACCATAACTGGTGAGTGATCCTCCCTGTCCTTGTCTCGACCCACAAGTGTGTCTTTATATTTTCTCCTCCTCATCCCACCGGGGCCAAGGCGGGGAGGGGGAGTGAGGGAGCGGCTGTGTGGTGCTTTGTTACCGGCAGGGCTTAAACCACTACAGAGCAGTAAAATAGTGGATAATACACATAATCTTTGCACATCATCAGAACCTCAGTGTCAGGACACCAGTCCAGAATTTCTTCCTGCCTAGCATGGTAGTATGGCAGTAATTTACACACTTTTGCGTAATTGATTCAGAAGCACAAGAAACGTGCCTTCTCTATCCATCCACCTCTTCCACTCAGCCTTGCAGCTTGAGACAGTGTGAAAACCCTCCCCTACACGGGGATGTGGTGTGAATGCACCCTGTGTGTTACCCTACGGGCAGTGGCTGTATGCTTTGTAGGGCTCCCCTCTGCACATGCTGCTTTGTAAGATCTATCCTCAATTCCAAGGCTTAAGACAGGCGTTAGTGCTTAGAAAAGACATGCAAGAAAATACTTGCTTGATTGGCAAACATGCAAGGATTGGGATCAGCTTCCAATGGAAACTTTGTTATATGGAGAAAACCTATGCCTACCTCTTTTTTTTCATGCAAGTTAGGCAAAAATATTTGCGTCTACGGCAAGTGTCTGTGCACTCAAGACACACAGCTAAGGTAGAATTTTTTTTTCCACTGTTATGCATGTGGGTTGATCTTGATCTGGATTCCACTTTACCTCATCAACAGAAAATTCATTTTCGTAATAAAGAAGCGTATTTATATGAAACTGTTCTTTGCACACTCCTATCTTTCTGCAGATATGTTTTTTTTTTAATTGTTGTTTTGCCTAATTAATCATCTCTGAGGTTTTTAAATTAAAAAAAAAATCTGAATTTGGTGCAAAACTTGAGTGGTCATCTGTTCAGTAACTGGTCTCTATTTCTAAGTTGTGCTGACATAGCATTTATCGATCCATTGTACTTGGACACATGTTTATGTTCCTGATTAAATTAAGAACATGAATAACTGAAGGATGACTTCAGCTCTTCTTTAAGGAAAAAAGCCTGATTTTTAGTTTATGTTTGCTAGGACACTGGCAACCTCTTAAAGTCATATACTTTGTGTGACAATTTTAAGGAGAAAAAAAAAAGTGGAAAAGAAAATGGAGGGGCGGGGTGTGTGTCCTGCAATCCCTTGCTATCCAGGACCATGAGATCCATGTGAAGTTTTGTACATCGTATGTCTTGGAAGTTTATTTCCTTTCCAGAGTTAGCGCTTAAATGCAGTTGACTTTCTGTTCATGCTGTTTTCTGAGATTTTAAGTGGTCACAGGTTGAATGTGGTCAATGTTGCATGTGCAGATTGTGTTTTTTCAACAATGACCACTGTGGCAACCTTTATCTCTAAGTAATGTATGAGCTATTTTTTTACAAGCATGTTATACAAATTTGAGAAAGGGAAGCACCATCTCGGGGTTAAATATTGTTCAAAGTATTTTTGTAGCCTGTCCTCTTTATTAAGTGAAAAAGTATTGAAGAACTGTATTGCCCTTTTTGGAGTGGGAGTTAATCAAATTTCCTGTATGTGTGTATTCTGGCAGGAGAACAATTTAAATGTGAAGGTTTAGGCAAGTGTATTCTCAACTGGTTCTTGATTTGTTGGCCTCATCCAAGCAGGTGGGGAACTGGAGCTTGGCTTGGTTGAGTTGCGTGTTTGTACATGTCTGTGCCACTTTTTGCTTTCTGATGCAGCACAAGCTGCAGCTTCCCTATCATCCTATTGCTGTCTGTAAGCACCTGATAAGGAGGAGGAAGCACAAGCAGATAAGAAGATGGAAGCTGCCACAGTTTTGAGCCTTGAGCATTTGAAGGGGCAGCTGAGTCTTACACTGAAAATTGAGTGCTATTTTCTTGTAATACCCTTTTGGAGAGGGAGAGCCTTGGGAACATGATACTTTTCTCTTTACTCTTTAGTACAAAATACTAAAGTTAAAATCTTGAGCCTTATTATGTAATGCTTAGGCCTCTTATGACCCAGTTTATGGACTGAAAACAATATAGTTTCATATAATTTACGAAGAGATGAGGTTGAGTATTTAGCTTGCTAAAATTATTTTTTAGAATAAGAGAGTACTTGGCCAAGTGGAAAGCAAATGGGCAGTTTTCCAATAAAGTTTCGCTGTGTACAGTCCGGAAGAGCAGATTTGGGCTATGAAGCCCCAATGTCTGCTTTGCTCTTACCTTTTCCTGACCACCAGAAGGAGGGTGTCAGGGCGGTCCCTGGTTAAGCAAGGTGCAGTGCAGTGGAATGGACACACACTATGCTCCTGTGTTTTGACAGACAAAGAGCAAAGGAAAGTCAATAAGCAACCTGTCCTCTCACTCACTGTTTGGCATGTTACAGGAGAAATTAATTGTGTGTTTTCCTTTTTAATTCAGTCTGTTAAGGGATATCCAGTTAAACTTGGTGGAGGCTACACGGCCCAAGTTCAGTGTAATAAAATATTAAAGTATCAGTGAGGCCTATGAACCTTTTCAGAAATGTCTGCTGATGTTGTTATTTGTAAGCTTCAGAAAAAATGGTTAGGTCAGCAGACGGTTATATAGCCTGTTCTTTTAACTGCCAGCAGTTACTATCGGTCTATCAATATAGATATGATCTACATACAGAGGCGTGAGAACCTGTACTAGCTATGGGGTAATTGTTTTCCACGTGCCTGAGACAGACCACCAAACAGCTTGTTATACTACATAGCACAAATACAAGGATACTGAGTATTCTTAGTTCTTCCTTCTGTTTCTGTATTGTCTCCAGACCTCCAGTGGAGGAAGTAGAAGTGTAGGCATTTGTCAGCCTGGGCCAAGTGCTGCCAGTGTAAGACAAGCATTGCAGATGGCAAAACTAGTCTTAGGCTTCTGGAACTGCGCCTGAGCTCTGATAGGGGTGGACAGACAGTGATGTGTCTCGCTGATACTTCTGGGATAGTCCCTGAGCTGAATAAACTTTCATCAATACACTGATTTCTTTACTCATGTCATGAACAGAACATTTATCTGAGGTTCTGCTGCAGTTTGCTTAAACCAGAACAAATGCCCATTTTCTGTTTTTAAATTAAACAAATGAAAAACAAATTGGGGACAGGCGCATCAGAGAATATGGCTATGCTATTTGTGTCTAGAAGCTGAGATAGTAGTGTTCCATCACTTTAATACATTTAGGTGTCAGAACAGGACTTCTCATTTCCCTGATTTCAGAGAGGAAACACAGTTTCTGCCTCTTTAAAAACATGTCGATCAGTTTATTGGAGAATACGTTGATGAAAATTGTCTCTGAAGTAGTTAACTGCCATGAAGGAGATTTCATCACCTATTGTGAAACTTTGATATGTGTATCCATTGCATGTTGGGGAAAAAATCAAAGACAAAAAGTATACATGAGTACCAATTAAGAGGTGCCATGAATCATCCTTGCAGAGTGATAAGAATGCTGTAATCACATTATTTTTAAAAGTCTGTCTGCCCTTTTGCTTCATGGCCCTGCTCTACAAGTGCCTAATGCTCTCTGAATTTACTTGGGGAAGAAGGAGCAACACTAATGTCACAGATAAATAGTTATATCTATCAAAACGTATAGAAAGCAATAAAGAAAAGAAGTTATCGCTATTTTGTCCCCAAAGCCAAGAGTAGTTTGACAAATTCAAGGTCAAGCATGAATGCTGTCTAGAAAATGAGTGACTTGATCAGTTGAGAAGAGGATGTTTGCTGCCATGCCCAAGTTCAGACCATGTTGTTGAAGCTATCTGTCTTTTGGAGGCCAACAATAGTGAGGCCAAGGTCACTGAAAACTGCTTGGACAATAGATGTTTTCTCCACAGTGAAGGGCAGGGAATTGCTGAATAGCACAATTAATAGACACTATTTGGGAGCAGGAAGATGGGAGGGAAGGGTCAGGCGAGCTTTTCTCAATAGAACATTTAGCAATGTCCTTTCACAGCAAAGGTACTTTCAATGCTGAATGGTATAAGGCATAAAAAGGGAAAAAAGTCTTCCAAACTAAACCATCTGCATCAGGCTAGGTGTAAATCTTCTGTTACATTGGCTGTGTGTGCCCTATTAACATGCTACATTTTCTTAGCTAGCCAGACTTGGATATGACAAGTTCCATTGAAGCTGACACGTTAGATATATCTGATAGATTTTGAAAATCAAGCCAATGCCTCAAAAAATAATACAATACTAACTTAGCTTCTGCCCAATGGAAAAGAAACAGTCAGGATAGTTTCTGTGCATGCTTGTAATTACTGCTATCTTTAACTTTTAATTTATTCCATTTTTAAAATGTGTTATCTTGAACTTCTGCTATAAAGAAATTTGGGATTTCCAAATAACAGAAACCAATGAGATCAAAGGATGACAAAACTCATTAAAAAAAAAATGCTCACTACTGCACTATCTTAGGAAGTCTAATTTCTAAGAATTACTAATACACTCAAATGAAACTGAGAATCCCAAATATTTCTGGGCATTGTGGAAAATATTATGGTTACTGTTTTGCTGAAGCCTGATTCTTCAGCCCCAATATACATCTGAAGGTTCATGCAATTAAATCTGTGGAAGAGAAAGAGTGCAAAATACATTCTTGCTCTTCCCTAACATTGATTTTTGTGGCCATTTCACAACTGTTCCTTTAAAAAGTGAAGGCACAGAAATGGGTATGCCAGGGAAAATTCTTTGTGGCTTAGCTGCTGCAGAATTAACTGTTGTAGCATAGCTATCCCGTTTTCACTCCTTAATCTAAAATTAAAGTGACTTTTATTTTGCAGGAGTATGTCTGGAGCTGCTCTGAATAACTAAACTGCACTGAAAGGAGTGTTGTGAAATAGTTATTTTGTAGTAAGTATGTAGCTCAGTTTCCCCTAGGTGTAGAAGGTCCTTAATGCCTCCAGCATCAAAGCAGCTCTTTAAATAAATCAACATATTTCATTCTTGAAATTCTGCAAAGCTGAATTTGAAAATCCAGCTGGGTTATGTATGTAAGAAGTATTTTCCATCTTTAAGGAAATTGCATTAAATTAGGAAAAAGATGTGTTAAAAAACATTAAAGTAGGGGAAGTTATTTATAAGCGAACTTTAAACAAAAATAAAGAGCCAAAACTGTGATAAAGCATACAATCTAGAAATATTTTGTATTAGATACCAGAAAATATTCTTTAAGTTCCGCAAAGCCCTTTGCCATCTTTCCTTCTCAGCATATGCACACTGATTTCTAATGAAATATGATCCCAGTAAATCCTGGGTTTATAGTATGTTGACAGTGACCCCAAGCACCCCGTTTTTGAGGGTTTTATGTTAAGCCTTCTGGAAGATATTTGTTGTTTTTCATTGCCACCTTCAAAAATAACTTTTCAATCTATTGAGACTGCAGTTAATCTGACTGCTTTTAGGCACGTGCTTCAGTTCATGTGTTCAACAGAGCCATCAAGCACATGTTAATATCAGGAAGACTTTAAGAAGGGGTTAATGGTAAGCATATGCTTAAGCACTCTGGTAGATGAGTGCAGATGACTATTCCTGTCACAGTTTTGGACATCACCTCTGTTAGTTGTATGTACTTCTTGGCCAGATGCTTCTGCTAATCCATTGGAATGGTAGGAGAACCACTTATATGCGGAATCCTGAGCCATAGCTAGGAACTAAGCAGTTTGTAGTACCAGTTCAAGCTAAGATGCTAAGCGGTGATGTGCAGCTGTTCTGGAGCCAGCACAGGGGTAACACCCCTGGCAAAACTCCAGGGAGGGCAGCAGGGACAGTCACATCTTCCCTGGCCTTGGGCTAAGGGGCAGTGCTCACCTTCCACAGCTCTTTGCGCTTCTTGGCTTGTGCCTCTGGTGCTTCCTTTCTATTGCCAGGAAGAGAGCGTGTGATTAAGTGTGATTCCTGTGGTGTTGGTTTTGGTAGTTTTGGGGAAGCTCATCCTACCTGGAAAAAAACCTGTTTGTTTAAAAGGGTCTGTAATGAAAGATGGCTGCAATAATTGCAGGCTGTTAAATTTGCGCATTTGAAGGTTAATTTATGTACTGCACTCAGACACAGCCAAATATCCAGGACAGATGATTCTGTTTTTAAAAATAGACTGGTTACAAAACAAACAAGTGAATAGAGATGAAACAGCAAAAGTCCCCCTGATTCCAGTACTATAAAAATGTCAAATGACATACAGTAGGGAACCTCATGCCAATTTAACTATTGCTCTTCTTGCAGAAGGTGACAGAAACAAGTCTGTGCAGCACAAGGCTTAGGCACTAACAGCATGCTGACACTAAAACAGGGGTCAAAATAAGCTCCCTATGTCTGAGCCCCTCCTTTTTTTTTCTGGATGCGAATCTTGTGTGTCAAAGCTTGATAAAGTAGAATACGAACAAGTCAAACAGTTATATGCATGTCCAGGATGGTTGTTCCAACAGTACTTCCTCAAGGCTTGCAATCAGAAAAGAGGGCTGCATGTACAAAACAACAGGGGGAGAAAACAAATTTCTTGCAAATGTATACACACGTGTCTATATGCAGAACATATCTGTGAAATTCTGACCTTTTCATTCCCCTTACAAAGTACTGGCAGTACTATCTTCTTCATTTCCTTTTTTTGCTGTTGGCTGTGTGAGTTGCAGCAGTGTGGCCTGGCTGCTACTTCCTAGTTTATGCTCTGAGAGCCAAATACTGGTCCCAGTGAAATTAAGTGAGTTCTGCCCTGCAAGGGAGGGGTAACCTCTCTGAGGAAGATTACAGCTTGGCCTTCATAGTACCCAGTAGATTTAGCCAGCAACATAAATATAATACCAGAACTCTGTATTTCGTTCTAAATGCAGCTCTTGTGAGGATTTGCTGGTTGGACATGCATTTGTTTTTACGTTTATTAGATCGCATAATCTTGACAGAGATTGCCTTTACACAGATCTTGTGTACATCACTTGTAAAGATAGTTTTACGCTTTGCAGCCAGCTGAAGTTGGATACAGAGACAGGGATATGACCTGGCTAGCTGTTCACTGAGCAGAGTATTTCCCTGTGAATACTGGCTGTGGTCAACATTGGTTTTCTGTTGATACGAGTCTTGTGTGGGGGTATATGCTTTCTGCAGCAAGGAAAAGGAAGGGTATTTGCTCTTCAGCTTTCCAATTAATTGTGTTTCTTTGTATGTGTGGTTTTGCTTTGTTGGGTGGTTTGGGTTGGTTGGGGTTTTTTTTTGGGGGGGGAGGTGGTGGTGTTACCCCCATGGTCTTTTCAACAGTAGAATTCACTCCCTTTGTCTTGATCCAGATTATTGCCCTTCAGTGTTTGATGAAAGGAGCCTCAGGCCCCAGCAAATGAGAGGAGAGGCAAGATTGGAAGTAATGGGATGAGTGATTAGTAAATGGTCTTGGATTTATTGGGCTCCAATCCTGCCTTATTTTTCTGTGGACTGCTTGCAAGTATTCAGCAGTTCCTGCTGGGCTTGGAGAAAACTACAGGCAAATGCTGTCATCTGTCGTGGAAGAGAGGTATTTATGTATAACTATTAATACCAATAAGACATGAAACCTGTAGTTCTCAGTCTCACCAAAATCCTCCAGTGTTGCTAACGTCTATTAGAATAAGGCTGAATGTTTGCCTTGCATGTCATCTCTGCTGACCCTTCTACATTCTACTCACATCTTTCCAAAATGGATCTGCTTCATGGAGTGGTATGTTTGGACCCACAATAGTGACTCACATTAGCATTAGTAGAAAAAACCCTGCATGGTTATGCAGGAAAACACATGCTTTTAATTTTTAGCAATATCTTGTAATGTTAGTTTTTTGCAGAAATCATGACAAAATTGGTTTTTGTTTGGGTTTTTGTTGGTTTTTGCCGAATAAAATTTTTTAAGGGAAAAAAATAATCTGACCGGCTCCAATTTAAGAGTGACATTAGAAACAGTAATTTCTTTTACTGTGGTTGAAGAAATTAACTAATGCATTTTCCATTACTTCTTTATAAAAATTACATTGTCTTCAAGGCCTGACCCTAAGAAATACTGAACTTCTACATATGAGTGTATATATGAGTAGACGTGATCTTTTCTTAATAGTGTATCCCTAATGTGTTTTCTAAGAAAACATAAGCAGATCGTGGAAGCAAATGTATTCCTGTTGTTGTCTGTGGCCTTAGGTGTCTAATCTGTCCATTTCACGCACTCGTGCATGCTTTCTTTTCTTCCCTTACCTTTTTAATGAACAGGAACACAGCAGAATACAATACGTAGCCCCATGCCTGTTCTGAGGCATAGAGCCGAAAAGAATCTTGTTTGCAAGGTATGCTAACTGTGGAAGAAAGGAGAAAGATGTCTCTTCAGAGGTGAATGAAGGTTATAAACACAAGGTATGAAAGGTATCCTTGATGATACTTTTTGACTTAAATATATAGGTGAACCTTTTAAATATGTTCAACTCATTATCATCTGACCATACAAATTTCTGTTCAACCATGAACTGCAGAAGTGACCCTTTGGAACCTGTATTAATGTTCATCTGGCAAAGTTTTGGAATTTCATAATTCTGTAGTTGTTACCAACATGTTTTTCTTTCCCTTCTCTAGTCATCTGTTAATAGCATCTGTACTCTATGAAGATTTTTCTATATTATTTGCTGCTGCATAATGAGAAATCGTAAGAGTCAGCATGCCTGTATTGAGAGAGAGAGTTTAAGCCATGTAGAGAGAGACTTCTATCTACCTGCTTGGAGAAGGAACATATGAGTGCAGGGGTAAGTAGTAAGTCCTACATTTGGGTGCTGGTTGCAGCATTGTTTCTTGTGGATTTGAAACTTGCAGGGTTGGGGAGGGAAGAAACTAAGCTGCAGTGCTGACACTTGGAGATTGCAATTAGGTCTGGCTTATTCTTTTGTACAAAATTTTACAATTTTCCAATTTTCCAAGTCATTGGCATAAGCATGGAAAATAGTATAATGTATTGTTAAATCAGCTTTAGTGGAAACTTCTCATCATGAAAATGTAATTTAAGCTGTCGTTTTCATGGCAGCTTAGTGTTATAATGGCAGCATACTCCACTGATGAGTGGAATCTCAAGATCTAGAACATGCTCCCTGCTCACATCCTTGGGAAGAGAACATAACTTCAGATACAGCCATGCTCTAGAGACTGAATTTAACTTGCTCAGTACTTATCATCAATACAGATGCAGAACAGGATAATGTGGAATGGGTAAACCCACTTAATGCACTACTCTTGTCTTCCTTGTTGAAGAGTGTGCAAAAGGATGTTAGAGTGACAAGTGAAAATAAAGCATCCTACTTTGTTCTGGCCTGATCCATCAAGGGCATGGGGACTGCATTGTTCTGTTGTCATTTTGAGAGGAACACTTTCTCTGTGCTTCCTTTGAGGTTACCAGAGTGAGTCATGAAGAAGTACCCAGGTGGTTTTGAGCACATACCTGTCTAGCACTCTTCAGCACACTTGCACAGTAATTCCAGGTTTACTGATAGTAAAGGCTGTTCCTTCTTGAGAGGTTATTGGAAGGAATTAATCAAGAATTTCTTACCGAATTGTCTGTGGTGTAAAATGATAATTCATTAAAATCAAACTTTTTTCAGGAGAGGGCTTGTTCTGAAAATATCCTATCACATTTCGTCTTTTAAAATCATTTTTACAGGCAAGGTTTTGACATTGTTGAAACATCTGCTTTGAAGAATTTCTTTTATAAACTGTGCTATTTGAAACACGTAAATGGAAGCTTAAATTGAAAAAGATAAGACAAAATGAATAGTAGCAATGAAAAAAATGAAGTTGAATTTTTCATTCTAATTTAAATGAGGAAAATATTTTTAAAATATCACATTCATATTGGCTGGAAGAGTGTTTGTCATTCTATTCTAAAAAATTAAGGGATGGGAAAATACCTAGTTGAAAATAAATGAACAGAGCCAAATAACAGTTAATTTCTGCTCTTTGTAGAAGGACTCTAACTCTTGGTATCCTTACATTAGCGTATGATGTTATAGTTTACCTTTCTGAGGGCCACGAAAGTCCCTACTACTGTTTGCCCTCGCTGTGTTTCTGTTCATGTATGACCTTTAAAAGTGAATTCTGCACACCTCAGTCAAAATCCCTTGGGAATTCCAACTTCGTAAAGATTGCAGGTTCAGTACTAAGGATTGTTTGCCGCTACTCTGCAGTAAATCTGTATTTCTCATCCAATTTCAGATGCAGCTGTTGCACAAAGTGATAGATTAGCATAGCAGGAACCTGCCCCTAGATTAGTTATGATACCATGAGAGAAAACTAGGTTAATAAGCAAGTCATCTGTAAATTGGCAAAACATGGTACAAGGAAGCATGGAACAACTACAGAAAGACATCAGCCTTTTTCTTACATCTTTTATAATTGTTTCCACCCATCATACTGGTAGTTAGAGAATAGGCCTGAAAATCAGAGCTGGTATAAACTAGTGGTATCCCAGGAAAGTCTGGTGGAGTTGTGCTGTTTCATACTAGCTTCCAAAGAGGGACTTGCAGAAAAATGACCATAATGCGGAAGTGACAACAATGTTATCCTGACTGCCTAAATTTGTTCCACCTGCTGCTGGAGGAGATAAAAGCAGATGTAATATATGGACTATGCTATGTCTGGGAGGCAGCCTGCATTCTGTATTTTCAACACTTTAGCAATGCCATTCTCTCTAGAAAGATTCCCTTTAAAGAAAAAAAGGAAAGAAAAAAAAAGGGGGGGGTGTCAGCGAACAAACTTGTAATAATTTCTTATAACTTACAGCAAAGGCGCTTGACCAGAAGTTCCTTTTTTTCTTTTTTGAGTGGCAGAAAAAAAACAACAACCCATACTCTGCCTGCAGTAGTCGTCTAAACATGGTATTTCTCCTCATTATCAAGCCATTTGTGTTCAGAGAATTTGAGTCTCTGGCAAGCCTGCATTACTAGCAAGATACCTTTCTGATAAAGAATCTTTGCCTCTGTGCTGGACATCAGTGTAACAGTAATATTCTTCTTGCCTATCAGATGAACACTTCTGTGATCAGCTGGTTGATGCATGTCTTCCAATTTGTCATGGATATTTCTGTGTTTTCAAGGAAATGTTTAGACTGAAAGTTGGGAAGAAACAGACTTAAAAGGCTGTAAATATGTGTCAATGATTCTAAATACAGAGATGACAAGTGTGCCAAAATCTGATTTTGAAGTGTGACTGAATCAAGCCTTACAGGATTATATTATGGATCTTTCTCCTAACGTTAGTCAAAAAGCTATGGCCAAGTCATCACTTCTTACAAAGCTTCTAAGTATTTATACTGGATTATCTAAGTAAGTGGGACACTTACACTTGCCAGAAAAAAAATCTCGTGAAGCAAAAGGAAAAATTATAATAAATCAGTGATTGGCATCAAACAGACATTCAACATCTGCATTTTAGGAACATAACCTTTTTATGGTATTTGGAGTGATAGTTATTCTTTTTCTAGATGTACATTTTTACGTCCACGATAGTGCTAAAGGTGGGTGTGTACAGACGGCAAATTGAATCACGGACACCTTGTCCGTCAGATGTGATCATGTGGATGCTGGAAGTCAATATCCTAATAGCTGTGACATGAGGGCAATCTGTGTATTACTGTTTTGGTCACAGCGGATTTCCATTGACCCATGGTTTGGCAAATAGCTCCTCCCTCTCACCAAGTGGCTCCTGAATTTCTTGGCCTTTTCTAGCCTTTGAGTTTTACAGCTCAAAAACCTGATGGGCAAACAGCCTGGGACCAAAGTGTCTCTGCTAACCTTTCTTTTGATAATTGCTTGGGAAGGTTTGATGGCACAGCAGCATGTTTTAACTCCTCTCGACCCTCTGTATACGGCTAATGTATGGGTCACTGTTGCATTCTCCCTGGGCAGTTCTCTCCGGAGTGGCTTATAGATCAGCAGACCCTAACGTGCAAGGCATTATCACTTGTTGCCACAACAGTGACTGCATATAGCAAATGAGGGACATAAAAATATCAGTCGCATAATACTGACCCACAAATAAAGCTTATTTTTGACCAACAAAAGGTCTTAAGATGAGATAATGCCACCCATGGTTTTTGAAATGGCTGTGGTTCAGCTTTTAATCCTAACTGCAGACTTGTGTCAAGGTGGCTGTGGGCTCACAGCTTGTTTGTGGACTGGTCTTCACTGTTGCTTGGAACCTCAATTAACTTACACTCAGCTGTATTCCAGCAAGCAGTGTCTGCAAGACTTTGTCTTCATCCTGTTTTCATGGCTTATGGCTTCAAAAAAAAATCAGCCAAAACCACTTTTAAATGGCATATTTTATAGCTAGACATATAAAAACATGCAGAAGGTAATTCTTTCATTTGTTTTTGTCCAAGTTTGGTAGTGACTTGAAGCTAGTTGATGATGCTACCTTGGAAACACAGAATCAGGAGGAGGCACGGTTCTTTTTGGACTCAGGATAGCCACAGAAACATGCATCACCTGCCTTTAGCAGAGACACCACAGAGCAGCACACCCAGCTCCTCAACCCTGGGCACATGCAGCAACAGCCCCTATACAGCCATACAGACAAACGTACACCCAGGTTGAACTAACTAAGAATTTGCCAAGCAGCTGAGCTGCTTGAAAGTCCTTGGCATATATGAGGCCTGAGGTGTCTGGGAAGGGAGTTAAGCAATGCAGTTACTTGTGATAGCGTAGAAATAGATTCAAGAACCAGAAAGAGCCTGTTTTCCATCTAGGCTGAAAAAAACCCCCAACTTCCTGCAGCTAGATTATTTCAAACAAAATCTAACTGCAGCCACATTATTTAAACAGAGGATCTGGCATTTTTAGATGGATTTTTAGGGCTCTTAAACATCATCAGAAAACACTGTTCCCCTAGTCAGGGGGCTCAGCTTGCACCTTCTTCCACTGATTTAGCGAAATGGTGCTGGCAACATGTATAGAAGTGTGCATGCAAGGAGAAGTCAGCCTCAGGCTGAAGGGTAGAGAGTGAGGCAGGATTTCTTTCATTTTAAGTCTTATGCTTAATCTTTCTATATGTAGCGCTATCACACAGAGTTACAAGGTTTTGTTCTTGTTTGTTTAGTTTTCTTCAGCCAAAATAATTATCAAGTCCCTAGTGTGAGTGCAATGATATCATTTGTGTTAAAACTAGAAAGTGGGAACAGAGTGCTGTTTCATGAAAAGTTTAATGCTTTTGTCTTTTTGTTTGTTCTCTTCTTGACAAAGAAAACCAAAGCACCTAAGCCTATCTTTTGAAGAAAGATACTGAGACAGGAACCAGCCCCCTTCCCATATTGTAGTAGCCCGGTGGGAAAGGCCAAGTTCAAACACCTCTTCTAAATCTGTCCTTCTGCACTAAAGAGGTTGCCCTTTCCGGTTTGTGTTTGTATGTCTGTCTGCTCATCTGTCTGACCCTGCAGTATATGGACAGTACAGAAAAAAAACAGAAGGAATGCTGTATCTGCCTGCTCTTCCCAAGCAACTGCACTGTGAGCACAAGAACCTCTTTCCAGCTAATATTTCATTGAAGCTGACATTTTTCCACAGAAAGGTTTGGTTTCAACAAATCAGCACTTTCCAACAGAGAAGTCTTTCGCCGAAGAAATTCCCCAAATATTTAGTTGTGGTTGTGGTAGCTCCTCAGTAGGGGGAGTTCTGGTATGCTTAGTTATAGGTTTGCATCCAAGAATTTGGAGAACAACATCAAGTGCCTCCATGAGTGTGGTTGGTATATGAGGAAGGAATAAAAGCCTCTAGGACTTCTGCTCTTCCTTAGTCTCCATTATCTCCTGTTTTTCTTTCTTTTTGCACGTTCCTAAGTTAAACAGATACTGTGCACTAGTTTATTCCATTATCATTTCCCCTTGGGACAAATTATTCCAGTGCAGATATCTTTCTGTCATTCAACCTACTGGAGAAAAGCAGTGAAACATTCTGGTGAATACATTGCCTTACCTTCAACTCATCTATTTGTTCTGCAAACATGTGGGCCCATTTAGTCTTATCTCTGCCTCAGAAGTTTATCCCATTTCTAGCTCTGCCCAAGAATCAGGTCACAAAAGCACTGCCGACTTACTCCACTTGAAGAGTAAGAAATGAATTTGAATTACATGGGAAGAGAGGTAAGGAAGACTCTAGTTAGTGCCAAGAGCTAAGAAGGCTTAGTCTTCAGGTAACAAGCAGATCAGGAAGCAGGTAACTGTCTGGAGTCTGTCTTCTTGGTGCAACTCCTTTTTTTTTCTTTCTTTTTTCGTCCTCCTTTTCTGCTTTCTGTTAGTCATGAACAGCAATGCAAAAAAACTAAGAGCAATTTATTGCAGGGTTCTTTCTCTAGGACTACATTTCCCCCCCTTTGTGAAAATAGGCCACTACAAAAAAAACAGCTGCCCGTTCAGAAAATGGCTTTCACTGTCCATACACCTGATTGCCAGATCTTGCTCTCCCCTCTCAGCCAGAGCTGTCCTCCTGTTCATTTGTCAGGCCTTGTGTACAGCAAGAAGCACTGGTTTTCTGTGTATGGTATTTATTGCATCTCTACTTCTCCCCACCCATCCCCCTCTGTACTCTCTACCCTCCCTCCTTGTTAGACATGATTACATGTTGTTTGGCCTCATTCCATTTAGGTTACTTTGCTGTGTCATCCTGAATTTGTGCGTAGCATAACAGCTCCAAAGATCTCCTAGTTTGAACCAAATGACAGAGTAGGCAGAGTTCATTAAAATAAATAACAGCGTAGTGTGAAACACAGCCCTGAAGTAATCAAAACTGAAATTTGAAAAAGTGACTGTGAGTGTAAAGATGTCTGTTACATGCTGTCTGATACAGGCAGAAATGGGGCCTTGAAAACAGCCAGTTTTATATGCTCTATTTAAACCTGTCAGCTCTCCAGACAAAGACATAGGTGGTTATAGCAGGAAGAGAGAAAGCAGTTGGGAGGGAGATATGTGTGACTGTATTACAGAACCTTGTGCCTGAATTTCTCCCTTGATCCCCAAAGCTGAAACATTCATGTTGTTGTTGCTGTTGTTTTTTATTGGGGCCAGTGGCAGAGGAAAGCCATGATTTAAACCTAGAAGTGGAAACGTTTTATATAAAGCAAACTTTCTATGCAGTTAAATGCAGCTGACTCTGCCTCCTTCCACTTGCTCCCCTGTGTGTCTCGCTGTCCCATTTCTTTAGTCTGCTTGTTTTCAGTGTTTGTAATGTTGCATTTTAAAATATCTCAGTGTTTTTTCCCCAGCTGTCTTAAAGACTCTTTGTTCCTCAATTCAGCTTTAGTTCCTCAGGGCACTCAGATCATTACTACTAAAATTTTGCTCTTAAAATAAAGGCCTGAGGTTTCCAGAGTGGTTTAGAAGAATGTGAGGTTTTGTACCTGTTAGACAGTAGACAGTGTGCAGTAGAAGAGGCTACAAAAATGTCTTATTCTTACATTCTGCCATCAGCATTTGCTACTGTCAGAAATGGGATTCAAGGCAAGATGGTCCATTTCTGCAGCTCGTCATGTTCACTGCTGAATTTGTTTCAGCAGCTCCTCGCTTGCAGCATCTATGAATCTACAGGTATGGTGTATAAACCAAGTAAAAAGCATTCCCTGGTCACCACGGTGGAACACATAATCTGAAGATGTGAAAACACATTTCTAGTTCTCTGCAGAGGTATGCCATTGATATGACATTTCCATGATTTTTGCACTTGGAAATTGGAGCCTCAAGCAATTATACATGACTCCCAAGTGTTACAGAAGCAGGCCTTTTGTAGACAAATGTGTGTACATTTCCTAATTGTGCAGTTATTTTTATGTCTCTTTAGTGTATCCTTCATTTTGGTTTTGTCTGTCTCTAGTATTAAACTCTTTGGAGTGCATGAGAGTAGTTGTGCATGCTGCTGTATCCTGTTTTCAAGAGATAACAATGAACTAAAAATCTTATCCTGGTATCAGAGGCAAGAGGAGGAGAGTATTTTCAAGTATTTGCTGGAATGTGCTGTCTGGAATCAAAAGGGTTGAGATATTTGAAGGAAGACCCCACGTTAGAGACTATGGGGACAACTGGGCTTTAACTTCTAAGTCGCTCCAGAAGGGCTCACTTGTATCAAAGCAATCATGTTAAAAAAGACCCCTCTGAAGGAAACTAACAGGAGGGAATGGATGCTGATAATGTGCTGGAGGAAACAGAGGCTGTCGGAGAGACCAAGCTGCTCCCCTGTTGGAGCTCCTGCCAAGAGAGACCTGGACATACCGGCTCAGGCCCTCCACGTCTTACTGACAAACGACCAACAAGCCCTGCTTTGTCTCAGCAAAGCTGCCTTGCCTAACTGGGACTCCTGCCAGCTTGCCTCAGCTTCTCTTAAAGAGGGCAGGTGTTAGAGTGGATTTAAAATATTCACTGTTCCCTCTTCTTTGAATTTGTGTCACAGGAGCTCCCTGTCCATCCTGTAGCCAGACAAAAGCTTTGACTAGCACAGCCAATGTGTAGGAATTAGTCCCTTGGGGCAAGTTGCAGCTTCCAAAGCCAGCTTCAACAGCAGTAAATGCATTGCCACAGCCAAAAACTCCCTAGCAAGGAAAATCATGGCGTTCACAGGCCCACAAGTCAAAAAAAGCCCCGGGACTTATCCAGAGGTTATACTGACCAAGAGATTCAAGGGGTCCTCAAGTGGAAATGGCAAAACCCTGTAAGGCCAACTTAGCCACACCAGTTATAAGAGAAGCATAGCGCGGTCAGAAGTGTTACTGCCTTCTGTGCGCATAAGGTTGCTCTATAAATACATGGGCAAATAAGGCCACCTCACCGTCGAGATATGGGATGTAATTTATTGCAAATGTGAGAGGCAATTGCAGGGAATTTTTCCATGTAGCATTCCATCTGGAATTACATCTTGTGAATACCTGAATCCTATGGTCCAGCAGAGCATACAGGATTTCATCCTGTACAATCAGAACTTTCCAGTGGGTAGAAAACTGTCCTGGAAAATGTTAAGAGCTTATACATTGACCTCATCTTTAGGAGTCCCCATGTTGCTGTGTAGTCCTACCTAATCTACCATGGGACTAGGTAGGACTATGTGACAAATGTGTTATGTTCTTCAGTTGGAGGTACAACAAAGGACATTCAACAAGATACTGATCTATGCTTTCTCATGAAATCTTGTCGCCACCAGCAGGTGCCTTCTTGCGGAAAATGCACTGTCCACTGCCTCCTGCACTGCCAGGAACTGGCCTCTTTTATTGTACTAGGTTTCTATAGAGCAGTGACAGCGTTTGATTCAGTGCAAAGTGGTGAGGTTAAGGGGGAGATGTGGATAAATTTCACGCAGGTTTCTAATCCTTAATTTGCGGACCATTAACTTTGCAGTGTAACCCTTGGGAGACAAGGTCACCTGCTTCATGGGCTGGGAAGTGCTTTTGCAAATAAGGGTGTTTGTTCAGCATTGCTGATGCCTGCAGATCCGTTATGAAAGCCACATTAGTTATTGTATCACACGTTATGTACAGTCATGTGATGCTTGAGGCCTGAAATACATTTAGCAAGTCAGAAGAGATAAGGCAGGCTACAATCTGGCTTTCTTCCCTTACGTTTGCAGAATGTGTTTGCAGATGTGTTGATCTTTAGGAGGCTGGTGGGGGGGTGTGGTATTTTCTTCAATTGCCTGTTTCAGTACCAGAAGTAAATGAGGTTATCTTTAACACCTTGTAGTAGCTGTGAAGACATCCTTCCCACATCCTGAGCCATGCTCTCTCGGTTTTGCATCAACAATGTTTTTCAGCCTTCATGAAGTGGACATGACTTTAGTCATTTCACCTGGCTTTGCATAGACCTAATGGGCTGAACTGGGTCTGTTTCGATAACGCTTATTGCAGCAAACAGGTTTAAGTAGCTCACCTGATCAGTAAACCCGTGTGATCAGCATCTTGACTTAGGCAACTTTCAGCTTCTCTCTCATGTGATGTTTTGGTTCAGCAACACATGCGCTACTTTTCCCCTTTTTGTTAATAGTCATTTTACCTCCCAGACTTTGAATGTTTCCAGTAAAGTCATAGATGCAACTTCTTAATGCATCTAGGTGTTCCTGAGCACGAGGAATTCATAGGAGTGGCTGTAGCCATTGAATCTCCAAGGATGTGGACAAGCTTTGCCAGCCACTACCTACAAGAACAAGGAATTGGAGCCAAATACCAAGACCAAAGATTTATGCTTGGCTCCTCACAGGCCAAAGTTGAGCAAATTTTGCTTGCCTCAGATGGGACAGTACTAGCCTGCCACTTTGTGGTGTACTGAGTTTTGGCAAGTTACTTGCAGTTGGTTGGTACTGCAGTCGGTAATTGCTATGTCCAGCTACACATGACAGGTACAGGTGATTTAATCTCTTCTGTCCAGAAGCTATATAACATTGATTACAAGTGCCAAAGCTTCCTTTCTCCAGCCCGGTACTGGGAGTCCCATTGGTTTCCATTCTTTTAGGATGGTAGCTGTTAGGTGTCACCAAAGCATAGAACGTAGGTGGGGGAACCAAGATGTGAGGTTTTGTCCTTCCTGCCAAGGTATTTAGTTGTACAATCTCCATTTGCAAGCTGGTTTGTGAATGTTTAATTGGTGCTCTTTGCTGCTATTCAGGTTAGGGGTAACGTGGCTTGTACACAGAGTGGGAGCTGCCTCTGCACAACTTTTTACTGGTTTGGCCTCCCTCAGCTTTCTGTCAGGACTTCTGGGCCTCTCTGTGGAGCTGACGCAACAGCAGAGTCTCATCTGCACCTCTGCTGCCCTGGGAGCATGAAATGTCTGACCTGCTCAGCCCACTTTGTACTTCAGCAGTAAATTAAAGGTCTTCATTAGCTTATTTGATAGTTGAATAAAATGCTTTGAAACACTGGCACATTAACTGCAATCAAGTTTTGAAAGGTCTTTCGTTGCTAGAAGGAAATTAGCCTGATAAATCGCTCTCTTCAATTAAACAAATGGGTAATTTTTCACAAGCAAGCCCAGAAGCTATCATTTGGGAAGCTTTTTTTCCCTCCCTTTTTTTTTTTTATATTTTACACGCTTATTCTTAAATAACTGGGGGTTTTTGTTTGTTTGTTTGTTTTAAGGAGAGACTAACTGTCACTGAAGTGTAAGATAGCAGCTTGTAAACCCGTCCTGTCTGTCTGCCTTGGACAACCTCATAGAGGTCTCATGATCAAGCAGTGGCCTATGAATTGTATTTCCAAAATGATGATAACTAATGGTGTGACCTTGGTTCATTGCCTGCCTTTCTGTGCCTTTGTTTACGTGTTGGTCTAAAAAATCATTACCCTTCCCGGGTCAAAAAGGCCTGCTTAACTTAAGCAAGGAGTTCCAGGATAATTATAGTTACTTAGTAACTTTCATCTCAGAGTAAACTGGTTAAGGCTGTTAAGAAATGTGATGGCTTCCCTTTCGGACAAAACCAGTGACTGACCTGAAGATACCTCCAGTCCTCAAAACTTTAAACACAGTCTGCGTTCAAAAAGTACTCTCTGAGCCTAGAAGCTGGAACAGATTGCTGTATCCCTTATGTATTGAGTCTGAAAGGGACCCCAGAAATGCACACTGACCCTGGTTTCACACCAGAGCTATAGAAGTGCTAAGAACTTCATATGCTCTGTCTACAGCAGAAAAGAAAATGCTAGTATAAACAACAGCAACACTGGATTCATCTTGCCTTGGGCATATTTATCCAGGGTATTGCCATTACATCATTCACATTAAGACTTGTATTATTTGCTTTTAGATCTTGGAAGCTGTTACAAGCCCTAGTCAAAGGTCAAGATGCTGTTGAACTTCAGGCGGTTCTGAAAGAAGAGCATAATTCTACCAATAGCATAGCAATGTTAGATTTGCAGTAGTGCAATGTCATACAAATCACGCAAGATAATTTAATCTAAATTATATATATTTTTAAATGAGGTTTTATTGCCAAAAATTTAATGCTGCATGTTAAAATCCATCTGTAAAAGGCTACCACAGCTTCATCTTTGAGAACAAAATAGGGTAATCTGGGGCTTTTTTATGGTATCAGAAGAGACCACAAGTGATTTAAGAACTTCCTTCCACCATCTAAATGAAATAATACTGAAATATCCTGCTGTAGTTTGGAGTAACTGCATAAAACATGATGACTCACGTGATGAGAAATTCTCCTTTATTTTTCCTCTGTGTAGCGTGCTGATCTTCATGAACTGTTTGTCGCAGTGCATAATTACGTTCCTTTCACCTAAATGGTTTCTACATTTTTTTTTAAATTTCTGTTTCCTGAAACACTGATTGTTGATGAGTGTTTGGTTTGGAAGCAATCTGCGTGCAGAGACTTGGGTGTTGGACTGCAATGTGCTTTGTGAGAAATCTCGCATTCAGACAAAATTCAGACTCAGAAGAGTCAGAGTCTCCCAAAGGACTGTTGGTGAGCTGTACCTGGCTATGCCTTGGTTGCTGCCGAGATAAACGTTCAAGGCAAAAATATATACCATCTTCTTGAACTCAAGTTTTTCATAAAATGCTGCATTCCTTCTGAGGACCTCACTTCCAGACAGACAGTGCCCCAGGGCAAACAGGAGATGGCTCTTGCCCTGCTCACCGGTAAGAAGGTCCTTGTGATCATGAGCAGAAACTGAGGTATCTGAAAACTGCCCACCAGTCCAAATGCAGTCTGCATTCTTCTGCTGGGGAAACCCCACCACCTCTAGCCTCAAGGCTTCAAAACCCCAGTTTTGCTTAGCATTATGAGTGGTATCTGACCTAGAGCACTTAGAAATCTCATCTACTTTTGATGGCTCATAAGTGCTCTGCTCTCCATCCAGGCAGGAGATGACTCATGGTGCCTGGTCCTCACACTGAGATTTGTTTTGCTGCTATCTCATCTTCCTGTTTTCTTGTCCATTCTCCCCATTTCTTTGTTCTGTCTGCCCAGCATGTGCGGTGGTAACTGACATGGGAAGCTGTGTGGGCAGGGAATGGGTTTTGGTTTTAATAAAAAAGCGGGGTTACGTCATCTTGCACAACAGGTCCCTGCTCTGTGGCTGGACCAAGTGAGTCCTTTTGAGCTCCAAAAATATGGAAAACTTGGAATTGCAATAATCCAAAGATATTATAGATGTTATATATAATACCAACGCATTCTAGGCTGCTCCCTGCATGGAATCTCCCAGGTATACCTGGCAACAAGGGAGAGAGAGATCTGAATACTAATGACGGCTGGAGGAGGGGGCATTTAATAGTATTTTGGCTAATTGCCAGGTTGCCTGCTCTTGAAAAATTTGCCTGTGCTGAGCTAGGCATGTTTTTCATGAGTAGAAAATTAGGTTGGGTGTTGGTAGGGCTTTATATTTTCCTAATGCTTTCTACAGTCAATTATGTGAAGGTTCGTGTAGCCATGAGGTCTGTTTCCAGCTCAAAGAGGCCTTCAGGCCTTCTTTGAAAGACTTGGAAAACCATAGCAGCTGAACAGACCCAGGAAAGAAATTGCAATTTTGGAGAGTGCCAGATGTAAACTTACAAAATGAATAAGTATTTTTCTGTTTTGTGGGTTTGGGGGGATTTTTTTTTGCTTGTTTGCTTGATTCTTCTTTTTTTAGTAAATCCAGATGACTGACTCAGGGCTTCTTTTCTCCTTCCCTGCAGGCAGAACAAAGTCTCTGATGATTTGCTTGCTTCAAAAGGTCCCCACTGATTTTACCTTTGGGTCTGTTCTACCATCCCTCATTGTTTCATGTAAGCATTTTCTGTGGTAATTAGACTGGTAATAGCATAATCCCTGGTGGCCCTCCTGGAGTGTGTGTCCGCTCTGGGTTGAGAAAGCTCTGCTTGGGGGCAGCATATTTTTTCTCTAAGTGGGAAGGGGAAGGGTTGATGTTGTGAATGTCGTCCTGATTATGATGGAAAATCTTTTAGAAGAGGAAAGTTTTGCAGCATTTCCTAGAAGTGATTCAGGCTACGTTTGTCTGATTTCCTCTGGAAGCCCACAGCAACCTTGACGGTGCGTGTTTTGTCCCTGGCTGCTGCCTCCTGGACTCTGTTCTGCATTGTCCCAGAGGAACACGGGTATCTCTGTGATTTGTAGATGCAGATGCAGGCACTTTTTGTAGCTGGGTGCAGGTACATTCAGAGCTTTGAAGACAAGACCTTGAACTAACAGTAGAAGCAGATTAAAAATCCCCTTCACCTTCCTAAAATGCAACACCTACAGTCGTCTGAACTTCTGTGTGAGGCAAGGAAGGAAAACAACTCCTCAGTTTTTAAAGGCTTTTAAAAAAATACAGTAGAGATTTGATACTTCATCTTTGTTGCCTTTCCTCTGAATGATTTTGACAAACTTTTGATATGAATGCCTCTAATTTCAAGTTTTTCCTTTTGGGATACAACAAAATTAAGACAGCCTTTCAGAAGTATGGCCACAGGCAGAGGAAGAACAGACATGTCTAGGGGGGAAATACAGCCATCCAGTGGGAACTAACAGAACAGAGTTTGGAAATCTTAGTTTCAGAAGCTTGTTCCCAGAGATGGATTCAGGGAATTTCTGCCACAAGAACACAGGCCCTAAAAGCTTAACTTACAACTGCAGCAGCTCTTCCTTCTGTATAGGGAAGAGGAATGGCCTGGAGTGGAGCCTGGCTAACTGAGCTCTGATCTGGCGCCCTTGGACACATCCTGTGCCTCAGTTTCCCCATATATAGAACAGAAGGGTTGCTGTTGATGGTCTTTTTATAAAGCCTATTTGAGATCTACTAATGAAAAGCGCCATAGTGATCTAGGTGGTACTGTTGTTGTTGTTGTGTTCATGGCAGAATCTGTGGGATCTGAAGTCAGAGGGAGCCCTGCACAGAAGCTAAAATTGGGTTTATGGCCCAAGTCCTGTTTTAGGAATACCCCAAGCCTGAATTTAATTCCTATTTTAGTCTGCGTAGTATCAGTGCGGCTCTGTGCAGAGAAGCTGGTCCTCACAAACAATGCAGCTGGGGTCAGCGTTTTGGTGCCAGCCCTGTGGCACTCCCAGAGGCAGAGCAGCCCCCTTTTCTGGGGTGCTGGTTTGAAGGTCTGGCCATTCCTACCTCCCTTCAGCCTCCATGTTGAGGAGTGGGGTGAGGACTGGGACAAACAGACCACTTGCCCTTCCAACATTACCAACTGTCATACACACGAGGCTGGTTTTATGTTCTTAACAACTGCGATTTTACCTCTGTAATGCTTTTGTGCAAATTGAGGGTTTTTTCCACTTTATTTTTGCCACACAGGGAAATAGATGAGGACTCCCTGTCTGCCACATAAAAGAATAAACAGAGTAAGATTTGAGTATTTCCCTATTGTTAATGAAAACTTCTGAAGTTCTCCTTTCTGCTGTTTTTTGGGTTGTGAGAGATTTCCAGGTGCCCTATGTGCCTCCCCTGCCTGAGTTGCACGATAGGTGCAATGAAAATTAAATAAAACAAACCATGCCAGCAAAAAAAAAGGCTGGTTGCTTACGAGTATTTGTAATAAATTTCCATTTTATTTTATTTTATTTTATTTTATTTTATTTTATTTTATTTTATTTTATTTTATTTTATTTTATTTTTATTTTTTTAAAGCGACTGGTCAAAATCGCACCGGAAGACAGAGGCGGTGCAGTGAGGGGGCTGCCCCGGCCCGCTCCCCGGTTCAGGGCGGGGCGGGGCGGGG
>JAVKLA010000084.1:10083887-10105339 GCA_034782735.1 Sagittarius serpentarius | reverse complement strand
TCTCACCAGAGCGGAGCAGAGGGGCAGGATCACTTCCCTCGACCTGCTGGCCACGCTGCTCTTGATGCAGCCCAGGACCTGGTTGGCCTTCCGGGCTGCGAGCGCACACTGCCGGCTCACGTCCAGCTTTTTGTCCACCAACAGTTTCCTACCAAAGCACTTCCCAGGGCATGTTGCATATGTAGATGCATCAAGCAAATCCCCTAAGTTTCCTGCATTTTCAGAGTCATGCAAGTCTGTTTTCAGCTTTCAGCAAGCTTTCTTAACGGCTCAGGGTGATGGCTTGCATGAGGAGCAACACATGGTGAGGTTGGATGAGGTTAACACAGGAATGTCCTTCCCCATCCTGCGGCCCTGTGCTGATCACTCTGCATGTGCAGCATGATCCTCTGCTGCCTGGCTCCGTCCCAAGTGGGGGGTGTTACTCTCATGAGCTTATATTTGGGGACATGGATGGACTTTACAAGCAGAAGGCCCTGAGAAGTTCCCTCAAGCATCGCTGCAGCAGAAGAGGGCTGGGGCTAGGGAAAGGCGGCTGCCTGCCATCCCTGCCTTGAGTGGGTCTGGTCTCTGCTGCTGGGTTATCTGGCCTGAGGCTCCACCGCTGGGTCTGGGAATCGGGGTGTGCAGCCTTTACTGTGGTGCCTATGCTGTTTTTTTCGGGGCGGCAGCTGGGGGGGGGAAATGTGGCAGTTCTTTTTTTTCTACGTTGTCAAATCAGAAGAGCTTTGACACCCGCAAACTTTTCACAAAAAGTCAGTTTTTAATAAACTTAACCATCTCTCCTCTCCAAAACACTTTTTGGCCAATTGCCTGCCTACTGTAGTTTCACTGCAAGAGCTCTAAAAGGCCTGATGTCCGTGTGAGCCCTTACTTGTCGAGTCTGCAGTCAGGCAGCCTGTCCTCCCTGTCCTCTGAAACTGGAGAACCAGGCGGGAAACTCTCGATTACCCAGTAGAGCTAATCGATTAATTAGCAGGGGACGAAGTGCACCAAACAATCTGTTATGCCAGATGGATGCTTCAGTGTTAGTTTATGTTCTCAAAATAACTGGACATAGATATGCTTGGGACTGCGGTCTAGATCCTGCTTTTATTGCGTTCAGAGGTGAAAATGATGTTGGGTTTAGTGATCCAACTGCATAATTCTTCAGGAAAAATGTATTTTGGTATCAAATGCTAACAGCAAAAATGAAATGAATAGAAGCTGTCCAGAGCAATGGACTTTCCCTCCTTAAACAGGCATACATTAGTGTGAAAACTGAAGTTTTGCTTTTATCTCCTTAGAGCATTCCTATTATCTGAATGCCAAGAAATGAGTAACTGGGGTTTTTTTTTTTCTGTTTTGTTCTTAAAAATAACTTTTGATGTATTTTCCTAAGGAAGTCTGAACTGAAGCATAGTGCTGGAAAAGTTAAGATGTACGTTGCTTTCTCTTTGAAGGCACCGTGAAGGAGACTGAAAGAAAACAGCAATTAAGTTAAAGAAGTCATGGTGGTGGCTTATTCTACCACACTTAATTTTAAATGAAGGAGGTTTTCTGCAAATTTCCTTCCATATTTTTCTTCCATTCTTTCTTTTGTAATTTTTTTTTTCCTCCAGCTTTTCATAGCCAAAAGTTGGTGTGCCAGACAGAGATCCATTTCTTATGAATTGCCTGTTGGAGAACCACAGAAATCACTGAAAATCTATGGTCAGACTTCAGGGGGAAACTGAAGGCTGTTACTGCTCGCTGGAGGGAGAACGTGGCCCACCACCTCGGTGACACTGGGGGCAGGTTGCAAGTTAAGAGTTTAGGGAAGCTCTGCATCAGTAGTTTATCCATGTTTTGTAAAAGGCAGGGGATTTGTTCTCTCGTGCTCGTGGAAGGAGCCAAGCGTACACTTAGGGTATTATTTGCAAAGCTGGAGAAAAGACAGGCCCTAGAGGATGGAAGAAATTTGGATTTTTCTGGGTTTCTTTTTCATTGAAATTCAAAATATTGATGATGCATCTTACCAGTTTTTAACACTGGGAAAAAAAGATAATCTTTCTATACTGACCTTTTCCTTTGTCCAGATGCTTTTTGATAGTTATAGGATAAATTGTGTGATTAAAAAGCCCATTCAAATAACTTTTCATTTTGCTCCATTTGTATACTTTAAAAATAAAGCACTATTTGGTATGCACAGAGTGATCTCACAGGCTTCGGTTGTGTTTTCAGTATTTAACCAAAACATTGAATTACTTTTACCTTTGTGATACTGTTAGGATTCTTTTTAATTAAGTGAAGTGTTTTAACATGCTCTAATTTGTTTTTCAGTAAATGTGTCTAACACTTGATAGAGAGGGGCTGGTTCTGGGAACAAGACGTGCTCTGTCTTGCCTCATTTACCTGAGAGTTGGGTAAATACTCCTTGAGGACCTGGAAAGGAGAGGTTATTGATGAATTACCTCCTATTATAGCCATGTACAGATCCCAGAATACTTGTGTGTGGACTGCAGGGAGGAGACGACGTGTACAGGTTAAATGTTCTGATAGTGAGTTGTGCTGTAGGAGCAGCTTCCCTCCATAAACAATGCAGAAAGCAGAGGCTGAATCTGAGCAAGTCATTAGCTCAACTCGTTCTTACTCCCTGATGTACTCTCAGCCTACTTTTAAGGTTATGCTTAAGCCTGAATATGTATTTCCCTGAAAAAACATGCCATAAATAATAAACTATTTCTTCACCAAAACAACATTGCACAAGAAGTTCTGTACTTCTTAAAACAAGGCAACGGATGAACTTGTGAGGGGTCAAACCCACTGCAGAACAACCTGTACCTGGCTCTTTCTGCCATACTTGCAACATCTGGCATGGCACAGAAGACTGGTGTGGGCCATACAGTGACCGAGTACCCTAAATGGGATGATGTTCCAACGTGAGGATATCGGACCAGAGAAACAGTACGTGGCCCTTTCATTATGAATTGTTTTTTGAAGAATGCATGTGATGCCATAGTGCGGTGAGGAATCATAAGTTTTCTTAGCAAAATGCAGCTTTAGGGAACTTCAGGGGAGGATCCATCGCTCTTTACGTGGTCTTGGCCTGAGTGTAGAAGATGGGGTAAAACTGTCTGCAGAGAGGTTTAATCAGATGAGGTTTGAAGGTGCTGGAAAAAAGAGGCTACACAGCAATGGACGGAAGTGTGACAAAATCTGGGAAACTGCAACCGGACAGGTTAACCTAATCTGTGCCATTGCAATGGGATTTCCTTCCCCTTCGAAGTGTTCAGATTTGCAGAGAGCATGAAGGTCTGGGGCAGAGCTGAGCCATAGCAAGGCACTTTGGTGCTGAGAATTTACTCCTCCTTCATTATTCCCAAAAATCAGAGTTGGCTTTAGGTTAATCCTACCCCCGCATCTCCTGCTTGCTGCAGGATTTTCATTTTCTTCTGTCCTTGTTCCTACTGGCTTTTAATCTGTCTCCCAGTCTGATGGCAGTAAGGTACAGAGCTGAGATGGGCCTGCCGTTCTTGCATCCCATGCATCACTACAGACCGAGAATTGCTAAAATGGAGGCAGGGTATGATGATGGGGTTTCTAAAACGGATGCCCTCAGTTGTCTAGTTTACAAGCAACATTTCAGGGGAGGAAGAAAAGGTGTAGGGATCAGTCTGGGAACAAGAATTTGCCATGTTGGTCTGCTCCCATTTTGGTTGCAAGTAGTAAGCTTACCCGTATTTACTTAAGCTGCATTCAGGTACCCCTGAATATCACTCCTCGCCCTCCATGTCAGCCAAAGGTATGTAAGCAGAGTACACAGCTAGGTGGTATCTTAATTTTATGCTTGTTACCTTCCAAAAACTCTAAAGGGGCTAAAGAAAGTTTGTGTTTGTTGTTTGTTCTGGAGGGCAAGGTGAAGGGTAGATGAGACATGTTGACCTTGTAAGCAGTATTTAGAGAGGTAGGGTTAGAATTCATGTTTATAGCTACCCAATGCCAGCTTGCTCAATAAAAACCCTGTTAGGTTTCCAAGAGTATCAGGAAACCCAAGGTAGTGTTGGGAGAGGGAAGGGAAGCCAGCTGCTTTTTATAGATCAGGTTGCAAGAAAACTTGGGTTACTGTGCAGTTGTATTTATTACTGAGGGGCAGTGGGGTGGTGTTAGGTGTAAGCAGACAGACGCATCGTAGATGATAGCTGGAAGTCTCTTTTAGTGTGTGGACTAAATGAATGAGTGGCAGCTAGATCATTTTAAGAAATGATCGCTTCCCCTTGCTATGTTGTTATGTTCTCCGTCTTCCAGCCCAAGCAGTCTATGGCAGCAAGCGCTTACTTCTAGTAATGCTGAATGCGCAAAGCTTCCAAACAACGTGTAGCCATCTGATCTGCTGCAACGCAAGACTTGTGGGCTATGCAGGGGGGAAAGCTGCCTGTTTCCAAAGGATCATAGAGTAGTTCATGGCATCCCTATCAGGGTATATTAGAGTGCAACTTTTGGAAGTGCACCAATAAATACAAGCACTGTATTTGAGCCATAATCACTGCGCTGTAGCAACACTGCTTAAATGTGTAACAACGCATCTATGGGGGGAGTGTAGAATTACACAGTTCATTCACTACACAGGTAGGAAAAATTGCTCTCCTTGTGTGTCTCCTCTATGGCTCAGCTGGGATTTATTGTCATAACTAAATAATTTTGTACCAACGAATAGCCATTTTCTCCCATTGTAACTTTAAATACTGATTTGGAGGTAGAAAGGCAGCCCTGAGATCCCTGCGGTGGTGTCTTGCTCGTGTTTCCTTCCAGCACAGCAGGCAGAGTCCCCGGCAGAGTCTGGAGTGCTGCATCCCTTCTGCTCCCAGCAGCAGCCGAGGGGATGGTGGCAGCCTCCATGGCTGCTCTCCAAGACCTGCCCTCCAGCAGAAAGTGAGAAACTTCCAGTTTTCCCTGGGATGGGAACTTTGTCTCCTGCTATCTCCCCGTTTTCTTCATTTTTCCTTCCACAATAGTAAATGTCCCCAATGGAAACAAATCTGTGAGGGGCTGGAGGTGTCTCTGCAACCTTCCTGGAGGGAGCAGCCGCCTTGGCAGAAGGAGCACGTCAGGACTGAATGGAGACATCGTTAGTGCTGCAGGAGCTTGGCTTTGTCCTTGGGCTACAAACAGGGACTTGCAAGTGCTTCTTCAGGCTGTAAAGGGAGGGCTTGGCTTAGTCTTTGAGCTGGGGCTTGGGCTCTGCTGTTCAGTTCCGGTACTGCCACTGCCGCTGCAGCTGCTTCAGAGGTTTCAAGAGCAACAGCCCGTCTTTGGGCAGGAAAACCTTCTTGAAGCCAAGTATTGGCATTTGTGGCCTTAATTTCTCTGTCTCCTTTCTGTATCTGCAAAGCAGGATAAATGTCCTTCTATCTTCGCCCTTTCCTGCTGTGTCTGTCTAGATAAGGAGATTGCTAGTGGTACAGTCACGGCTTTGTATAGGTGACATATGTGACACATGTCCCGTTCTGCCAGGTTGTCCTCCTCCAGCGCAGCCTTAGGGCATCAACAGCAAGCCAGGAATACAGCTGACTTCAGGACAGGGTTCTCGCAGTGCGGCTGTTGTCGCCTGGTTGGTTAGATTTGTTTGTGTGTTTTCCCCTTCTTTGTAATTATGCTGATATTTACTACTCAACAGCTGTAGTCTGGGAAGGAAAGTGGGGAGTGCCGGCTCCGCAGCTGACAACCGCCTTGTGCCTTGGCTGCTTGTCAGCAGTGGGCCGTTGCCGGCTGGGATAGAGCTGTGCAGCCGTTGCCTTCCGTTGACCAAAAGATTGTTTGGAGTTACCCACTACTTAGCCCCCTAAAAGTACTCCTGAAAAAACCAAACAAACAATCAAAACAACAAAAAAAAACCCCTCCTGGTTTCCAGGAACTACTTGGCAAATGACTGAGAATTAGTGAGAAGGGCTTACCTGAGGAGTGGGATCTGCCATAGTGAAAAGCTTCCCCAAAATGAATGCTTGGGCAGTTTTTGGGTAGATGATACTATCCTGACTCCTGGTCCTGGATTGCCTGTTGTGTGTTAGTCTGTGTTTCATTGTTTTCCCACATCTGTTTCTGAGGATTTCTGGATGTGCTGGTTTCACAGCACCCTTCCTGCTACGTGCCCAGCCTGGGACGCACCAGAAAATGGTCCTGGAAGCTTTTTTTTGTCCAGAGTCCTTCATCCTCCATCCCCTGAAGCCCAGCTCCAGTGTGATACTGGCACTAAAAGGGGCCTGGATTGAGTGACGAAACAGTCTTTTGGGCCTTAAACTATAAATTTCAGAGTTCACTTAATGATTTGCCACTCTTCTGATTCTGCAGTAAAGCCTGTTTTATCTTTTAAAGCAGATCCATGCTCTCATGACTCTTTTCAGGGGTCACTGTCCTAATTCAGGAGCTCTTAAACTTGCTCGATAGCTGCTTCCAATTTCCATTTCCAGTAGTGGGAGAGCAGAGGCATGGCAGGAGCTTTACATTCTCTGTGGAGTGGAGGGGTGGGATGTCTGAGCTGAGCTCAGATGTGGCATCTAGGTTAATGTTAATCTTGGCTCTGATCTGGGCTCTGGAAGTTGGTTTTACCCCTGCCCCATCTGTGGGTTGGGGGGTTGGTTTTACCCCTTCACCATCTGTGAAGATGAAAGTGATGAAGTTAATGACAATTTACACCTGTTTGCTTCAGGGAGATGTGAAGATCTATTTGTAAAATAAGTTTGCAGATGATGCATGTCCTGAATTGCTAAGTATCGGGCAGTAATGTGAAATAGGCTGTTGAAAAGCCTGCTGAGTGATGCTGGATGCTGCATCCTTCCTGTGTGGGTGGTTGAGGTGTCGGCCTTCAGAGCCCCGTTTCTCCCTGGCAGCATTAGACCCAGAGTATCCCCTGCTCTGGTGATTGCAGGCTGTTTGCCAGCATAGAGCTTTGTACCACAGTCTTTGGGCTGGCATACAGTAATTGGTTGGGTTTTAATTTCTTCCCTTTCTTTAAGCAGGACTTCAAATGCTACAGCTTTGCCACATTGGTGTAATTACATAAGTCATAGAAATGTACTTCAGTGACCAAACAACTTTGGTTTTTGCCAGTAGTTTAAGGTTGCTGTTTATTAAGCTGTTGAAGGGATATAATTGAAATTCATTGGGGAGTTTAATTTTATCAAGCCCTCTATAACTGCATGCTTTTGCTGTGTGTCTGTGTGCATTTGGGTTGCCTATAAATGGCTTGTTCGCTTTCATAAAGGCATTAGCACAGAAGTGCAGCTGCGTGAGGAACCAGCCCCTGATCCCTGCCCCACGCTGGTTGGGATGCAAAAGTATTGGCATAAACGTGCAGAAGTGGCCTCTAAATATTTCAGTTGGTAGGAAAGTCTTATATTTTTATTAATTTTGCTGCAGTCCTTTGCCTTATTCTATTTTTGAGCATAAAAAGACACCGGAGGTCTACTATAGGCAAGAAGGTTTTAATGGCTGCTCTGGGGATGCTCCTGCAGCGCTTGCTGCTGCTGGGACGTGTCTGCTGCCCTGCAGCACTGCACTACAGCCCTGTCAGGCCTTATGGTCAGCAAGAAACACTCTTGCTTTGTCTGCCTTTCGGGCTTTTCAGCTCTGTATTGCACAGTTCCCAGGTGGGGAGCTTGCCTGCTGGCCATGCAGGTGTCAGCTTGACCTGGGGTCTGCCCACAGCTTGGTGCATGGGGCTCAGCAGAAAAAAACGTGCTTTGCGCTGCGCGGAGCCCTCTGCAAACAGTGCTTCCTCCCCTGCTGTATCCCGCTTTCCTGAACCATCCTGTGTCTGCCACAAGACCCTACACTGTGCGTCCCCAGTCAGCCCCTGTGTTTTGCCTGTTCGGTGTCAGTTGCGAGGTCTGATGATGCTTTCTGGCACTCCGAAATTGGGAGGGAGGAGTTGTGGGACTTGTGCTTCTGTAGATGTGGCAGGCCTCCTCCGCTGGGATTTCTATAACAGGCAAATCCGGGGAGGAGTTAAGGCATCACTTGTCTGATCTCAAGACATGAAATAGCAGGAACCTTCTTCACCAGCTCCTGCTCTGCGGAAAACACTGCCTCGACATTAAAGCCTGAATGAATGGAAACCTGCCGTCTGTCATTTTGTGGCTGTCCCAGCTTTTAGGTGTCGTGGCTGTTCGGCTGTCCAGGAACTTGGTGTGCTGATCATGCATGCTGCCTTATCTTACGCCGCTAAATATGTAATCACTGCTATCCCCATGGAAACGCATGAACTCTTTTTTTCTGTGCATGATGGTGCTTAGTCTGGATTTTGATGCTTTGGCAGTGTTATTCCTTAAACCAGTGACTTTAGCTGTGAAAGGTGAGCATGTGGGCAAGTGCCTGGTTACGGAGGTCTGGGCAGTAGCTCTTGCTTTGGGTTCTTTTGCTAATGGGGTTCAGGTACTCAGTTTTCATTCTGTTCCCTTGCAAGCAGGGAGGGCAGAAGAAAGAGCACTGTGGATGGGGTTCAGGTCTGCTCCACAGTCTGAGTCGCAGGCTGGGGGAAGGGCTGCTGTGTTACCACGCTGGGGCTTTGCTTGAGTTGGACTTGTGAGCGATTATAAAGATTTTTCTGTGGTCTGACCGAATTGGTTCTTGCTGCTCTTGCCGTTTGTCTGGCATCCTCGCAATTCTTCACTTTAAAAACCCAAGCTGATAGGGGCTGTTAACATGGGCTGAGCCCCGCAGTACATACGTGCTTCTCTGTAGTGTGGTTTCCCTGCCTTTTCTTTCAATCAAACTTCAGTGTCTTCGAATTGCTTTCTAGTGATTGTGCTCCCCTCTGACTCCATCCTTGAAAGGGCTCAGCCTGCTCTGTTTGCACGAGAGCTTCTGGGCTTTTTGGCAAAGTGTGGTAACGCCAGTCCTTCTCAAACTTTTTCTCTGAGGTAGATGTGAAAGGGGGCGTACAGAGCAAAGAGACTGGCCTAAGACCACACAAGAAATCTAGAGTGATAGTGCAGGCCACTTTCAATTCTCAAATTAGATCTGTGAAACATGGGGGGAAAAATTCCCTACCTTCAGTCTTGTAAGCGCATCAAGGACAGTTCAGAAAATAAGATATTACAGTTCTGATGACCATATAAATATGTTGTATTTCAGGCTTGGGGTTGCTACTGTAATACAGACAGACTCCCCAGATTCTTGTCACCTCAAAAGATCCAAATGTTGTGTGTCGACTGTAGCTGCAGTTAGAGAATAAGGTTGGTTTTCATGAATGCGTTTTGTTTGAGGATACTGCTGGAAGCACACTAGCAAAACAGTCTTCTGAGTCTGTGCAGAGCCGAGAGGAAATTGGGGGGGGGGGGGTATGCTATACCTTGAAGTTTTTTGCTTACTTTGTAAGTATAGCTTGATTTCCACATCTGAGATGTTGAAAAAGACTGAGTGAAATGCTGGGGGGGCAACTGGGGGTGGAGGGGAGGGCTTATTGAGCAGCGTTTTTCTCTGTAAAGTAAGAGCATCAGTTATGGGGGATCTATTGCGCCGTTTAGAACAGTGCTACAACTAAATCATGCTTATGATGAGCCTTGGGAGGCCAGGAGCATGAACACAGTGAAACTGTTAATCTGTTCTGGTCCATGTGCAGGCTTATTTGGGAACATTGATAACCAAGGGGTCCCTGGCCACCCATGGCTGGTTTTGCAATGGCCGTGTGCTGTTCACCTGTACTTACCAGAATGTTTAAAATCAGGAACAAAATCTTCACGTGAAAGTGTTCAAATTGCCACATCTGCACTGAAACACTGAGTAGGTTGTTCCCTACAGAGGTGCTGAGCGCTGCAGCTCCAGCTGATGGCAACGGGAATTACAGGAGCTCAGCACTTCGGAAGCTGCCGAAGGACTTGCAAGCAGGTGGAGGTGCCTCCCTCGAGGCAGTGAGGTTGAAAATGCTGGTCTGAGTTTGTGTCGCAGAGGAACGTGAATGAATAGCAAGAAATGAAGCAGGTCAGAGAGAGGAAGAAGTTCCTGATAGCTTCCTGACAGACATAAATTTTGGGGGAAATTAACTCTTTCTCCATAGGTGTTTTTAGGGTAGCAAGTCAGCAGCTGTGAAGTCCAGTGGCGTTAAACCAGTAATGGTGATTTGATGCTCGGGAGTTCAGTGCGTGGCTGGCTCGTAGCTGGGCATTGCACTGATCATATTTGATAGAATTGTTCTAGCCCAGTGAATCACAAGCTTTTGCTTCTGATTTACCCCCAGTTCCACAGTGGCCTAATCCTCCTTTCATTAAAGTTGGTGACAAGATTCCTGTTCTCCATGTGCACAATAAAGTTACTAAAAATGTACACTTTCCTACCATCGTGTTATCCGCCAGAACTGTTTTGATTGAGTTCGCAGCAGAGGACAGGGAGAGACTCCAACTTTTGATCCTGTGTCAGACAGGCCTGTCCCTGTCGAATTCACCTGGAGCACAAATCTGCAGAAAAACTGTTAACCGGGAATGGGGCGGTTACGGTCTTGCAGGAGAGTGAACCTTTCTCACTGTTGCATCAAATAAAATGTACGTGTGCAAAGGAGCAAAGCTCCTTATGCCGAGCCTGCCTTGGTACTGCCCTGCTGGGACTGTTCGTGTGTGCCGGCGCAGCGTCAAATACCGGCAAGATGGGGCTACCAGGAAACCTTGAGTTTCAGAGAGTGCTGTCGGCACGCAGCAAGTCTGTCTTATCTGATAGCAGGAGGGAGCTTGGAGGGAGAAATTGTATAGGTGAGCCCTTGATAATGTAATGGGCTTTGTACTGAAGCGGCAGTATCCTCGGAAATGCCGTAGTATATGCCTGAATTATTTTCCTCCTCTGTAAACGAAGAGGTGAACAGTTGGATGTGCTGGGAGCGCAAGACGTTGATGCTTAGTGTGGAGGGTAAGTCTGGCACATGAGCATTATTTTTTCTATGCAAAAATATGCAAGAGTTTAATTTTAAAGCCATAACTGAATGTACTTGGAAACCCTTATGCCATCTATTGCCTCTTTCTCTTCTCCCCTTCTTGTTTATTTTTTGTCAGTTGCTCTCCTTTATGTGCACAAGTGCTTAATTCTCTCTGCAGGCTTTTTTTCAGCGCATGCAGCTGTGTGTCAGTCTGAACATCCAATTTCTCTTACCTAGGGAAATACCTTGGCTCATGTAGATCTGTTGCTTCCATCAGTGTAGTCTCCCTCGTCAAAGATCTTCAGAGCATTTAAAAGGAAGAGGTATCTTCAAGCACTTTTCCAAATCTCCGCTGCTAATTGAATACTCCCTCGAGGAGTTACTGGGTAAACGATATAAGCAGTGCTACGGAGATGGCAGTGTTCATGGGTGGTCAGGCGCAGAGAATGGGTTAGTTCTGTGGGGACAGGTTAGGGTTTGCTCTCTCCCCTCCTTGCTCTTCGGTGTGAGGTGGGAATTGGGGCTGTTCAGCTACAGACTTGATTCTTGTTGAATGTAAACAAGAAGCAATTTCTGATGGAGCATTTCAGGGATACCAATGATACTGTTCCGCTGTAGCTGACCTCTAACTCCAGTTTGTAGTTTTGGATGTTCCCTGGATATTGGTCCAGTTATATGCGTTTATTAAAAAAAAAATGGTTTTTTTGGGGTGGCTTTTATTTTTTTTGGTGGCGGATACCCAATCTCTACATGGGAATCTCTGAATTTATGCTGATGTCAACCTACAGGATTCAAGGTGCATCAAATCTCTGCATATGCAAATAATTTGGCATCCTGATTTTGAGTTGTGGGTTAATGCTTCAGGAACTTTCTCCACACCTGTGAAGTCTAGCTTAGCTGCTTCATTTAAAAAGAGCTTTTTTTTTTTTTAAATGGCACGTGATTACATGAAAACTTCATCTGTTTCTAGACAAGGCAGTTGAAAGATTTGACAATCAATATACCACGCGAATTTGGTAGCATGGCACAACAACAAATTGCTGCAGTTTAGTGAAAGTGGTGTGGGGACCGCTGCTTTCTCTGATACTCCCTCATTTTTATGCCAGCGTGTCAGCAATTTCGGAGTTGTTGATACAAGATGGAGACTGTCTGGACATGCAGGGACAATAAGGTGCCAGCAGGCTCTGTGATTAACTGGATTTCTTTGTTCCCATTTAATAATACACCAAGGCTTTTCTTCTCTTGCCTCCATGCTTGTTGAGATTGTCTGATGCCTAAAATATGAGCTTTTATGTGTAATCTTGCCTTGGGTTTTGTAACAAAAGGAGTTAACTTGGTGACAGTACATGGTCCAAACTGTGGGCTTCTGACCTAAGTCTCACCTTTTATTTCTTTTTCTAGCAGCAAAGGCAGCTGATATTAAGTTGGTAATAATATCTGAAGCATGCCTGGAAATATCTGATAAGTTGCTTCATTCTTTTGATAAGGGAGCGAGACAGAGAAAAACAGAGCTTAGTGTAAAGTTTATTAAATGGCAGAGCATGTTTAATCTTCCCACCCCACACATTCAAGCCAGAATTCAGCATTTGTCATCAATGGTGTCTCCAGCAGCATTACTAAAAACCGATTTGTCTTCGCCACAGCAGGTTGTTTTTTTCTTTCTCAGATGGACACAATGGGTTGTTTGTTCTTTCTCCTTGGGCAGCTGAATAATATGTGCACAAACCCACCTACCTCTGTGCTTCAAAATCATGAAAGTCAGCAAGTTGCACAGCTACCCATTTTGACAGTATGGTAGCATGCTGTCAGCGCTAATATTCATTAATACGCATTGGCAACTGCTTGTGTTTTGAAACGAAGTATTCTAAATTCCCAATGAAATAACAGATGAATGTAAAGAAGTTGCATCTTGAGGGACAGGTATATGAACACTTAGAGCATGTACCTAAGTCCTTATATACGCACTGTTGAATACTTCTCTCCTTATCTCTTCTCTGCGCCTTGGCACTTCAGTGCACTTTATTTTAATGAATTTTAAGGATGACTGCAAACTTCATGAGAGCTGAATTAAAGTCCTGAATAGATAGGTTGTCATAAACCCCTGCCCAAGTTGTAGGAGCAGAAGCCATAATGTATTACCGCCAATTGCATACATTTTATATTTTCTGGCTTTTCTCCATGATTTTAGTGTTTTACCACATCTACTGAACTATCCTATGAAAAACAAAAGAAATTGGCTCCTTTACTGATGCTGGGTGAAAGACTTGCCTATGAAATATAGTGCTCCATCACAGCTGGTAAATTCAGAGGATACCTGAGAGGTTGATGTGCTCTTTTTCTGCTCTGATTTTCACGGGGAAAAAAATATGTGGAAGAGGATTTTCAGCAGCCAGCGCAAAATACTGCAGTGAATTCGTGTTGAGGCCATGAGCTGCACCTAAGAGCCCCAACTCCCAGCGCTGCCACTGCCATTAGATTTCTTCCCTGTTACTTGCAGGTAAAGATCCAGGCTCATCCTGGCAGCTCCAACCACCATGTGCGCTCACGTGCGCGTTCTACTCATGTGGCTATTTCAGTTTTCACTCTAGCTTTCTTGGACATGTTCTTTTTATCTAGGCAGAAATTGAAGGTAGTAATTTGCCCGCTCCTGCTTGAGAGAAAAAAGCCTTTTCAATCATAGACATAAAGCCAGGGAGGAATGCAGGAGTGAGCGCTGCATTCTTATTTTGCAGGGATGTTTTCTTAGAGTAGGGGAGCTGGCCTTTTCCCAAGGGAACAGGGCTGCCCTTCGCATTTGCCTCTTGAGAACCAGAGCTCTCACCCACACTAAAGCATCTTAAAATGGAAAAGTGTCTTTTTTGGCTTTCTTTTCTTCACTAAAACCACAGGACTTTGTTCCAGAGAACTCAGCACCTCTATGTGCGGTTGTTTTCCCACACTCGATGTTCTGCTTTATATGCAAGTTTTGGACTCGATGTCAAAATCTGTGATGTGTGCTAGGACGAAGGTGAGTCAGGACAATGTCGTCTTTTGGCCCTCGAAACCCATCTTTGGAGAGCTGGCATTTGTGAAACTGTGTTGTGAGACTGTTTTTGTTTTTGAGGTACGTAGCTTGAAAGATAAAGCCACTCTAAGTGAAACCCAAAATAAATCTGCTTCGTTGTATCAGGTAGCAGAAGCAGATACTGGCCTGTATTGACAAAGCAGATTAGTCTTGTAGCACCAGTGTGATACGTGGGGTAAAGCATGTCCCTTATTAAGCGGAAATATTTTCTGTTGTTCCTTTGAGTTTCCTTGTCTCTGGTAAGCATTACTTTTGTTGTGGTTTTTCTGTAAAAAAAGGCTTAGAAAGGCGTCTTTGTACGCCATAAGCTGCGCAAGTTCCGCCTTCCCCAAATCCAGTGGAGTAACAAGATAAACTAGCAAGACTGATTTGGCTGATTCCTCAGGATCAATTACACAAGTAATTCCTATAGGCTCAAATTTGCAATACTGCCCATGAGTGGTTCAGAGGAGAGTGCACTTTCTTGGGAATGGGGTTTTCTGGGTTTTACTAAAGGGCTGATTGGATACAAAGATTGTTAGACTAGTAAAAACAGGGGAAGATTATAAATCGTTTCTATATGCATTAGTATGACTGGTATATTTATGTGTAGTGATGCAGATATGAATGTATATAGGAGGATGTAAATTGTGTTTATCTAAGACGGAAGTAACTTCTTTTCTTAGGAAGATGAGTGAAATTTCCATTACCTCTCTTACCTGCTATGGAGTAGAATTTCTCATGACAAACATGAGCGCCGAGAGAAAACTAGCAATACTAGATTCAGTTATGTCTTTAAATAAAAGACAAAAATAAAACTGTCAGTCAGCTCCGTAGCTTATATTTAGCATGTCCATTTAAAGAGCTGCAGCTTGAGTATATCTGAAACTGATGCAGAGGAACGAATAAGAAACCATAGCACAAATTAGTGCAGGATGACATTCTGTTCCATGTGTAGCATGAAAGCGTTTGGCACCACGAGCTCATTTTGATCTCACTTGTTGTGTCTTCTGCCTCCTACCAGCCGGGAGGAGAGCTGGAGCTGTGCCTTAGCCAGATTAACTCAACAGGAATGGTCTCTGGTTTACTGAGAGTTTATCTTATTTTACCTTTGTGACAGCAAGGATTGCTTAGATGGGGTTTCCCCCAGCCTACTGCCAGTGCTCAGTGATTCACTGGGTCTAGAAATGAGTAAGAGCTCCTAGAGAAGTCCCTTCTCATCTGACTGGGAAAGAGACCCTATGGTCAGCAGCACCTTGGGTGGGAAGCAGAAATTGCCCACGCTTACAGGGTGAGACTAGGCACCGCATGTGCGAAGGGATTTAGTTCGGTTTGAGATGTGGTTACTCATGTGGGTTTTCGCAGGTATTGACGTGCCTGACTCCTTTTCTGTTTCTCTTGAAGGGGCAGATGCTTTGGAAACCTCGCAGTCTGCGCTGTTAGCAGCCCTGCCTACCTCTGGAAGTCTGGCTGCTGGGTTTTAGTCTGGAGGTTGGCTGGCTAGCAAGCAACTCTGGAAAGAGTGCTGCTGTCGGTGAGGCAGAAGCAGCTCGAAGTTGATTTTCCCCTTATATCAATGACTAAAACATACCTTCCCCCAGTCTAATTTCTGAGAGGTTCTCCTCAAGCCGTGTTTGCTCGGTGGCTTATAGCTAACACGCAATGCTGAAATCTGAAATTAACTCAACCATGTCAGGGTAAACAGATGGCCATTTCCAAGGAGAAGATACTAAGCGCTCTGTACAGGTTTTGCAGCATGGTGAAAATCCAGGTAACGGAAACAGCCAAAAGTGAAGGCTGCATTATATTGGATTCCTGAGTCATCAGCTATTGCTGCAGAAGATCCTGCTACCTACGCTTTTGTGGTGATGCTGCTAAGTAGTATTTCCAGCCCTCTGGGCAATGACATCAAAGAGAGTGGAGATAAAAACAGGCCACTGTTGACTTTGAGAGAAGTGTTATATTTATACAGGCAGATGTTGAGGTAACTGAAAACTTTAGGACTGCTTTAATGAAAGTTTGCCAGTCCTCACCCTTCAAAAACTCATACTCAGGCTTGCCTTCTCGCCTTCAAAATCGCAGAGCTGGCCTTGGGTGCCGCTGCCTCTTAGCAGAGGAGAGCGTCTTCCAGAGGGAACGAGGAGCTCCAGCGGGGGAAGCAAGGCCTGCTGTGAGCTGGCAGGTCGGGAGGGTTGGCCGAGCCCCGTCCTCTGCTTGAGGTGCCCCTCAGTCGTGACAGTCTCCCCAGAGCAAGCAGGGGGACAGACCCTATTTCTGACGGGGACATCCTGGTGCCTGTTTGTAGGCGGCTGGGTTTGGGTCAGGTCTGGTTCCCGTCTGGGGTGGTGGCATTAATGTATTTGCGTCCCCAGCTCAGGGACCGGAGCAGCTCTCTCCCAGCAGCGCAGCAGCCCGGGTGCTCTTCCCTCGGCTGGAGACACTCGCTACTGGGTTTTCCAGCCCCTTCAGGCATTTGGTATAAAGCAATACCACAGCTTTATGTGGGAGCTGTAAAACAACTAGGACTCTGCCTCGCAAAGCGTGCCCAGGCTGCACTTCTCTGATGAAAACGAGCAGCCAAACTAGTAAAGCTGGTTTCCTCTCGCTTTCTCTTGCAGCGAGACTCTCTGGAGTCTAGCATGGTGAGAGCTCTGAGGTTTCCTGCGGTCGGGGCACGCTCCTTGTGGATTCTTTGCTGTCTAATAAGGTTTGTGCTTGTATTATGGCCTTTCCCTCAGCGCTGCTGCAGACGGGCTTTCCTCTTCTATCGAGCACCCATTTTAATGAACCTCATATGAATTTAGTACCTTTGAAATCTCGAACTCTGACATTTGCCAGAAATTAGCCAACAGGTCAAAAACTTGTATGTAAGGGACAAGTGGCGTAGCGTGTTTGCATGAAAACCACCTGTCTCTTTAGAACTAGGCCCAAAATAGGGGACCTATCAGTACTTCTTTCCCAAGTCTTCCCTGCCCTGTCTTTGGGAAGAGAGTGATCATCTCTTCCATGCTCCACTTGTTGCTGAGCAACTAAAGGCAAGGGGAAAAAAAAAAAGCAGAACTTTTCATCTTAGTAAGAGCTTAGTTCCTTCAGTAGGTCACAGCTCCGCTTCCATGCCGGGCAGCTTCAGTGACGCGTGGCTTGGCCCCGTCTACCTGCGAGGCAGCTCCTGGCTCGCAGCCAGTTCACTGCGCTCGGCGGCTGCCACGTAACTGGAGGAACGTCGAGGTGTGCGACGCTGGATCATGCTGCATCTGCTAGAGCGCATGCACCGTTTCTCCAGACGCCTCCTGGGCATCTCCACCCTCTGTAGTGGTTAAACAGTGCAATGTAGTTATAGGGAAGACGGCAATTAAAAATTCGCATTCCCAAAACATCCATGTTGCTGTGCCAGATCTGCAGGAGACAGCAGTGCACAGACATTCCTACCAGCCTTCTCGCAGCTCCATCACGGACCAAACTCTTGATCCCACACTCACAGTGAATAGCACCCAAATCCGTGGGTGAAATTGCTGTTTGTGGCGCAAAATGCTGTTTGGATTCTTTGACATGGTGGGAATTGACTGCTTTGTATGTCAGAGGATCATTCTGCGCTTCATGGAAGTACTCATGTTAGCAGAGGAGCAAAAGGCAAAATGGCAAAGAACTTACTGGCAAATAAATGAATGGTAACGTCCCTTTCTTGGATTTATCCAGTTCTTTGAAATACAAATGTATTCTTGACGGCCAGAGAAATCAGTCATTCTGCATTGGGAAGCTTGATTGATGTCTTCAGCAGACCTTTATGAAGGGCTGTGTAAGTGGATCTGGAAATAACCTACAGGGAAAAATACGATGTGGTCTAGTTCCTTTAATAGACAAGTGCTCAGTTATGTTTTTGTTTTGCTTTTGTTGCTACTTAAGGAAATTGTAATTGTACAGATATATGACAATAAGTTACTTTCTCTCTCCAAAACACCCCTTGTGTGACATTCATTACCCCCAAACCACTGTGACTTGCACTACGTCTGAATTTTAATCGTTGTATTGTTATGTTTCAAGTTGCTATCTCTCTTACTGTGACAAGATCAGATGTGTTTAATTACGGAACAGGATCCTGCTGAGGTTTACAGATAGCACTTGCCCCAAGGACATTGCATCTGAAGTATGTGGTTGCTCATCTTCCTTAGCAGCCTCCACGGTCTGGGCAGCTTCCCATCCCCACAGTGAAGGTGGTGGGGAAGGAAGGGCTGCTTGGCAGAGCCTAAGCCCTGGGAGAAGGTACATCAGGGTGGGGCAGAATAAACCAGAATTGTGTATTGAGATATTCTGGATGGAGAATAATAGCAAATGCTCTAGATTTTGGACTAAGATGGACCTAGTGGAGTCTGAGGTCTTGTCGTGATAATGTAGGTACATTAATGCAGTGTTGGAATAACAAATAAAAACTGGAATAACAAAGACGACTCTCGCCTTTGCAAGTGGGCACGCTGTCATAGCTGTGGAGAAGGCTGTTTTGTTCCTAACCTTCCAGTGGGATTTGAATCTTGGCACCGAGTGAAGAAAAGCTTGTGCAATAACCCGTGGGTTTCCTAGCACCTTCTCTGTTGCTCCCCCTGTTGATTTATAACAGTCTCTAAGATCAGAGGTTCATTTATGATTGTTTTCTGTTCTTTGAGCAGCTTCCACCCCCTCACTCTTTGTCTAATCAAAAACCCCATGTTGTTTACTTACTGACATAGGTCAACGACAGCAGGAAAAAAATGGTGACTAAGCCAATTAATTGCTGCCAGAACAAAGCCTGCAGACTGTATCTCAACGTGTGAGCCTGACAGTAAAGCCTTGGACTCAGCAAAACAGAAGTCGTCCATATTGAGAGAGAGATCTACCCTTTCCAGACTGTCCCGCACTCTCCGTCCCCCAGCAGTGAAGCCGTGGTTCCAGACGATTTTCTTACAAATCTCGAACTGCTGTCTGGGACAGCAGCACAGGCAGCGTGTGTTCTCAGAAAGTGCCTGAAACTGCTGCTGGAGACATCTGGTTACTGGAGGCCAGATCCTGCTGGAGACCTGTGCACCATGTCAGACCAAATTAAGTGTAGATCCTTAGTCATGCTTAAAAAAAATCTTATTCATAGTCATCCTCTGTACAGGACTGAATTTTATTTTTCAGGTCATTACTTCCTTTTCCAGCTTTTATGCCATTGCTTGGATTGACCTGTGGATGAGGATGTCAGGGTGCTGGTGGTTTGGGTCAGACCCTGCTGCCCTGTGGGACCGTGCTGTTTTCTCCTCTCTTCACTGCTTTCTTACCGTTAGAGCGTGCAGACGGCAATACCTGGTGGGTTTGTTCCTGTTTCTTTCTGCTGTGCAAAAAGCAAAGTCTTGGCTTGAAAGCAAAGTCTTGTATATTGCCAAAGGCTGTGCTCCCTTTGTCCTCGGGATGGGTGAAAAGTGTTCTTTAACTGTTACGAACTGTTTATTCTACTAGAGGACTCGCTGGAAGAGCACTAAATGTTCAGCCCTGTCTGGGCCGTGTGAGGCCAGAGAGAATTACTACTTTTGTGCTTTGTCCCCTGAAGCTGAGATGCAGTAAAACCTGGTATTGATACTTTCTTTAGAAAGTGCTTTGAGGTCTACTTGTGAAAAGCAGCAAATAGGAGCCAGGTCGAATTGTGCCTTTCTAAGAGTCTTTTCTTCTTTTGTTCCTCGACAACAGTAATTTAGCGGTTCCCTATCAAGTCCACTCACAGCCTAGCAATAACTTGCGTTCTCTAGTTCTTATTCCACCTGTGATTGTCTTAGTTCAACATTGTACTTAGTTTTGTATCTGTTTTCTGTGACCTAAATATGTTTTTGAGAGAGGTTTCTGGTGATGCTAATCACAGGTATTTGCTGGCTCTGGAGAAGGGAGAATTGTATTGTGTGAGTCCAGGCTATAAGCTTTCATTGCTATCTTTGCATCTTGCGTGATACTACCCCAAGTCCAGGGCTGCGTCTCACCTGAAGTTTTTGTCATTCGTCCTGATTGTGGTTCCTCAGTAGAACGAACTTTTCATCGGACTCTTCAGGAAGCATTAAGCAAAATTTAGGTTATTCACCCAGATGAACGAATAAGCTTCTGTCTTACGATCATGCTTGGAAGCATTTTGAAATACCGTTGGCAGAAAGGACTCGTGCAGGCAGTGAATGAGAATCCTTGTCTTTATCTGTAAAGTGTGTTTTAAATCCTAATTTGAATTGGAAATGGATTGTTAACATACCTTGAGCATATCCCTCGGTTCACAGGACTGTGCTTTCCCTTAGATCTATAGATACTTATATCCTACACAGGTCTGTTAGCCTGGAATCCTATATTGCTGAAGTACTTAAGTTAAAAAGTAAGTACAGAACTAAGGGGACAGAAGAGCCTTTTATATTAAAGGCTCAGCTTACTGAGAGTTTGACTTGTTTCCTTTCCGAGTTGGACACCGTTGATGTTACAGACTTGAGCTCTTGGGCACCTGAGCTGGGTGCATTTTTCCACAGCCCGAGAACTTTCCCTTTGGAGCTTTTCAGCCCAGCCAGTGTGGTATGAGCGCACAGGTGTCATAGGTGCTTGAGGTGTCTCCTCTTCCCTTTCTGAGTCATCTGATGGTTTAAACTTCTTCATTGATGAAAATTAAAAGCAGCATCCGACAACATATTTTCTGTTGTGTCCACTTGACCACTTACTGGTTGGAAGGAAGAACGAAGTCAGGAGTACTCCCAGGCAGCTGCCTAGGATGGAGGGGATATTGATACTGCCCAGCCTTACCCTTGTTCAGTTTCGGTGGGCCTCAACACAACCGCACGCAGAGGAAGATCCAAGATTATTACTCATTAAGTTCTCAGACTTTGGAGGTGTCTTTTGTTGATGCAGCCTTATGTTGTTCTGAGAGCATTTGTTCTTCCCCAAAGCCTTACGAGGGGAAGATTGTGTAGTTTTGTTACGGTTTTTTTAATCCCAGTTAGTGATTTCACAATTTTAATTTTCCGTAAATCTTTGACAGCTGTTCTTTTGTTGCTTTAATTTTTTCAATCTATTTTAATACTTATCCTGCACAGCACTTGGTGAGGACAGGACACAAATAGATGATTACAGCCTGTTGGGTCTTCAGAAGGCCTGGCCATTTTGTAATCTTTGGCTGTTTCCAGAGAACATGCTTATGGACTCTGTCGGTTACTGAAACATCTCCTCTTCCCTTTCCTCTTCCTCCCCTTCTCTGTGGGGAAGCAGGGAATGAACAGTGCGGTAAAACATAAACTGAAATGGCGATTAGAATATCATGCAAAGTGGTATTTTAAATGGTTCTGCACTTGATTCATCTACATTTTAAAGCAAACAGGGTAGGGCAGGGGAAAATCTGTTAGTTTAAAGTATTAAAACCTGCCAGGGGCACAGCATTTTCTTTCACTTCCAAAATGCCTATCCAGTCCGAGACAATTGGAAATGGAAAGATGTTGTCTGTGCCCTCAGGCTCTCACTTAGAAATACCTTAATTTCTTGCTACCTCTGCTTGTGGAAAGGTCTTCCCCCCCCCCCCCCGTGTGT
>JAVKLA010000084.1:9998363-10083787 GCA_034782735.1 Sagittarius serpentarius | reverse complement strand
CGTGTGTTAAATGCATTGTATTTGTTGCCATAGACTTTAAATGCCTCTTTAAAACATAGACAGACCACTGCCGTTAAGGTGCTTTTTAATTTGACTAAGATGACAGCTGACACTGATTTCTGGTAGCTGAAACCTCTAAACCATTACTGAAATGCTGGCTTTTTTCCTGATGCAGTTCTGTCCTATCCCCCTTCCCCAGTGCAGTTCATCTCCTCTAAAAAAACTTTACAAATTTAGTAACTGAGTGAGCTGTGCCAGAAGAGGATACATCTTGATAACAGACTTTACCGGGCTTTTGGCTCACACTCCCCTTTTACCCATCCTGACATAGGGGCTCGGAAATATGAATTCCAGAACTGGGACTTGAAACATGGAATTCTCTGTGATTGTAGCTGAGGCAGTGGGCTCTGATTTACCTTAGCCAGACAACCAGCGCAGCTCGGTGCTGGTAATTCTCTCTTCCTCACCCTGGGAAAAGGCTGACAAATTTCTCCCAAAGTGGCAACCCGGCATGAAGAGTCCCTCTAGGGTACGTGCCTCGAAGGGGCCAAGAGGGCGCAGTGACACAGAGAGGGCTTTGCTCTGTGACTGCCTGTATTTGGGGCTGTTGACCCTCAGGCCAGTTACCTGAAGAGTGGTAGGTGTCAGAGATGCCAGAATTGCCCAAGTACTTCCAAAAGAAACAAACAAAAAAAAAAAAAAAAAAAAGAAAAAAAAAAAAGGATTGAGACCCGCAGGTTTTTATTTCATGCTGTATCTTCCTGTCTTACCCTTGCTTTGAGCTGTGCTATCCTTTGGAATACCAGTTTGGACAAAGCAAAGAGCCATCTCGCCCAGTGCCGTGTCTCCCATAGCACTGACTGTGCTGCTCAGGGTAGTGAAAAGGGGCCTGTGTATGTACCCTGGAGCGTCCTCCCAGAGCCAGAAGGGTAAGAGATGTCCTAAAGGGAAGATTTCATCAGGGACATCATGTTCACCAGTGAACTCTTCTTCCTTGAACCCATCTCTTCCCTGTGCATATTGGCTTTTGGGTTGTTATCTGGCCATCCCTTTCTCGTTCATATATGTACACAACTATGCAGATTTTTAAATGGAAAACTTTGTGCTATCAGATCAGTTCATTGCATGGCCCACTTTCACACATTGTGAGACAGTGAATTATTCTTCCTTAGTTACCTTGGCCATAATAACTTCTTCCACAATCCCACACTGAGCCATTGCCTCTTGCAGTTGGACGGTTCTCATCTGTTCAGTTTTCCACACCTTGGATCACCCTTGGCCCCTTCTTTGTGTTTCTTCCAACTGAATTCCAACCTGTTTGGTAGCTTTGGGATGGTTTGATCATGAAGTACTTGGCAGCTGGGTATGTGCTGGATTTGTGCTTTGGGGTAATGGGATGTGCTCATCTCCATGCCTGGTTACTCCTGTTCTCTCAGCTTCTTGGAAAGCCTTGACCCTTTTGAAGAACAGCCCATGGTGACTTCAGAATCTCTTTCCTGAGTGGTAATAGCTCATTTAGAGCCTGTCATTCTTAATTCAGAATTTAAATTATTTTCCCCCAGTATGCATTAATTTCCATTTATTGACTTTGTATTTCACCTGCCTTCTTATTACTCGGTCATTATAAGAAGTTCAGGTGGAAATTGAGTTTATGAATTCTTGGCTCTAAGTGTCTGTTTTCTCATCACCCAGCAAACTGAACAGCCTTACAAAACAGTAGTCCTAATGCACACTTTTGTGTCACTCTTTAGAAATGTCTGAGCCTCATTGTGCTAGGTGCCGTACGGAGAGCACAAGAGAGTTCTTGTGCTGAAACTTTGAAAGGATCAAAAGCCAAATACGAAGGCACTGCAGGTTAAAGTAGCCAGCAAACATATCCAAAGCCCCGGCACACAGCGAGGGAATAAGTAACTCCATTAATTTCTGGAGACTTTTGGAGCATTGATTTGAGGCCCTGATTTGAGCTGCTTTTGAGCTTGTTTGACACCTTTCACACTGGTGGCCCTACAGGGATCTGAGACAGACCCAGTGAGGCAAAGCCCTGTGGAGTGGCTGTAATGTTCCTTCAGAGTGACCGAGCAACAAGAAATGTCTGTGGGATGACGCTGGCCATGACGCTGGTTTTGACCCAAACGGTGACCCACTGCATTATCAGTGGACTTGACTTCTCCAGGAGCTCTGGCTTTTGTTTTGGGTGTTGATCTGGCAGCTGGATTTCAGGAGCAATATTCAGAAACTACAGAATTCAGTCTGAGCCATGTAATGCTCACTTGCTGAATAATTTGTCATGTTTTTCTTGGGTCTGGTAGGCCTGGGAAGAAGTTTGATGCTTCTACCTTTGCTGTGGGCTTTTCCTTTGCAGCCTGAAGAAACTGATTTAGAAAGAGCGTTTTGGAACAGCATTGTAAAAATAATACTGGCTGGCATTTTCAAGGCTGAAGCTTTGTGGGTTGTCAGTATCGACTTACTTTTAAAAAAATAAAATTCTTGAAATGCATTTTCCCCTTTGCTTATGTGTATAGGGAACTTTATCCAAAAAACCAGAGAGAATTGGCGTGAGAGCAGCTTCCTTTTGCTTCATTAGCAAAGGAAGCAAATGAAGCTTCCTTTCAGTCCCTCTGAGTGTGGTAGATTTGGTAAACACCTTAACTACAGGTTTATGGGAGGCTGGCTACAGGCACATCTACGACGCTAGTTTGCACATAATGTCAACTAGTATATGCAGAAATACTGCTTGCCTTGTTCATTGCTGGGCCAGTTAATACCCATGTTGGGTAGGACTCAAAAGCAGAGCCTGGGGCAATGAGAGGAGTCAAAGGTAACTTCTTCTGTAAATGTGTCCTTAATTCACGCAAGAAACTAAACCCATTCTCTCTGCTTAAGGGAAAGTTAATGAAACTTTTTTCTGTTTTTTATTCAGGCTCAACAGTGGCTCTTAAACTGTTAATGTGCATTAAATTTGGGTTTGATGTGCAGACTCACAGACAGCATTCCCCCTTGGATGGAGTTACAATGCGGGGTTTTGGGCACACGTGCAAATGGAAGCTTTTTGAAAATGATGAGGACTGAAATGTCTTTCTCCTGACGCTCCCTTTCAGTGGAGTATGGCTTGTGCTCTCTCCTCCTCCCCCTCCAACCCCCCTGCCACACATGTTCTCAATTACTGCCTGCATTGAAGCTGCAAACATTGCTTGTGCATCTAGCTTTCTATACTGAGCGCTGGAAATATTTTAGTAATTTGTGGGAGAACTATTATGTCGCATGCTGGGAAAATTGTGTTTATGGTTCTTGCAGGGAAACAAGTTCATCAGCTCCAGTCCACAACAGTTTTGCTGTTTCTTCCTCCTCCTTTTCTATCTTGGAGCAATATCACAAGAACCTCTTGCCCCTGTTCGGTTGAGCCTGGGTTTCTCCCGTTTTTGAAATAAAAAGCATATGCTCCACAGTCTGTGTTTTTCAGGGCTATCCACAAAGTAATCATTGGGTTTTGGCTGAGCACAGTAATAGCTACTATGTACCCCAAATATTTGGGTTTGGATGTGCAGCAGCACTGCACTTACAAAACTCAGTTGTATTTTATTGTTGGTAGGATTTCAAAGTCAATATTCTGCAGCAGAGGGCATTAAAGGAGTAATGTAAGAGAGAATCGAACTTGCCAGTGCTGATGTATAGTGCCTGATTTGGAAGGGGGAAGGAAACAGGGCTTACTCTTTTCCTCAGCATTTGCATTGTCCTCATAGGATAATCCTTCTGGATCCAGTTGGTAAAATGTGTTCACAAGCCTTTCTTGTACATTAAATCATGCTTTGTTTTCAGCTGTAAACTTTAGGTCCCCACACCCACATCTGCAACGTGTTTCTCAGTTCAGTTTCTGATTTGTAGAAGATAATTTTGTGGTTAAGGAAAATTCTGTGTTGTACTCCACCTCTCTCTCTTGTGCTGAAAGCAAGTTCAGCTCTGACAGTGATCAGGGGATACTCTTACTGCTGTTAAGAAGTTTTTAAGGCACGGTTACCTTCTGCTTAAATAAATGATGGGCTATTTCAAATGGAAAGAATTGCTTTTGCATCTCTTGTGTGGATAAGTTGGCTCGAAAAAAATGGGCTTTTAAGAGTGCTGGCAGGCTGGGATAGCAAAGAGAGAAGAGGAAAAGGTGTGTCTGGATCAATTAGTTAATTGTTAGATAATAAATGAATCCTTTTCCAATGCACACAGACTAAGTTTCCTTTTCATTTACTGCTCCAACTTCCCCTTCAGAGGTTTGATTACAGCATTCTCTCCCAAAGCAAAGAGCTCTTGCCATTTTGATGTAAACATTCATTGACCCTCTATGGAGATCTGAAAAATTACTTTCCTGTCATTAACAATGATAAAACTGTAAACAATATTGTTAAAGATGCTTTGGGGGGGCATCAAACCAAAAGGAACAAGTTAAAGGATTTGAATAAGAAGTGATGTGCACTTTTACCATAGTCCTTGGAGAAGGAAATTAGTACAAGCAGCACTGCACTATGCATCAGTAGTTTCATCTTTGCAAATAATTTTAAGATTTCTGCAAGTTTGGGGATTCACACATTTTTGCTGTTGCTCTATTGCTTTGTTTCTGATATGCTGGTTCAAAACCAAAAAACTGGAGTAAGGACAGCAACAAAACATGAGCAAAGTGATGCCAGAGATACTCATTTAGTTCCCATTAGCACAATAAATGAGAATACGATGAGGTTTGGTTTGGCTTTATATCACCGTACTTCTCAACAGGGATGGTTTTAGACCTGTATCACAAATGGAAGCTGAGTCATAGGCCCATAGGACCAGTACAGAGCAAGGTGTTGGATTAGATTCTCTGGAGCCAGTAACATAACTGGCAGTTTTGGTGTGGGTTGTTTTTTGTTGTGGTTGTTTGGTTTTTTTTAAGTGGATAAGTCTTGTCTCATCTTCCTATTTGTAAATCCAAAGACATTGGAATCTAAATTAGCAGGTTAAAATAATTCCTGATGTAATCTATGTGTTTGCCTAAAGAGAAGGGAGCTTTCCTTGCTGCCACGCAGGCTTAGGTCAGTAGCAATGGCCACAACCATTGTGCGCCTCTTCCCGCATGGAAGTGCGCCTGCAGCCTTTGGGACTGGGTCCTGTAACCCAGGAGCCTGCCTTCCCACTGGGGAAGAGCTCCTCCCGTCCCAGTCGCGGGGTGCTTTCACTTCTAAAACAGGATCTGGCTTAGTGATTACAGCCTGTTTTGTGACTGTCCTCACGTAGTTGGCTGTAATGACCAGAGGAACGCGTTATCTAAGACTACATTATCTTTTGAATATTTCTGTTATCGGCTGCTCTCCTGTCTCGTGGGTCTGAGGGCTGTGACACTGTTCATGCTGCTAGGGTCTTAGTCCCTTCTCACAGTGGTTCCTAATATTTTTTGGGAAGGGCAGAAGGGGGCAAAATCTGTTTAAATACAGGTTTTAGGTTAACAGAGGAGAATGTGCAAGAGGCCCTGCGGGGGCAGTTTTTTGTTCTCCCTAAAGTGCTCTGGGCTGAGAGGAGAGGTCCTTGCTCTTCCCGCGTGTTAAAGGTTATTATGATTCCTGCTAATGGTTATAGCAGGTCAGCATAGCATGGGCAGCCCCTCGACAGTGCTTAGTACGGCCATGGCCGGTCCATACTGAAGGCTCTCGATGCCACTGATGCCGGCGGTGCCGTGCTGCTTTGGCTGCTGGAGAGACCCGCTTCCTGCTGCGGACAGAGATGTAGGTCTGGCATTTTCAGGTGTGCTGTGGCTCACCTTCTGCCTTAGCTTGACTTTCATTCATTTTATCTAGTGCCAAGCCTCCAAGTATTTCACTTTGATGTGAAGAGTGGCAAGTGATTTTTTTTTTTTTTTTTTACCAGGCTCCTGGCTTTGTGGGACTGCGCAGCTCCCTGGTAGTCCTCTGCGGCTCTGCACCGCCCGGGCAGGAGCTACAGAAACGTGCCCAGAGCCCACAGCGAAAAGCTGAATACAGACAGAGCGAGACGATCCTAATTGGAGTTTTGTGTGATACAGAGACACACGACTGCTGTTCTTTCAGATAATAGCGTTAAAGGCAGATTTCTATAAAGAAAAATATCCTCTGCTTTTACCCTTTGCCCGTTTTGTGTTGAGTGGAGCTAGTGTTGGGTTTGATGAAAGTCGGAAGAGTTGGGAAGGAAGTCGGTGCAAACCACTAACTGGGTTACGTTCTGTGAACTGCGTGGACAAAAAAGATGTTTCTATGGCTTCTTTTTAACTCGGAAAACCCCACTAATAAATCCTGGGCTCTTTTTGGTTGGATTTCTGTGAATGTTGCAAGTTTGTTCTTGTTTTTTTGGTTTGTGTTCCTCCTGAATTCAAATTTGCATTAGATGGCTCTCCCTGAAAGCGCACTTTTTCAAGTTGAGTTTCTATAATATGATACAGGTCAATCAACAGTGACGGCTGGAGGAAGAAGATTTACTCATTCATGTTTTCAGTGTTCAGAACAAAAATCTGCCTTCTTTACGTGCTTTGCCTTTTGGGGAATGTAGACTCTTTAGTGACCCAAAACTAACTCTACGCAAGACCCGTTGCTACAACTGGGTTTTGTTTATATATCCCAACAACCGGAAAGAAGATAGGATTCACTAAGCTTCTTGGCTTAAATTCACTTAATTTTCTCTTATACTGCACGTAGAACTCCTTAAGTTGCAAGTAGGGCTGTAGTCAAGCCGACGGAGGCTCCTTCTAGTGAAAGCTCAACACCAGCCCTGACTTGCGTTTTAGCAGTTGGGGTCAAAAAAGCAGATCCTGGGAGCAGTTGTGAGCTGGCAGGATGGCCTGCTAGATCAGGGACAGCACTGACGCGTTGTACCTGCCTCTGTTGCAAACACGCTTCAGTGCTTCTCCTGCAGTGCAAACAGGTTGTCGCCCTCTCAGTGTTTGCTTAGAGCTGTGTAAGACCATCTAAATCAGTAGAAATTTATGCGCCATTTGGTAAAAAGGGGCAGTATAGGATGAATGCTGACTTGGGAAGAGTGGAGTATCTGCGGTCGTCTCGCACCTTGTGACTCTTGCAACGCGCGCTCGGTGTGCGTGGCGTTGCTCCCCGCCTGGCCCCTCTCGCGGGGCTCCTCAGCCGGGGGGGGCTCTCCATGCACGTCTGCTCCCATGACTCTGCAAGGCCTTTTTCTGAAATACTCCTCAGAGGCTTGACAGCAAGCCTCTTAAAGCTGGTTTTAGTGTCAAGAAATAGAGGCGTGCTCAGTTTGCCTTGCGTTCTAGAGCCAGAGCTGCAAAAAGACCTTTGCCGTAACAACCCGTACGGGCCCCCGGCAGGTGCCCAGTGCTCATCACCCAGGTGCCCAACAGCTCTGAATGCACACCAGGATGTGCCGGGGGTGAATAGCAGGCATCCCATCGAAGACCCTGCTAAGTTTACTGACTACAGTTGTAGCTGGGCACCCAGTTGCTACCAGCTTGTGCCATGCACTGAGAAATCCCGAGCTGCAAGGGAAGCTGTGGCTTTAACTTGGCCAGCTGCCTGCCCTTACCAGAGCGGCCTAGGGGTTTTGGCTTCTAGACAGGTAGGCAAAATCAGCTCATAATCATTATTCTTGCAGAACTTGAAGTTGCCAAATTTATATTATAAGAAAAATAGGAAATTGTTTTGAGTGAGAAGGAGTGCCTGTTATTGACTTTATGGCTGTTTCCCTACGAACAAGCATGCTGATGTTTTCCATACTGTCAAGGGACAAACATACATAGTCCGCTCCGTTCATGTTCATCCATACGGTGATGAATTTGGGCTCAAAATTACTGTGTGATGACAAGACAGTAAACTATTACTTCTCAGGCAGTATTAAGCAACAGTTCTCAAAGTTTGTGAGAATTACTAGGTCGTTCGTCTTCTGTTAGTCTCCTCTGTTTTCTGTCTCCGAAGGTTAGAGCGTGGAGAGATGTCTGCTTTCAAGCAGAAGAGCAGCTGGTTCGATCAGCAATCTGACACCTGAACTTTTTGCCCATAATGAATCGAGAAAGTTCAAATAGTATTTGGGAAAGTAAAACCTAACTAAATGTATTTCTTTCCTCTCATTTCTCCCCTCCTTCAGCCTTCTCTCCTGCTCTACTGTGTTGCCTACTTAAGCAGACGACAAAAATGAGTTTTCCAAGATGGGAAAAGGCCAGCACTATGCTGTGCAACTCAGCTGTGGCTGCAGAGGAGGAAGGTGGGGTCTGTTGTGACTCACTTAATGCGATGGGATTGTTAAACCTGCTCCAACGGCAGCATTTGTAGTGCATGCGACGTGTGCAAGCCAGAGGGATAACCCTGTGGTTCCAGGGTAAGCGTAAGCGAGGCGTGTGTGGCAGTCATATATGCTGTGAAACACAGTACGCTTTCAAAGGCCTGAGAAGAGAGTGGAGGAGTGGAAGCATGAGCATATACCTACCAATATGCTGTTTTGTTCTAATATTTTTTTACCTTTAAGATTAGTGGAGGATCTTGTTCCTGTCTGCAGCTCTGAATCATGACTGCTGGATTCTTCCATCCCCCTTGTCATTCACTGCACCAAGATAAACAAATGTTTCCCAAGCAGAAGGTATTAACCAGTGAAGATTCCGTACGGAATTAAGAATTGAGGGGCTCAGTTATGTCAAAATGGAATAGCGCCTTCCATGAAATGTTTGTTGCTGGCGTGAAATTTTTTATTAAAACTAAAAGGAAGTGTTTCAACTTGAAACTACAAGAAGTGATTTCCTAGTTTTGATTTATCAAGAACTTGTTCCCTCAACTTCTGTTGCCCCTTTTTGGGAAGTAAGATGGCAGAGAAGACAAAAGAAAATGATGAATGAGAAGTAGAGAGGTGAAGTAATTCCTTTTACGTTTGTTAACTTTTTTTTTTTTTTAGGTCACTTCAGGAAAATTGAAATTATGTTGCTGTAACTGATGTTTTCTTAGACCGAGAGCTGCTGCTTCTCTGAGCACCAGATAGGCCCCGACGCATTGTATCCACCAAATCCTTAACGAGCACCAGTATCCAGTACCACCAAGTATGCAGGAAGAACGCTAAAACCTGCAGAATGACACCCTGTGGTTGTGTGAAGTGAGGTGCAGCGTGGGTGCAGATCTGCTGCAGGCTCCTGTTCTTGTGCTTTGCACCCTTGAGCACCCTTACCACTGAGGATGCTTACACGGTGCCTTGCGGACTGGAGTCCCAAAGTGCAAGTGAGCCATTTGGAGGTAACTGGGTGACTTTTCTTGCTGTGTGGATGGAAGGAGTCCTGCCAAGCACCTGGCACTTGCATCATCTGGGCGCTGGCCAGAGCAGTAAAGTTCAGAGCCAGGGTTTTGGTTCAGCCCCATTCAGTAGTGTAGGTGGGAAGGGGTGACTTTCCAAGTAAAAATTGCACAGCAGAGCTCACTTGAAATAATTTATGACACGGGAAGAAAAATCTATGCTAAGAATAACTTTTTAATTACATCAGGTCAGTAAATTATTCTACAGATTCATGCCCAGGACAAGTTTTGGGTATAGGAGATGTGTTAACTTCGGTATATGCTCACCTAAAGCTGTTGGTTTGTGTATTGTTCTCATTGAGGTCACAAAAATTATCTCTGTGTTTAGCTCCTTCAATTGACAAATAGCAGATGAGTGCAGTAACACTTGCATGGTCTTAAACTGCATTTGTATTTCCTGCAGTACATCTCTACTAAGCACCACAGACTCTTCGGTTGGCAGTCGTGCTGGGATTGGGAAACCAGTGTCGTTCACATTCATCAGATGGAGTGGCTTAAGGAGGGAGCTGTACTTGGGTGGACTCGGACCTTTTCATCTCCCTTATATAGTTTCCTTCAGTAAGCTGAGCTTTCCACTCTGTTGCAGCATGGTGACTTAGTTTCTTCACGTGGTGTATTTTTTTACTTCTGCTTCAGTGTAGTTTTGGCTTCTCTCTTCACATTTGCAAGAATTTATTTCTACACATAAGTCAAGATAAAACAGATTTTCTTACAGAATCTTCCTAAATACGCTGGTGGAAGTCTCTTGAAGGGGGAAAAATAAACCAGCCAAGTTGCATGTTGCTTTCTAATTGTTTTTTTTAGGAAGTATTAAAAAAATGCTGTCATGACAAATGAAGGAAAGATATGTTTTTAGTATCCCAAGTTACAGTTTTAGAAAGCAATACTGCAACCGCTGTGCTTTGACTAGTGAAAGCGTCATGGCTTGGGCTTTGCTAGTCGTACAAAATAAACTCCCAAGTGTGTGTCTATAGAACCAAAAAAAAAAAAATCTCTTGTGGTTATGTTGCAGGATAACTCTTGAATATTGTAGCTTTGTTTAATCTGCAGCTTGGGAAGTCTGGACTGACCAAGTCTGACTCCAGAAAAATAGAAATCATATCAGAATTGCTAGTTGGTATAGTTTCAAGCTACTGCTAATCTTTCATTTGCAGCAGTAATTTGATTTGCATGGGCTCTTGGAGTCCAGACCACATGGAACTGTTCTGATGAAGCTTGAACCAGAGTTTAATACCAGTTTAATGAAGGCCAATACAGTAGACACCCAGCTGACATTTTTTAACAATCTTAGTTTATTTTTGCCATGTGTCCTGGCTTTAGCAGTAAGCTGTACTTAAGATCAGTGTCTTCTTCAGCACATCCAGATCAATTGATTGGTTTATTTATTTATTTTCTGTATTGCAGGTCATCCTTTTCGTGTTTTGTCTTGATTTCTGTTCCTTCAGAGTGCCGATCATTTTTCTATTATTCTGCTCCCAGTTGTCTCAAAGCCTAAATAAGGCTTAGATAACTTCCGCAGCTACACAAAAGTAGCAAGGAGAGGGATTGACTGAAGGTCCCCCCTTTTAACTTTACACAATGTGATCTGTAGCTTAAACTGCCATTATTATTATTATGGATTAGACAAGACCATCATGGTTATCGTGTTGGAAGTTTTGGCATAGCACAGACTGTAGGACTTCCCTCAATTTATGTCTGTTCATGAATACTTGCTTTCCTTGGCCACAAATCTGTTAGTTTTGTTCTGTGTTGTTTTTGAAAATGATTAACTTTCTGTAATGAACCAAACTCTGCTATCACAGTGACACTTTAGGCGGTCCCTGGTTGTATTTGCTAATGTCTCCATCCCAGATCTGAGCACAACTAATGACTGGAAGGAATGTTGCCGCTGTCCTTTGACCGTTTCTAACGGTACTGTGACATCTTTAGTGTTTCCCTTGGTAGGGACGGTAGTGCGGAGTTTGTTTAAACAGCTCCTACGAACAATAATGCTCCTTTTAACAGGGTAGTAGTCTTCTAGTATCAGGCTGCAGAATTAAGTTACTGTAAGAAAGGTGAACCCACCACTTTCTGATCTGAGTGTTGAGTGGAAAGTCAACTGACACCTATTGCAAGGGGCTTTTTTTTTTTTGTCTTTGGAGTTCAGCTAAGCTGTGTTTTATCAGTCTCACCAAAAAGATGGCAGAGTGTCTTGGCTAACAAACAAATATGCTGTTTAGAAAACACCAACCATTTCACTGTTTGTAATTTTCAGTGTCATTTGACTGTATAGTCTTGTAATTAGATGGTGTAAAGTACATAACTTGTTACACAAATATGTCAAAACGCATTAACAGCACAAGTGTTCTTTACTGCTTTCCTAAATACGTTTCACAATATGTCGTACTAGAATCCACCTCTTGTCATTATTTATAAACTGCAAAGAAGTTAAGATCACCGAGAATTAGATGATTAGCATGAGACTGTCTTTCTGCACTAAGAATATATATTATCATGATAATGTACAGAGTGAAGCATACAAATCTCTTCTCATCTAAATGAGAAGACAGCCTGGAATAAAACCCAACAAATTATGTTTCTCATATTCACTCAGGTCAACTTTCTGCTGCTGCTTCTTAACTTCCATTCAGTTCAACTGCTTCTTTGCAAACTTTTGGGTTACCTCCAGACTTTGCATTTGAATGCCTTTTCAGCATTATGTTGCCTTTGAATGGCATTTGGCCATGGTTTCTGACCTGTGGGGAGGCCAGCCGCCCACTTGCTTCTGGGAAGGATCTTTTCCGTAGAAGAAACAGCTTTGCAACACTACCCTGCCGAGGCAACAGTTAACTAAGTAGTTCCCTTATAAATGAGAAGATAGGACTTGTGGCTTCCTTAAAGACCATCGTCTGCTGAACTTTCAAGTGACCCACAGCAGTATTCCCACAAACGTGTGCTTTGTGTGTGACCCGGAACCAACGGAAGTCGCGTTCGTTCTGGAATTGTCGCCCTTGTGATCTAGGCAGGCCTGGGGACCAGCTGGCTTGAGGAGACACTTCTGGTGTGGACCTGCAAGTGAGGCCGGCCAGCCGGTACGCTCTCCTGCCTGCTTTCTTCTCCCGGGGAGACTCGAGTGCTGTTTGCAAACTGAAATGATGCTGTTGCTGCATCCTACACATGCTTTCCTGCTCTGTGCAAGCTTGGGTATTACTTCCATACACAGTGTAAGCTCTGCAGTTTCAAAGATCTAATCTAATAATAGATTGGTCTACATTTGCTGCGTTGCCAGAAAAAGACATATGTTGTCAGGCAGTCGAAGTCGGCAACAGTGCTGAAGTGGAAATGTGCTGAAACATGAAGAAGGCAGAAATCCAGAAGAATCTATCCGAGGTTTGACTATTAGGAAAACTAAAAATGTTGTCTTCTTACATATATGCCTTCCGCATGTACTTAGAGAAATACTGTTTGCCTGGTGTCTCAAAATGATTAAAGGGCGGTTCTTTTCCTTTCTTGGCTTTGGTGTGATAATAGACGATGCTGTTGGCATTCAGCTTACCGAGAACTGGTTTAAGAGGAAAGAGAAATGATTGGAATAACTTGAGTGGAAGAGGCAGGTGTAGTATAGTGCGGGAGAGAAATGTGACATTTTGTTCCTTCTGTCATTGATTCAAGACACAATTTTTCCATTGCGCTCACAGTGGAAGAAGATCTTTACATATCTATGCTGAGGCACAGGTTTTAGGGTGAGGACTCGAGTTTTGGCAGCATGCGGTGGTAAGAAGATTTTCCATGCCGTATTTTATGGCACAATGTTTGCAGTTCTAGTTTTTCATTTTTAGATTTTCCTTGGGAAAAAGAATGCATCATTAGCTTGAACAAAATGAATGTGTACCACAAGAACCCCTGGTTGTCTCTGTGCTGGTGAAAAGACTTTGCTTTTAAATTCAGACGGCTCTATGCTGCTGACCTTTTACAGAATTGCAGTGAGGTGGGGATTGGGCTTTGAGATGGTGTATGAAGATGTGAGGTTTTGACATGCGTTCTGAGCCAGCAATTATGGGATTTCATCTGTACATACCCCTTAAATATCATCACTTTTGGATGTGTGCTAAGAAAATGGCATCTGTCACAATCATACTTTTTCTGCTGGGGTCGATGTGTGCACACAGACATGTATTACTGTCCTGGAACAAAATTCCTCCGTAAATGCCATCACAGATCAAGAAAGATTTTTATTTCTTTTTTTAATATTAATGTTTCCTCCTTTAAGACCACTAGCTTCTCCCTAGTCAGCATGCATGTGGCTCAGTTGGGTCGTAGTAGCAAAGAATTTTAATTCAGTGACTTCTCCAGGGAATTCATCCACTAAATAATAAGTACTTATACCTCCTGGGACCCACCCAGAGCAGCATCCTAGAAACCCTTTTTACCCAGCTTGGATCATCCCTCGCACCAGTAGCATCCTTGTGCAGTTAAGAAGTGAGAATGAAAAATTTGGGCTGCTACTGTTTTCTGCTTCTCTTGGCACTATTCCTGCAGAGAGTTGAGTTAGCTACTGTGACAGCCACATTTACTATTACCAGTGACACAAAATAATTAAGTGGTGGTTTCTGTTGTGGTGGGGCCACTTCTGTATTTTGTAGTGATACGTCTGTGCTAGGAGGGAGAGTGTCGTGCTTGATTGTCGTGACGGATGCTTCCAGGAAAAGAGGACGAGTCTCCAAAGGCAGGTTGTCTAATACTTTCCATTTACGTGAAATCCTGTTGGTTACATGGCAGATCACTAACAGAGCTGCGTGTTGTTTCTTCTAGTTTTTCTGATGAGGTGAGGGGGAGGGCAGCAGCCATCTCATTTTTCTCCCTGTTGTTTTTGGAGGGGATAGCTGCAATCTTTGTTCTTTTCAGTCACTCAGAAGAATGCTCAAGCCAGTTTTTTAGTCTGATTCTATAATCAAGTGAATGCTTCCATTTTTTGATGTCTTGAGCCACCAGCGTGGGGTTCCTGGCTTTCAGAAGTCCTGAAGACTTTGGGGGACAGATGCTCGGCAGTGGTGAGAAGGCCTGGTAGTCCGTGGTTGCTGAGTCCTGCTGAACTGTGCTCCATGCAGGAATTCTACTGTGAACACACTGTGAAATTTGGGGGCCTTAAGAACAGTCTTTCTTTTTCCAGTATTTAAAATATTTTCTGTAGGTTGCCTCAGATAAATCTGACAGTATTACAGCGTAACTGCAAAATCCTGCTCTTTGGTCCGTATAGGCACAGGCTCTTCCTGTTGCACCCAATTTAGTTTCCTAGAGGGAAAAAATTCTCTTGTGGCTTGGATGGCAAACACAGTCCATGCCCTCCGGCATGCTCCTGGAGAGGCCAGGAGCCCTGCGTGGGTCGGGGGAGCCGGCCAGCACTGTGCCGATGCTCGACAAACGCGTGGTCTGTTGAAGGTGAACATGAGCTTGCACAATGTTGCGCAAACCTTTCTGCCATTGCTGGGGACCAACTGGCTAGAAGCTGGAGAAAGTCTGTGGTTTGTTTGGGTTTTTGTTTTTTTTTTTTAGTAGATGTTGCTGTACATGTGCTGGTGTGTCAGGGGGAAAAAAAACTTTTCAGCTATATGTGGTATTAAACCTTAAGGGTGAGGCTTTTTTTTGTTTGTGTGTCTACAGCAGTAGAATCCCGTGTCACATTTGGTTTGTATCTCATGTTAGAGGTGACATTGTGCTCGGTGCTGAATGAGATGGCGAGGCTGTGCTGCACATGGCCCGCGGTGTCAAAAGATGAGCGCCGAGCAGAACAGAGGCAATAGGGGACTGAAGGGGGCAAAGCTCGACCTTGTGTTCATGTGCTCGATGGCCACTACCTCTTGTCTCTTCATCTGCAGCTCCCCAGGGAAGGGAGGCATCTACTGAGGGAAGGGGCAAGGACCAGCAAAGGGAATTGGGATGCTGTCTGCTGGTGGGAAAAGAGTCTGAAGCAGCAAGAAGAGATTCTGGGGCTTGGTTGAGAGATTAGATGTCAAACCTTGACAAGGCAAGAAACTTCAGTGGGCAAATAGGGAAGATGGGTGCCTGTGTGAACCACGGGAGGTTTTTGGAGGGCGTTGCAGTGACCAGTCGGTGAGCAAAGCCTTTTGCCCCGGGTCAGTGCAATACAACATGTCCTGGGCTGTGGCGGGAAGCCTTAAGGGATATGATAATTAAGAAAAGTAACTAAGAACTAAGTCATAAAAATAATAAGTGTTTTACAAGCTCTGTTGTGCATAGGCAGGCAGCAGGGAATGTGGGTCACGCAGTGTGAGTGGCTAAGCCAAGGATAAAATCCAGGTCTGTTAATGCCTCAGGCCTCTCCATGAACACCAGACTGTGACTCTCCTCCAACACGGCTTGGGTGGGAAAGGACCTCTGTTTTAGGTGGGAGACCAGGCTTCGCTCAGGCTGGTGGCTAATCATGTTCTCCTGCTGTTTGCCTTTCCCAGGTGCAAGTTCTTCAGCCTCACGGAAACCCCAGAGGACTACACCATCATCGTGGATGAAGAGGGCTTCCTAGGTAAGCGTCAACGTGTGCCACTTCGGTATCCAGCCTGGGGGTGGAGGAGGAAAACATGTCATCTCTCACTGAGATTACAAGCCAAAGAGTCTGTAAAACGGGTCTGTTTGTCAGTACTAGCAGTACGGCTCTGAAAGGTGCTTTGATCACTTAAGCACACTGTCTCTGCTGCTGTGCTGTACAAGGCGTTTCACACATGGAATTTGAATATATTTTAATGCCAGGAAAAGACCATACAGAAATCTTAAAGAGCAGCTTAAGCATATTTGAAAAAGCAAAACCGTCTGCATATCATTGTATTAAAATGAGCTGGCCTTTGTCCCCAAACCCCCACAAGCACACCACATCTTGTGTCTCCAGCTGGTTCATCCAACCTCTCTCTTTAAAAGGAGCACTTGAAGATGAGTGGTTTGTATCATCCCCACAACCATCACAACTCTGTGGAGTTGCGAATCAGCTCCTTTGGCTCATCACAGCTCCTTTGGCTCGTCACTGAAAGCTGTGATGTACCCCCCTCCATTACACCCAGCTCTCTCCTTACTAAACGTGCCGTCTTTGCACGTGGTGGCTGAAGGTCTCTCTCAGCCTGTGTCAAAGGAGGAGTGGGCTGTGTGTCGAAGGTGGTTGGCATGTGCTTGGGAGCTGCAGTCGCTTGGTGTTGGGCGAGTGCTGATGGAGAGAATGGTTTGGCTTTGTGGATGGAAATAGTTTGTAATACCATTTATCATGTGGGGAGGTTTTGTTTGTAGCAGTGTTATGGAGGTGGTAGAATGAGGAAATGTTGTGCAGCTATTATTTTTTTTGTTCAGTCACTGCTTTCTGTGGATGGAATTAAAAAGTCTACACATTTTACCGGTTTGGAGAAAATTCATTAAAATATGAAAAAAGAGGATTTCATTCGTGAATAGGAATTAACTGTCGAGTAGCTACTTGCGACACTAATATTCAATGGGTTTGTAATAGCCAAACCGTAAGGAGAAAATTAGAAACTATACCATCTTTATTTAGTATAGAGTCAAAGTTTTATAATCAGTAGCGTTGCTGAATTATTCCCCTTTCTGTTTCAGGACTACTCATAAACATCTAATAGAATAAATTATTACATTTTAGAACACTACAACGGTGGCTAAACATTTTCATAAAAAAATCACTAGGTTGAGAATAGGTGAATGGAACTTTACAGCTCTTGCTGTTTGTAATTTGGGAGTTGCGGGGTCTGATTGAAAGTGCATGTCATGTGTTCTGCTTTTGCTCCCAAAAAAGGAGGTGACATACAATTCCGCTGCCAGAATTTCCCTTGTTGCATTTGTTCAGGGGGCATATGCAGGAAAATTTTATTACGACTGTCGGTAGTATTAACTTTTTTATTGTTGGTGGCAGCTGGGGGAAATTGATTCAGATTTGGTTTCGTCGTTATAGTAGGATGCAAAGCCGCCCTCTAAGAGCTTCATTTTAAGAGAGGAGTTGCCAAAGGAGGAGAAGGGGTTTTTTTTCGCGAGGGCCGCAGCGCGTGGCAGGGCAAGAAACCTGGAGATTCCTGTTCTCAGGAGGGAGTCTGCGTCACTGAACCGTGCTGTCCCTGCAGATTTGCCATGCTAGGGGCATGCTCATCTCCAGCATCACATCTGTGCCTGTGACATTCACGGCACTCATTTCTCTGCCCAGCTGGCACAAGGCAGATTCCTCAATTCAATCACTGGTGGCAAGTTTGGATTGCAACCACCCCCGTACAGCCTCTAGCAGCCATGCTGTTTGTCTCTCTGGAAATTATTCCAGCTTGAAACAAAGGTAAGCTCAAGCGGTGGTTTTGCTCGTCCGTAGTGGGGGACGGTGTTGCACTGTGCGCGCCACTGGTTGTACTTGGAGCAAATCCCAGGTCTAGCCAGACCAGTGTCCTCGAGGAGCTGCGTGTCCCACTGGTGCCCCAGGTTTTCGCTGTGAACCAGACCGTGCTGCTGCTCTTCAGAGCAGCAGACCTCTCTGCTTGGACCCCTTTGACCTTGTTACCTTGGCTTTCACAGGCACGTGAGTTTACTGCCGATAGTTACAGCACCCATGCAGCTTCCACTGGGCTATGGTTTTGACAGTGTATAACATCCCTTTTTTTTTCCAAATGCACCGCATGCAGTTGGGGTGTTAAAGCAGGGCTTTGCAGGGGAAAAGATCACCTTCCAGGCAACGCAGGGGAAGGAAGGAGCATGCTAAGGCCATCCTCTATTATGGTATGGCGTGGAAGCCAGATGCAAACCCCAGCATGGGTAGTAGTGTCAAGGAGCTGGCAGCTTCATCACCTTTTCTTTGCTTTTTGCTTGTAAGTGATGATCTGCTGGCAAGACTTGTATACTCTGCATCCTGCTAACTCTTAACACAACGCCCGTGCCCTCTGGGGTTGTGTCCAGCCCATGTTCTTTCTGAATTGTCACCACCACATCCAAAGCTTCCTCTCAGGGTTAGCCCTGACTGCAGCCTCCACTGTTGCTCCATCCCTGTTCCTCATTTCCATATGCCATACGTTTTGCACGGTCTGGAGGAGCTGAGGATCTAGGATGCCTTGTAATAGTGAAAGGACTCTGCATCACTCCCTGCTTCCCCTCACGGTCTGGCTATAAATGTCTCGGGAGGAGGAATCTCACTTGGCCTTTGTATAGCATGTAATCAGCCCAGGGGATTGAACAGGATCAAAATCTGTAATTGCAGCATCCCACCTTCTTGCAAAACAGCACCAATCACATCTGCCTCAAGGGCATCAGCTGCTTCTTGACCTGACTAGCGAAGTGCCAGGTTCAGCTCAGGAATTACAGGGTAAGTCTTCACCTTTGGTGAGCAGTTTAGGTAGCAAGTCCCGCAGCAAGTAACTTTTTATTTTTTTTCCTCTCCAGGTAACTTTTGTTCTTGCAGTGCTTAGCAAAATCGATGTGAGTCTCTGAAGGGCAGGCTTTTGTGTGTGGAAAATTAAGACCTTTCTTTCTCAGGCACCTGTATGAATTTTTGCTGCTGCAGCAGTGAGAAGATTGTCCTGTTAGCTGGCATCTCTCATGTTAGCAAGGCCCCTTCTCCTGCGTATCACAAACAGCACTGAAGGGAAAAGAACAGGCTGAAGAAATACTGGCTCCTTAAGCAATTCTTGAGGTTAACACTTCAGACATACTGACATGCAGTAATCATTCTTAACTGTTTTGTCAAAAAATAATCCTCAGGCTTGTTGCCCTGAGAGTAGCGAGTCGGGCTGGTAAAGAAGTCATTATTTCTTCTCCCCAGAAAACGTCTGCAGTGCAAAGCTGTAACCTGCTTAAGCATTCATCGTGCTGGAAGGGAACGGCTACAGCCTAATTCTTTGCTTTAATTCCCCAGCGGTGAGGTGGGGATTATATCTGCACAGAACCTTGTTTGTTCCAGTGGCTGTTTCTTGGGTTTTGGCCTGTTAATGAGGAAGAATTTTATTCAGCAAGTAACACAGGGGGACAGTGCACTGAAAGCTCTTTTCCTGGCTGATACTGAGATGAATTAGCAGAAGGGTTTGGCCATGGGCCCTCCTGCGTGAAGACAAGTGTCTCAGCTACTGGGGTGCTTGGACAGCCATGTAAAATCCTTGCATTCATCACCTGCTGTGCAGCCAGCGCGTGGCAGAAAAGTCAAGCGGCTGCTGCTCCCTGCAATACAGGAATACTTGTTTGAGTTTGGTTTGCTTTTTTCTCAAGGTTTGGCTGAAAGCAGGAGTTGCCCGTGCGCGGAAGCAGTTGCTGACATTGTAATGCTGTCCTGGAGATGCCATCTGAATAAAATACTGGGGTTTGGGGGTAGCAGCGTTCCTCCAGTGGCACTCCCAACAGCTGTCGCATCGCAGCTTGTGTACCATATATCCAGAGAGCCTTTTACTGGAGGTAAACGGGCAGTTTGGGTGTTTGTTTTGTTTTGATTGTCCCTTTTCTGTTCCTGGTTTCTCCAGCTGGTTTGTCTGGAGTGCTATTCATCCTTTTTTCTCTTGGAAGTCCACTACTAGGTTTAGCGACAGCTCTGCTTGGGTAGCTTTCAATGAAATGCCATCCGTCTAGCCTTCCATTTCACAGCACTTCTAATTGAACAGCACAGTGTGAAATGAAGCACTAACACTCGCCCTCAACCACCTTTATTCTCTACGAGCCTAACGAAGGAAGAGCCCATCCAGTGTCATCTACCTAAGTTGGTCCAGTTGCATGGAGGTGAGAGATGGCTACAGTTTACCCTCAGGTATGTCTTGGTTTCAGTATCTCTTGCACCCACTTGGAACGAAGCCCAGCTGTTTGATAAGGACCTTCCCAGAATCCCCACCACCGGCACCTGGCTACGTGCTAAGGGAGAAGGAGCTCCTCTGTGCTGTCATTCCTACGGCAAGATAGTCTCTTTGCACCTAGAAGGCAACAAGTTCTACTTTTTGAGTTTCTGCCTTACTTACGATGGAAAGGGGAATCTCCCTTTTTCAGACCTCTTACAGGGCGGGGGAGTTTGAAGGCTTCTTTCTCTATTGGGAGGACAAGCCCTAGCCTGTTGTTGCCCCGACCTAGCCTCCTCTGTGAGCTTGGCAGCTGTTGAGTTGCTCCATGAACATCTGCATAAATGGGGTCTGTGACAGTCTGTCACCCAGGTGAAGCTGTCCCGAAGATGGAAGATAGTAAAGCGACATGTTGCTACCATTTTCAAGGTGAGATCGCTGCCTTCCCAGCCTTGGCGCTTGGTTGGTGTCCCTTGCATGTAATCTTTCTCTGTAGGCAATGAACTTAAAAGGTATCGGAGAAGGGGAAAAGAAATCAAATGCTGGGGTCAAGTGAGGAGTGAATCCTTGTGATTTCCAAGTTGGTAAACATGCATATTCTAGTTTCAGGGAAACTGGGGGTAAGGGGAACATACCCCCTTCATGTACTCTGGTCTTCTTCCTCCTAGAACTGGCAAGCCCGTTTCATGTAGGTCACTGCAGTCCAGCAGATCTTAGGCGCCCTGACTGATCTCTTCTGGATTGGAACCAGAGAGGAAAGGCAATTTGATTTCAGTACTGAAGCAGCAGTGGGAAACATCCCCTTCTCTGGTGCAGATCCCCTGTGCGAACACAGAGCAAGACTCTCTCCCTGCAGGATGGAGGTGACAGTCCTTCTTTTAACCTTCTTTGGCTGCTTAATATGGCTAGTAACTTCTCTAAGGCCAGAAATCCATGCATTTACAGTTTCCAGAATGAGGAGCCTCCTAATCTCAGTTCATACCTCACAATAAATTGCCCAGTACATTAAGAATAATGGAACTATTTGAAAAATCTCAGCTAGGCAGAGAGATTTTGTCAGAATTCATAAAATGTTGACCTCATTCTAATAAAAAGAAAGGATAGAAAGAAAAAAAGCCTTCTTGCTGGCAGTGCTTTGTTTTGATAACCATCATCCTCAGACAACCTGTTCCCTCTCTGACCTTGGATTCAGGACCATCATACGCTTTAGTACCACATTGAGTCCCTTTTTCAATAACATCAAAATGGGAAATCGCTTTCAGTGCCCTCTCTCTCATCCTGTATATAAAATGGGCAAGAAATCAGCTTATAAAAATAAGTGCAAGCACAGAACCCATCTAGCTGGGAGCAATCCGTAACTTTATTTAAAGATACAGAGGGAAGCAAGCTAATAGATGCATCTGCTTTTCTGAATATTTCTTCTATAACTATTTCTCCTTTAATTTTTTATTGCCCAGTGACTAGGCCTTTGTGTCTCGGGCACAGTGGCTTAATTTGCTTGCTGACATTTATAGCGCTGAATTCCTTCCCCTGGACCGCCAGGAGAGCCTGCTGGTTGCTAGGCAGAAGATGTTTTTCGCTATGAAACACGTGCACAGTCGCTCTCTTTTGGATCCCTGTATTGGCCAGACTACACTGTGTCTGTGACTTTCAGGTTTTTTAAGTATTGTGGTATTAATGACCTAAATTCAAATTAAAAACATGGGGATTTGACTACTGGCTAATTAGAAATACGTGCTTGGTTGGGAAGGTTTTTCCTGCGATGCACGTATGCTGATATAGATCAATAAACATGCTGGGGGGCTGGGATTACACGGGATTTCTGCCATCTCCCGAGAAGCGGTAGGGTTTGGTAGTTAAAGCTTTTGGGGGAAGGGAGGGAAGGATTCCAAGGTCTGGTTTGTGTCACCTGAGGAAAGGAGCACGTTAGCTTCTCCGTAAAGCTCGTGTGTGAGTGGGTTTGCAAATCTTGATAGCACTTTATTTCCTATGTTTGTCACCTGCCACGTGAAGTCTTTTGGTCCAGTTTCCCTGCTTGCTCCTATATAAAGAAATACTGCATAAATAATACATATTTTTCACTGTTTCCTCCAGCAGATGGGTGTGTATCGATACCTATTTTTGTTTCGCAGCCTGTGGTGAGAAAGGCCGGACATTTCTTCCTGAACCACTTGACTGGCCGTGATTTCCTCCTTTAAATATATTACATCTTGACTGCTTCCTAGCGCTTTCCAACATCTGAGACAGATGAGCAGATAGATACCATGGCTCACTCTTATCAACCCGCTCTCATAAATGCAGGACCTAAAAAAGCTCTTCTGGCTGAAATGACGGAACGATTCACTGAAATTTTAGGGTGGTCTCTAAAAGCAGGGTGCAGCTCAACAGAGGAGTAGCAGCCCTGCTTATTCGTTTCACTGGAGAGCATTTGTCCATCTGCTTGCTGTTCCACCGGTGTGTTTCTGTTTGTTTTTTTTCTTCAGGCAGGGCTTAAGGGGAGTTGGTGGCTTTCACTGTGTGCCTGTATCTGGAGCTAGCCACAGCCCACCAGCGTAGCTAACTGTGCACCCCATGGCCAGGAAGGGACCTTCCGAAGTATGTGTATGTTGTAAGTGCTGATAGGATTGCAATTTTTGATCTTTCTGGGCTTTCTAAGTGAATTTGATATGGAGCACCCTGTGAGAGAGAGGAAGTGCTGTTACCCCCCGTCACAGGCCGAGAACTGAAGCGCCGGGAGAGCTGAGGGATGAGTGTGACAGAGCAGAGAAATGACCCCCTTTTCCCAAGGCTGAAAGCATTCAGCCCTCAGTTCCCAAACTTTGCTAGTTGTGAACCTACTTTGAGGTTTCAAGCCATGCTTTTCTCAAGTTCGTGACCTGATGAGGAAGTGGATTTCCTCCACCTTGGCATCTCGTAAATGCTGTGACCTTAGTCTAAAAATGGTGAGACTACGATAATCTTCAAAAAAAACCCCAGTCTGTCATCACTTGCAAACAGAGAAAACATTTCTTCCGTGGTAATCTCTCGCAAAATGCCAGCACCGGCACTCCCCAGGGTTGGTCTCTGAGCAGATTTGCCAGATTTTCCCTTTGGTGCAGGAGGTGGAGGCCTCCATGCCTCAGGTTTCCCAGGGATCAGCAGTCATTTGTCAGGGGGAGAACATTTCTGTCCCTGGCAGGCTTGGAGGATCCTCCTGGTCAAGTGAGGAGGGAAAGCCAAACAAATTTAGATCCTGTCTGTACCTAGACAGAGGCTCCCAGACAGAGGTGGCAAGTTTTGTGCCCCAAAACTTCACCGACTTTATTTTCTCCTGGTGCAGTGATCAGTCTTTTCCAGCTTTCTGCCAGCCTTGGTACAAAGTCTCCAGAGGTGATGATGGATCAAGGGTATCTCTCATAATCCCAGCGCAATGTGTCTAGTTGTTCGCTTCTCTAGTTGCTCGATTCTAGTTTTCACTAGAATCAGTTGAATTCCGTGTATCTAACTCTGGAAATGCAGGGCGATACATGTGTTTGACTCCAAGCTAACAGTTCTCTGTTGAGGGGAATGAGGAGAGGCTTGTTGCTTTGAGGTAAGCCTTGTGCAGTTATAACCGAGAGGGGATGTCCTTTCCTTTGCGTGCAGTATGAAGCTGATGGTGACACACTGGCCGACTATCATCTCCAGGCTCTTGGCCCGGCAGTCACAGAAAGTCTCTTTTGGGTTTGTGGAAGGGCTGCCTCTTGCGCAAATGAGCCTTTCCCAAGTGCGCAGCTGTGCCGCTGCAGTCGCAAGGTGAAGGGACAGGGAGCCGGGGCAGCGCGAAGAAGTTCCCAGCTCTGCTGCAGGCTTTTCTGGTTGACCTTGGACAAGTCTCTCGTTGTGTCTCAGTTTCCTCATCTGAAAAACAAGGATAATCCTATTACATCACCTCGTAACAGGCCTTATAAAGATTAATTAGTAAACATGTGGAAATGCTTTGATAATGTAACAGGCGAGGCCCGTGATAAATAATAATTGAGGTAGCTTCTGTCCCACAGGATTCGCTTTTACAATGGGTACACTTGCAGACCTACTGAATAAATCATCTCTGCAGCAGAACAGATTGGAGATTATGGTGGAAAAAAATACTCTTTTGTGAAAAAAGTTGCATCATCTTTTTAAAATCTTGTATCTTAGTATTTAATCTTGCACAGGATTAAGTCTCACAACCTCAAGGTTACAGTCATACAATGGTCAGGAATTTAGTGGCTCCATCTTCAGGTCTTGTTTGCAAGGTCGTTATTTGCTCTGCTCTGTCAGTCCAGTGAAATACTGTCTGAAATGTGGTTTTCAAAAAAAGAAGAAGAAAAAAAGGGATTCCTTGTGCTATTTTGTTTGAAAGTACAGAAGGAATTGGAGATGTGAGTCCAACTGCATCAGTTTCTTTTTTTGATCTTCTTTTATGTCCGTGTTTTTCGTTTTTCAGTGAAACATGCTGCCTGTGTCCCCTTGCCAGCAGTAACCTGAGCCGTCAGCGTTGCCTCCAACTGCCTGGGCTAGGTCCTCCCCGCCCCACGGCTTGCAGATTCTGCGAGCAAAGCCTTTGCCAAGAGTTTTTGAGACACAGGGAAAGTTTTGTCAGGAAGTGGGAAACCTGCTGATTTCTGCGGTTCCTGTCCCCCGATTACCAGAGACAAAATCCTCAGTTCTTGCAGACTGTGGAGCCCATTCGCTTGTGAAGCGGCGAGTGGGCAAGGAGAGGCTGGCCGTGAGCAATGCTTTCCTGACTGGGAGCAAAAATCATAGAATCATAGAATTGCCTAGATTGGAAAAGACCTGTAAGATCATCTAGTCCAGTCGTTAACCTAGCACTGACAAGTCCCCCACTAAACCATGTCCCTAAGCACTACATCTACACGACTTTTAAAAACATCCAGGGATGGGGACTCCACCACTGCCCTGGGCAACCCCTTCCAATGCCTAATGACCCTTCCCGTAAAGAAATTCTTCCTAAAAAAAGAAAAGCCGCGGTTGACAGGTTGGGAAGGACCCAGCTCTTGATCATGGCACAGAGAGGGCATCAAAGTGAGTGCCCTCAGGGGGCAATCCTGTGCAGAAGGGCAGATACGCCCATATCCATGCTCTGAACACATCTTGAGCCAACCTTTTAATCTTCATTGCTTATCACTAAAGAAAAAAGCCAGTTTCTGCTCCCTTCTTCCTTCTCATGAGCGAACACCAGCTTTTGGAGCTTGGATCTGGTTTTGATTTTCCAGGTTTGCTCATTAGTAGTGGTGCGTTCCCCCGTGAAGCGGAAGGAAAAAAGCAGCCTGATTTCCTGAGAGCAGACTGGAGCCTAACCTGGATTTGTCTTCCTAACCCGGTTCTCCAGTGAGAGTGGACATAATGATTATTTTTGGAATCTGCCTTACCATGTTCCACATTTTTAGCCAAACATAATAACGATACTTTGTTTTTGGAGTGTATTCATACTTCCTGTCCTATGATACCCCTGTGAGGTAAGAATTTTTTTCTCCCACATATGAGGAAACTGATAAAAAGGAGAATGACTTGTTTCAAGTCACATACACGCTTTGTGGGACAGATCAGGTTTTGCCTTAACTACAAGCCCAAATTGCCATCTACTTGTCTGCACTTCAGAATCGGACTTTATTTACCCACTGTATTCCAAAGACGTGAATATCTGTTATAAGACACTACTGCAAAACCACAGTTTTCTAGTGATCCTCCCGATAGTCTGTAGTGAGTCCATTATCCATTCCTCGGTGCTCATAGCCAGGTGGGAAGTGTGCTATCGCTTTCTAACAACTTCTACTTTCCGACTTGACTTTCTTGTGCAATGCCGTTTATTGCTACATCAGTGTCTGGCCTGGCGAGAATTCGCCTCCTTGCTCTTAGACTCCGACTATTGCTATTAGTCTGAGTGGTTTGTTTCTCGCAGCAGAAATCACAAGTAAGAAGCTAAGAAGGGAGGCCACCGTAAGCGTATTTTCTAAATGGACGTTTTTATGCATTTCACATGACTGCGCCCGTCTCATTGGAAACGCGCTCCTCCTTTTTGTTTAATTTTTTAAAAGTCGCTGTAAAAGCATAACCGGCTTAGTTTTTAGATTACTGTCAAAGTTTAAAGTTACAAGGACTGCAAGAAGAGAAACAATCGATTGAAACTGAGACGAAAGCAGGGGTTTCTGTATAAGCATTTCCTTTTATCAGTCCTTGATTGCTCTCTTAGTGGACACTTGCACTGAAGGTCTTTCCTCAGGAGGTGCTGATGATTTAAGTGGGGAGAAGGGCGTGCCTGTGCATACGTATGGATTTGCAAGTTCCCAGTCTCTAAAGGACTACCACATCAGCCGCTCCAGAAGGACCAGTACTGTGTTATCCTATGGCTTGACAGAAAAGGATAGTTGCACGCCCTAGTTAGGTGTTTAGTCCCTTGGAAAGCAGAGGAGCTACTTGTCAGCGTCAGGATTTCAGAGCTGGGCTATGTGTTTGTACAGCTTCATTTAATTCCAAGTTACCCTTGGGTTATTTAATTTCCTGACAGCTGCAAAAACAGTGTTCTCAGATAACAATGGCCTCTAATTAGGCAATGTGCCTAAAATGGTAGAATGTTTTATTTGACCATGGCACTAACATTTTGTGTGCAGCTTACAGATGAGAAAGTCAAGTGAGTTGCATTTCCAGCGTCCCTTGGCAGAGGTGTGTCCGTCTTGTGATACTCCGTGCATAATGCTAAAGGCATGCCCGCTCTTCTGCCCCTGTGGTTAGAACGCTTCTCATCTTTTTGGACTGTGTCATCGGTAAATCTGTCTTTCAGCTGTAACCACCTTCCAGAAATATGTTTTAGCAGCACAGCAAGACTAACAGGACTTGCACAGCTGAGGCTGCAGCGCATTTGAGAGACGCGCAGGCAGCAAGAAAGCGCGAGAGATTTACCTGTAGTCGAGGATTGTAGCTTCTTGGGGGTTATATTACACTGCGGAGTTGCCCATATGTTGGTTTTATGGCTCATGCACTTAGTACACAATCAGGCAGTGATAGAAACAAACATACAAGTCTACTGTTCATCCAAATCATTTATTCAATTTGGAACGCGTGTTAGCATCAGGTTATGTTAATTAGATCCTGACTCACGCTTTGTGCTTATGGAAGCTTTATGCATTGGGCTGTACAAATTGATGATTTCTGAATTCCTGTCTGTGACAGCAGGAAATGGCTGTTCGGGGGTCCTTCCCCTCCTTTAATTCTTAGACTTCCCTTGAAGTCTTGAATCTAAACGAAAATAGATTATTTTTTGGTTTTCACTGTTTTACTCCCTGTCTTAATTCCTTTCCAGAATTCACGATTCTGACAATTCCCATGCCAAGTCCTCATCATGGCAGAGCTTGAAGCTCGCTCTTTAAGGTCCTGTTTGTATAACCATGATGCAAAAGTGCAGTTCTGATATATCGGATGCGTGCTTAGAAGTCTTGCAACCTTAATTAGGTGTTTGCTAATCTGCAGTCAAGAGTTTAGCACTGCCTTTCAAGTGAGCAGTCTTTATATGCACGTCCTGTACCGCTGACCAGAGGGCTCTTTTGAAGGTTGCTGGTATGGATTCTGTGTATCCGTTTGCTTTTTAGGGGACTGATACCCTGCTCGGACACCATAATAAGATGAAAGAGAGATTACTGCATCAACTGCAGTGTATAGTTAACAGTGAAAACTTACTGTCTGCATTAATCTGGATTTCCCCAGTTCTCTTGAGATGCTGATCTGTTTGAAAAAAACTGGGGATGTCAGCTCAGACTGGCTTGTGGCTACATGAGCAATGCCCATGGGTTGTCCTCTGTGAAAGATGAGCAAGGATAGGAGGTGAGCAGGGAAGTTTGTGTTCTTCCTTTCTCGCTACAGTTCCCCACCAGGTAACAACCAAGGGATTCCTAAATTACAGGTTGAATCCACATTACCGTATTTAATAGCTATCAGTATACCAATCCACCGCAAAGTTGTCTAAACCCCTTTTGAAGCCTCTTCGTTCTTTCAGTCTCCGTGACATCCTCTGTCAGCACGTGCAGCAGCGTGTGCGCTGTATGGATTTGTACTTCAGATCCTCTGAACCTGCTCCTGGATAATTTCATCGGGTTTCAGGTGTTGTTTACTTGCACTGAAGCATAATGATGCCTGTTGTCCTATTCACAGTTCTCCTCCTAACAGTTCTTAAAGATCTTTGAACATTGACTTGATGTTTCTCAAAGAACTAGCCACGGTGTCTCCAAGACTCTTAGGGAAGGGGATGAACGGAGCCTCAATAAAAATGTAAAATAAGGTAGGTCCTGCCAGGGACCCCTGTGCGTTTATCCTGCAAACGTCCCTCTGTTGAGAACTGACTGTTTATTGCTGTTTTTCTTAAAAGTCCATCAGAGGATCTTCACTTTCATTCCATTCTACTAGGGAAGTAGTGAGAAAGTTTTTAAGACAAATTCTGCCTTTTGAGAAGCTGTTTCACAATATATCTTCCCTTAAAATCCCATCTCTGAGAACTATATTATAGCCATAGTACTTTTTTTTTTTAACAGAAAAAATCCAGTTGATTTTCTCATGACAGAGGAGAATAAAATTCTAAAATATGAACACTTCATCCCCAGAAGACAAATGGAAAGAATCACAGTATGTTTGGGTTCATACCTCCCCCCCCCACCCCCCCCACCCCGAATATACATATCAGTTTGAATCACATAATTTTTAAATCCTGACTCTAGGAACCTAGTTTAGGCGTAAAATACGATTTACAGTGGTTAACTTCCTTCAGAGTAGCATAAAAACTCAAGTTTATTTTCTTCCATAATCCCTCTCCAAGCTTTCTGCTTACCATCTAGACAAAAAGTGGTAAACATGTCCCCAGTTTTGCTTTGCATGGACTTTGTCCATTTTCTTTTGGGTTTGCTCTTTCTGGGATTTCCATCACCAGGTTCTACCGAAACATCCTCTTGTTTATTTTACAAGACTTACCGATCCCTCTTCAGTTCCAAGTTCCCTACTTCCACATTTATTGAATTTTTGAAGTTGGAATGAACCGTACCTCTGCAGTCACAGTCTGCGTTTGTTGTTTGAGTTGGTTTTGGAGTACCTGAAATTGAAGAGTTTCATAAGATGTGGGAGGTGACTTCTGAAGGGCTGGAGGTGTCAGTAGCACTGGACTTGTGACTGGCATGTCCTTGGAGGGTCCCCAGCAGCCTGGTTTCTTTATCTTTGTGTCTTGCACATTGCTGAGCAGATTGTAAGCACTAAATAAATGGTAATCTCTGGAGTCCTGCTGAAGTAACTGTCTGCGAGGTATTTATTTCACAGTTGTTTTTCTCCTCTGCTTCCCTGGGCTTGGGTAGGATGTTTGTTTACTGAAACACTTTGAGCTGAACTTGTGTAATAAGAGTTGCCAATTTACATATGTATATAATGCCTGTGTGTACATATGTGTATATACCTATATTTGTGTATGTGTGTATTTATTCAGGGTTGTAGAAGGGGATTAAGGGAAAGCATTTTTAGCTGTTCTTTTTCAGAAACTTGTCCTTAAACTCCAGCTTAAAACTGAAAAGTATATTGGATTTTCAAGCTTTAATATATCTAGTGAGAGCATCTGCCAGGACTCAGCAGTCCAGGACCAAATCAAGGTTTTCTTTAGTTGGTGAATTAAATTGGCAGCTCACACACAGACACAAAAGTCCAGAACTAAGGGCTAGTCCAACAGAGGAGGGTGTTCTCAGGAGCTAGATGGCAGGTAGTGTCCGGATCTCTGAGTACTGCTGTCATACAGCAGAAATCCTCAGCAATTCCAGGTTTTAGGTTTGGTGAATTAGTTCGTTTTTTTTTTTAAAAAACAAACAAACAAAAAAACAGTTGGAATTGAGCCTTTGGAGATGTAGGACAAGGATTTATGTGGGTCATCGTGTGGATGAGCCTCTGCTGGATGTCTGTTTTGGCATTTCAAGCGGTGAACAAAAAATAAAACAGCCTCTTGAACAAGCTCTCTGCTGTTTGCAGCAGACAGGAGTGCCTGCTCTGATGGATGTTTACCATGTCTCTTCATGCTCTGAACAGAGAAGAGATCATTTTCCCCAAAAATTCGTTTGTAGAATTTGTATAAACAAATTCTTGATGTAGATAAATACTCCCAACATGCCACAATGTGCCTAGTTCTAGTGGCTTGTATGTACCTTTACAAGGAAATGTATTTGTGTCTCAAGAAATCAAGGACAGTCCCTGCCAGCTTCTCAGATTGCCTCCCAGTTGGATGAAAGGAAACCACAAACTGAAACCAGTTTGCTTTCAAAAGTACAACCTGTGTCTCATAAACATGAAGTTCAAAGGAACTGCAGAGTACACTTCACCAGCCCCAAAGAAAAACACTCTTGAGAACAGGAGGTTTGATCGCAATGCTCTTGGTGGAGCAATGGCTGCACCTTTAAGGCGTATGCACCTGCCTAACTTTAAGCGTATTAAGCTGGGGCTTAGAGAGCCGCTCGCGTGCTGAATGTGGCTGAAATATCCGGAAGACCAGGACCCTTTCGTGTACTGCCCCGTGGAAGGAGGGGGGGAAGGCAAAGCAGTTGGAGGGAGCCCGGCTCTTTACGGGGGGAAGGAGGAGGGCATCCAAGGTTTTACTGGGGTAAAAGCCTCGTTACGTGGATGTACCTGACTTGGGTTACGGGACAAGGGGAGCTGATGGTCTGTTGGCAGTGCAAAACACCGGATTTTGAGCGGGGCTCTTTAGTACAGCAGACGAGGCGCGTGCTGGAGTGCTTGCTGCAGGGCGGCTCTAATGGGCGCCACGGCATTTCGGGTTGTGTTTGTCACTGATCGTCAGTCCTTCCCTGGCTGCTTTAAAAATTCTCTCCGGTTGAAAAGTTTCTGGAGGGAAATTTAGGATGAAAAAAAGAGCCTATTCTACAGAGATTCCTGTGGTTGAGTTTGGTATGTTTTTGATGGGTTGTTCTAGGTGGGGACATGTTTGTTGTTGGTTTTGATTAGCTGGGCTAGTGCCGTAGGGTGCAGCCTGCTTCCTTGTCTGAAAATGGAAAGATGATGCTTAAAAAGCACTGGGTGGAAAACTGGGAAACGGAAAAGAATTAGATACTGCTTTTCATGTGCTGCTTTTTGTGCTTTTGAATTTTTCTGATTTTATTTTTTTTTCCCCCCTCCAGTGAGCTCAAGGCAGCAGGGCTCCGGTCTCTGACCAGGGCTCCTAGCCTCTGCTATGGCGTAACTAATAATAATAGTAATGGGGTCCAGGAAGCAAAAAACTGACACTCTGGTGTGTTTGGCAAGTACTTTTTTCCAAGCAGCCGTTGCAGCTAGAAGATTCTAGGTGGCACAAAAGGTTTTAAATAAAGCGCAGAAGGTACTTGCTTCCAAGGTCAGCAGAAGGCAAAGAAGCTTAATGTGAACCATTTCCCGTATAGAAAAGGGCTGCCTTAATGAACTCTATGTTAGTAAGTGGACAGTCTCTGTTGCTGGATAGTGACAATACATGTAATTTCTACAGTGTGTAGATGTGCAAGAATCTATTCTTGTTTTTCTCCCAGCTTCTTTCTTCAGTTCTTTAACCATTTGGCTACCAAGAGAGACTTGTGGATTAGAGAGTAAGATTGATTTGGCCTTTTTCCATTGAGGCAAGTGAAACAAGGCAGCCCCTTGTCAATGTAAGTCTAATTTGACCTGATCCTCTCCGGTTTGGTGAAGTGGCGGAATAAGAGCTGGAGTCGCTGATGCACGTTGGGTGGGTGGCTGGCTGGCGTGACTACCGAAAATGCATCGTGCTTAGCGGGGTGGGGAGCACTTGATAAAGAGAAGGCCCTTGTACTCAGAAATGCCAGAGAGAAATTGTGTGGAAAATTCTTTCAACTAATGGTCTGAAAAATATTCTGCAAAGGCTATTTTCTACCCTTACTTCTAATTACATCTTAAACATTAATAGCCTGAGCAACTGGAGAATCACACACACTAATGTCACAGTTCACTTGGAGCAATTTGTTTTGTAAGATAATGAACTGTGTCAGCAAAAGTTTAAAACTTGTTAGAGGTGGGGCTTATCGTACAGCCTTCTGTTAACTTTGCCCATTAAAATGCCCTGGGCCTTTGCCTGATTCTCTGCTAGATCTGGTAACCTGGGGTGAGATTCTCTGTCCCTGGGGAGCTGGCTTTTTCGGGTCTGGTTTTTTTTTTTTTTATTTTATTTAAGCCATTCTTAGGAGCAGCTTGGAAGGAAATGCTGCAAAATATTGACAACTTTGTCTTTGAAGAGCTTTAGTTCTCTCATGCTCTGGCAGGGGCAGTGTCTTCGCATGAGAAGGTACCTTTGCCTTATTAAAACCATTCAGCCCAGTTGCACCCCGGAGTTTCTCTGCCCAAGTGCCAGAAGTGACATCGAGTCCGTTGTGGTCTTTTGCAGTCCGTAGCACAGCTCATGCTGGCAGAGCGTGCTGTACCCGCCGATTGCAGGTAAGGCATGAGAAAAACCAGCTCATTGCTGCCTCAGTGCTGCAATGCGGAGCAGGGAGCCTCGGGGGTGTGCAGGAGCAAGGGAGGTTTCTGGCCCTGCTGTTACCAACATAATGCAGAGGAAGAAACAGAATAAAGGTATAAATAGTGAGACTGAGGTTGGATGGGAGAAATCTTGGCGTGAGAGCAGCAGTGATGGAGATGAGGACAGGCTGGTGGGGTGGGGGGGGTGGACCTAGTGTCAGGGGGAAGGCTGGGGGGAAGAGAGGGCACAGGACCTGTGGCGAGGACAAGAGCAAGACAAAGAAGAGTAAAGCTGGACGCATGAACAAAGAGAATGGGAGGAGATGACGAGGATGGTGAGGGTGACTGGGTTGGGGAGGCGGGAGGAGGGAAGAGAAGAAAGACGAACAGGCTGGTGGGTGTTGGGTTTGTGGATGAGCAGAAACTGGCCACCCAGAGCACTCTGTCCCCCCACTGCCCACGAGGACACCCACGGCAGCAGGTACCTGTCCCGCTCACCGGCAAAGGGTGTCTTTCATTCCACACCAGCTCTGGGCAGTAGAAAAGGCCAGCTACGACTGGAGCGCATACGGCAGCGGCTCTGAATGGGCTGGCTCTAAAACAGGAGCATGTGCAGAACACGATGAAGCTCTGATGCAATTGCAGCTTTTCAGCAGTTTTCAGTGCCCAGGCTGGTAGGTGTCCTGGTTCTGTATCTGAGCGTTTTGTTTTAACTATTGCTAAGAGTGCCTGGGGTTATTAGAAAGGCTGATGCCAAAACTGAGTTTGCCTGTGATAATTTACCTCCTCTTGTGTCTGCTTCATGATGCAGGCATTCAGTTGCATCATTACAGGCTACTGCTTTGAGATCCATTACCCGAGTGCCCAAAGCTCCCGCGTTGGGGTAGCATCTGGCTCGGGTGGTGAATGCGGCTGGGGGCTGCAGACAGCTGCATCCTTCCCACTGCTGGAAGCTGGAGACTAAATAAAGCAAATGGCAGGAAAAAAAAGATTGGTTTCATGGTAAATAGGATTGTGCCCCTGTCTGTAACAACCTCAGTTTGGCAGCCTCCTACCTTCAGAGCACTCAGTATTGCACCACTTTAAACTATGTTTTTATGCGTAAGATAAATCCTCAGTAACTGTGCTGGAGTGGTTGGTGCAAAGCAGGATCGAGGATGACGGATGGTGAGAAATTGTCTGCAAGGAACCGCTGTTTCCAGCTCCAGATGCTAAATGGCTGTTAAACCTCCACTGACATCAGTGAGACTTGGGCACATGCATTAGTGCAGCGTCGTTGCAGGATGAACTGCCCCACTGGGGACTGAGTGGTGCTGTGGGGCACGATCCCTGACCATTGATGGGTGTATTGCTTTCCAAGCACAGGTAGTAGCCCCCGAATTCCAGGCCATCATGGGATCTGGAGTAACTTGTCTCTATGAAGAAACTCTGCAGATAATGTCCAGCTATACTGAGAAGAAGGATCACCCTTTTCATTAAGGGCACGTGTATGGGGAAGTTACAAAAGGTTAATAAATGATAAATAAGTAGTTAATCAATGATTAACTCGTGTCCGGCAAGTCAAGAGGTTGCTTTTACCTGTTTGGAAGGCCACGTGTGCTACACAGGGGAGAGATGGGGCTGCAACATCTCAGCGTTTAGGGTTTTCTTGCTCCCTTTCATCTTCAGGATCAGCTGGGAGTCCTGGGAGTGGACAGTCATCTCCGACTGTGTCTGGTTCAGAAGAAGCCCAGATTTGTTTACCCAAAGGAAGAGGTCATGCGAGTCCAACACAGACACAACGGCTTTGTTCTGTAGGATGCTTCGCTTCTATGCTTTCTTTCATACCATGCTGTCCCATGGCGTTTCACAACAACAACAGGGCACAGTCGAGCTGAAAAAGTTAGCTGTCCTTTTATTTATATTTTTAGGACCCAAGATTAGTAGGTCCAGTTCTAATTCTTAGAAATTAGAGTTTAGCTGTGTCAGGGTAGCGCTTTGGAAATAGAGTTGGGGAGGATAGCCTGAAGGCAAGAGTCTAAGCCGAAGAGCATGCTGAGCAGTGAGGTTGCTGGTAGGCTTGTGTGCCCATCTCCCCACAGACTGACCCGCTCAGGAGGAGACGGTAAAGCTGTGGAGCAGTGTTTTGGTCTGCATCAGTTCGTATGCCTCCTTCTCTGGGACATCCATCGTCTCTCTCAATCAGTTCTTTCACAACTTGTGTTTATATGAAGATGTCTGTTTTATTTCTTTGCTCAAGAGCTTGTGCTGAGCTTCTGCTAAGAACTGGAGAAGTTCCATTTCGCACTTCTCGGATTATGTCTGCAGCAATGAATAAAGTATTCTTGCCTATAGTTACCTTCTTTACTCTCCTAACATTTCTCATGCTGTGAAAGCAGCCAGAATGCATTTTTGCTTACGTCCGTTGTCTCTCTGTATTAGGTTGAAATGTAAACTCATGGGGGCAAGAAACATCTTTTTGAAACAAGCGCAGGGCCCTTCAGAGTACTGCTGCCTCTGATCCGTTTGTTGAAAGCGAAGTGATCAGTAAAACTTGTATTAAAAACTTAGGTGGCACAGGCGTTTAAAACAAAACTGCACGTTAAATCAAATCCCTCCCAGCTGGTGAGACACGCTGAAGGTACCGATGTCTGCTTTTCTGCTTGCTCTGTTCTTTTTTTTTAATTAGCACCTCACCTTCCTGCGCAGGGCTTCCCTTTCCCCGGCTGCTGTGTCCTGCAGGGTACAAGCAGGTAGAAGCCAAGCCGCGGTGGTGCTGCCTGCTCCGGAATCTGCCCTCGTGGCCACCCCTTGGGTCCGTACCTTGTTTTGCTTGAGGATCTTCAGAAGCTCCGAAAGTGACAGTGAGTTTGAACCCCCGCCATCGCTTTCGGAGGGGGAAGCGGTGGCTCTGACCAAAGAGAAGAGCGAACCTGCTGACTGCTTCCAGCCGAGCAGCGGTGCGCTGCGCTGCAGCTGGATTCAGATGCTGCGGTGGGACTCGGGCAGGCCAAGCCCGCTGGCCCAGGGCCCCTGTGCTGGCCACTGCTCTGCAGGCCTTTTGCACCCTTTAGATGGTTATTGCCGTGGCAGGGTTTAGATGAGCACTGTTTACCATTTTCTTTCACACAGACCAACCTGAAAACCTTTTAACTGGCATTATTTTCCAAACTCTTATGTTTTTCTCCCTCTTCTTAAACATTTGCTTTTCTGTTGATGAGGATTGGCGGTAATGCAAATATCTCTCGGTGCATCTCAGGAGAGGGTAAGCACTCTGTGGGGGAAGTTCTTTTTTTATAAGTAATCTTTTTTTTTCCCCCCCTAATTTGAATGGAAAGCAACACTTTACTAATCTTTTAAAACCATCAGCTTAATTCTGTGTTTGTTACCAGTGTAACCTCTCGTCTCTGCAGCATTCTGGGCGATTTGCAAACTGAGAGAAGTTAATAGATATTTTGCTCGGCACGAGTTGGCAAGGGCCACTAGCTTGACGAAACGTCAGCTCTCCTGACCCAGCCCAGGCAGGTTTCGGCATACCTGGAGTTGTTGCAGGGGATGTTAACGCAGTCTGAGAGATGCTTCTAGTAGTTTGTGTCAACGGGCTGTGGCGATACATTTAATCAATAGGCTATTAAAGAGGCAGCAGGCTCTCTATCGCTGGGTGGTTTCAAATAATGCATTAAATAGAATTGGGAATGATCTAGGGCTAACTGGCCCTGCCGTAGACTGGCTGTGTTATGCCGGAAGATCTTTCAACTCCGTTGTTTTTTATTGTCTCTATGGTGTATATTACAGATGTACACAGCTCTCAGCACCAAACAGGGACAGAGTTGCATTGCACACTAACCTGCATGTAGGAAGAGGTGGTCTGTGCCCTGCAGATGCAGTTGTAAAAGCTAGGCAGGAATTAGGAGCAGGGAGTATTATCCCAGTCTTAGAGATGGAGAACTGAGATACAGAGAGATGCTCTGCAAGATAATCTGTGGCAGGGACTGGTCCCAGCCCCCAAAGTTGGTATTCTGTGCCCCAAATGGCTTCCTCTTTGCTGGAGCTAGTTTAAAAATACATGTCAGTGAAACAGAGCTTGCAGGCCTCTTTGGCTGAGTGCCCGCAGCTAATCACTAGAGATTTCACAGTGGAGTCTTTCAGAGTGTCTATTTGATTAATGGTTCATATTTTGCAGGTCTGAGGCTTTTTATTTTATTCTTAAATTTATTACGTATCACTTCTACGAGTTAATTATGGTTTAATTTCATCTTAAATACAGTGGAACGATCTTCACAGTGAAGGTAGCCTTTTTCACCCAGCAGCAGCGTGTTTGCAGAGGCTCACGCTTGGACATGCAGCTGGTTAGTTAGGATTCTTTGCAGTCCTGTTGCATGCGCTTCCCCAGAAGTCTTGTAAAACCAAGAAACCGAGAAGCTCTGAAGCACCATGGAACTGAACCTCAGTGCATTATGCCTGAGGGTTATGAGGGATAACTGCTGCTTTCACAGGAGAGAGGTCTGATACGTCAGGCTGTTGCAAAGGCATGTGCAGGGAGGCTGGGCGGGAGCGGGACCGGTAACGCATGTTTGGGTCCGCTGAGACGGCGTGATCAAGTGGGGTAAGAGGAAGAGTGAGCTACTTGCCTGTGTCACCTCCTGGACACCGGTCTGGTAGGGCGAGTGGTTTGGGCTCGGGTGTGAGCGCACACACACCTGTGGCAGAGCAGGGGTAAAATCCAGGAGTCCCTGCTGCAGCGTTTGCTGCTCTGCCTCCTGCCAGGCTGTTGGCAGTGTCCCGAGCACACCGCAGTAGTGCCACTTTGGGCTTTGCCCCAGTCTGGTCCTCGAGCACAGGAGGCGCATATGGAGCCCTTTTTTAGCAGCTCTTCCCCCTCTCTGCTGGCTGGGGCTAACGGAGAGCTGGACAAAGGAAGCTCCTGATGGAGGAGGACTGTGCTGTTCTGCCCTCGTAGAGTTCAGCTGGTTTTCTTTGGCCGAACTTTGAGTATGTCAGAGCGAAACTTGATTTTTAAAAGTTCACACAGTCTGTATGCTGCTCCCTTCCTTTTAAATTAAACATCCTTTTCTTCCCCCCCCCCGGCAGGAAGACCCCCAAGCGTGCTCCCATTGTGGCCGCGCTGTTTGCGGACAGGCTGTTCACTGCCGACTCCAACAGAAGTGCTGCAACAGCAACTGCAGTCGTCTGTTGGATAAACAGTGCCTGACCGTATGTTCAGCTGTCGATTCCTGAGGACGCCTCCCCCCCCGCCCCCCATTTGCATACATGCATGAACAAGCTACCAATATGTATGTACAGCCATGTAGAAGGGTTCGTTAACAAGGGATTTAGCAGTTGTGCCGCGTTTGCCTGCAGAGCTTTGATCTTGAGAAGGGCACTCAACAGCAGAAACAACACTGTGTCCGAACCCGGATCAAATGCCTTTATCCTGAGCACCTGGGGCTGGAGGCTCAGCAGGGCAGAGTAGCTTTGAAATGAATTAGGAGCATTTCTCCCGAGAAGCATGAACGTTTGTCTCAGTTAAGCTTGTTTTTGCCGTTTCCCAGTGCTGCAAGTGATCAGTTATTGTAAAATCCCTTAATGGCTTGTATAGAGGAGAAAACCATGACAAATGCGAGTAAACTTACTGCTTTTGCTTGTTTTGACACTAGTTTCTCTAATATTCTCAGTCCTGAATGACAAATGGCTGTATTCTTTGTGGTTAGCATGGGCCACTTGCAGAGCACTGCAGAGCAGGAGTCTCATGCATTCATATCTTCACAGCTCAAACAACTTCTCGAGCCAGCTTTTCCAGCAAATTACTTTTTTTCTCAAGTTCATTATTGAAGATCATAATAGCTAGGTGTCAGAAGCCCACAAAACAGAGCAGGGCAGCCTTCCCCATGTAATAATATACCTTAGTACCTTTGATAAGTTTTTGTATGCTGTTCCTTCTCCCTGCAACTGCACTACTTCGGCCCAGACCTAGCACTGTCATGCCAGCTAACTCATTTTTGTTCCTTCTGCTTCTGCTTTGTCCTGTTTTCTTGGGTGTTTTGCTCATGTTCACACGACCAGCCCTGCCAGGCTGTCCGTCTGGACTGGGCTGCAATCGCTGCCTTCAGAGCCGTTGCCTGTAGTGGGGGCTGCTGTGGGCCACGACAACCTTTAAAGCCAAAAAGCCTCTCTCTGAATTGACTTAGTGCTCTCCAAGCAGCTGCATTTGTGGTTTTTCCCCTTCTCTGGTCTCTCCGGGTTGTTTTTGTTCCCGTGTGTGACACCCAGCGATGCGCTCGGCATGATGCCTTCCCATCTAGGTAGCCCAGGGTTTGGTTTATTTATAAACCTAGCGCGAGTCAGGAGAGCATCAGCGGCATTACTGGGTTTGGGGAGGTGGGAGAGTGGAACAGCAGAAGGGAGCAGCTCGCTAGCAGAGAAGTGATTATTTGTCAGATGTCGTCTTTTGCTCTTTCCGGAATCAGCTCGTTTGTTTTAGAGGACCAGCCCGAAAAAGGCAGAATTACAGAGAGTGCTGCGTTTGCCAGAGAGGCTCTGTGCGGGGATGACAAAAGCAAAGCGAGCCCTTGCCTAAGCCCGTAGGGCGGCGTGGTGTGGGAGCTCGTGGTGTGCCACTGAACTGATTTTTAATTTTTGCATTCAGCAGCAGAGCGCCTGCTTCGCCTCTCCTTAGGTTCAGAGATATGAAATAAAGGAAAGGAAATATTTCTAGCTTTTGGTAACTTTCTTCTTTTTATTCACGTAGCATCTAGTTTGGAAGCAAAAGTCTCTGTTGCTCCGCCAGTATGGCTGTTAGGAAGAAAAGATAAAAAATATGCCAGGGGAAGATTTTATTTAAAGGAGCACCAATGGTCAATGATCTTGCCGGCAGATAAAGAAAATCTCCTTCAGTTTTTCCTCAACATCGCTTACATAGTGCTCCCCCCGCCCCTTTCTTTTTGTCTTCTAAGCTATCATCACTAGGAGATAAAAACCCCTCCAGTATTGAGAAATTCAGTGTCTGCACAGAATCACAGCCTGTCCCTTTAAACTACAGATAAGCCTTAGTGGAATTTCTATTCTGGGAATAGTTAATTCTGTTTGAGGTTGGGCAAGAGAGAAGCGCTCACAGGCTTAGTAACAATATTTTTACTCCATTTGATTTTTCTCCTAAGGATTTGCCTCCCTCATTTGATGGAAAGTGCAATTATTGATCAATCCCCCACTAAGGAGAAGGTTGGGGGGGAGGGGGCGGGGAGAGACAGAAGAAACAAACCAAAAGCCCAAAAGAGAATTTGTAGCAGTAGTGCTGTTATATAATAGCCATTATGTAATGCCTGTTGGTGCCAACTAAAAATACACTGGAAGATAACTTCCAATTCATTGAAGCGTTTAACTAGCGTTGTCCCAGGGTTTCTGGTTCTGGATTTAAACCTTCCTGCAGATGTTGAGAAGAGCTCACAAGTCCCCTAGACCACACAGCAACCTGTTCTGTCTCTTACCCCTCTTTTTCTCCAGTCTTGTTTTTCTCTTCTACCTGGAGTTCGAGAAATGGTAAATGCCTCGTCAGGTCGCCTCTTTGCACACCCCACTGACCGTGCCATCGGTCCACCCGGCCCCTTTGCTAATGCTTTGTTCGGCTGAGCTTTAAATGTCCATGGTAGACACTGGGTTTTCAGGAGGAGGTGAGCGTAAAGCGTAACAGGGAATAGATTTTGCAGTTGCTCATGCAGCAGCCATCGAAAACTCGACAGCTTCATAGGCAGTGTTTTATAGGGAGCTCTTCCCCTGTAACTGAGCTGCAGCTAAAAGTACGTTGCCTTTTCCGTCCTTAAGCCCCTCCTCGAACTGCCAACAGGACCTGACATCCGTGCCCGAATGCTCAGCCGAGCTGCAGTTGCAGAAACGGAGTAAACCCCCAAGGTGCTCTTACCAAGGTGCTGGAGAGGTGCGATGCGGACCGTGTTTTGCCCTTATTTTCTGTAGCAAAATGTTGACGTTGGCTGTGCGGGGCCTGGAGCACGGTTCCCGGAGGCAGGGCGGGCAGCCCAGGCTGAGCAGTGCTGTGAGACAGAAGTGCCTTGGCCGGCGCTTGAGGGCAGTGGCAGCCGCTCCGGGGCAGGGGAGAAAGCACCTGCTGTGGTCCCCTGGACAGGGTAGGGGGACAAGGGGACGTGACAGGCTGCTGGAGATGACACAGGCAGCAGCAGGGAGCTGCTCCGCTGATGTGGACCCTGCAAGGTTTGGTATTTCGAGAAAAGAAGCTCAAATAGTCCTGGCTGAAAAAGCCATGAGCAAAAGCCTCTTTACATCCACGTATCCAGGAGTTCAGTCCTCATAGAGACTTACAATACTGTAAATGACACTACGTGTCGCAGATTTACATGAATGCTTTAATTAAAGCCTCACAGTAGTGTACGGGGGGGAGGGTAACTAGACCTGTTATCACTAGTGGTGAAACTGAGTCATGGTTGAAGCAACTTCAGTTGGATCATGTATTCACACACAGGGATTCAGAAGGCGGGGTTTGGACTCCCCTCTTTGGCTGTAATTGGTGTATGGCATTGCCGTTTCTGTTCCTAGTCACTGACAACAGCCATTGTGCTGTTCTATACCCAAGCACTAAGGCCGCAATGTCAACATCAATAGCATAAATCTGCGTTCCGGTTTCTTACTGTAGTAGATGCATCCCGTCAATGAGCTCGGGCATCTCTGTGGTCAAGGAGACTAATGCTCCCATTGCAGGGGTCGCAGGTGCTATGGTAGGTGACCAGAGGTTGTGTCTGACTCTCCAGGCGCTCCAGGATCACTGCTTCAGTCGCCAGTGGGATCAGCGAGAGGGGTTTTGTTTTTCAAAAAAGCACAAGTTGAGTCTGTTTTCAAGAGTTACAAAGCCTCTGTTTTGCATGAATTTACCCAAGAAGCATCTTGATTGCATCCAAGCAAGCCTTACCTACAGCGTGTGGCGCATTTTACTCTTGAAGGTGCAGCAGAAGTCATTAGTACCCATAGTAATTATTGTTGTTGCTATTACTTTATTACAGCAATATATTGAAGTATGAGTGCAGATGACTTCTGGTTAAACTCAGTTCCCTCTGCAGGAAGAGAAACGTTGACAAACTAATGAAGGGGACCAGTGGCGCTTTGCGCTCGAGTTGGCTCTGTCGGCCACAACGGCAAGTGCGGTTATGTTGCATCCAGTTTTAAGGAGGGGGAAATCCTGATAAGTAAGTAGAACTAGGATTTTACCAAACAAGTATTTTTGTCTGCTTGCTTTTAACTAAAGCTGCCTACTTGCTGCCACATGAATGTGCTTCGTGTCCCAGCTCCTGGTCAGATGAAAGAAGTCTTTCTCCTGGAAGATGCCTGTGTGGGAAGGGCAGTGGGTTAAGGCGGTGGATCAGGACATGGAAATCGTATCACTGTGTGATCAAAGGGCTTAACCTGGTTGCGTTGATGCTTGTCGCTGGTAGCTGCTGAGTAGAGTGATTTTTGAATGCTTGCTCAAAAACACAACAAATTCGGTGAGTGATAATTGTTCGGCACTACGGGATAAAGATTTAGGACTCTGCGGCCTCAGGCTAGTGTGATTTGCTTTCTGTGGGGTAAGATACTGTCTACAGTGCTTTTTGCTTTATTTGTATAAAGAGGCAGAGAGAGCCTATGCAAAGGGGGTTTTGCTGATGTGTGGGTTAGCAGAAGCCACTCTCCGTTTCCTTGTGCCTGTGTGTGTTAAATGCCAGGTGGCAGACGGTTGGAGAGGAGAAATGCAAAAGCCTGGGGAAAAAGAGCCAATGGCTTTAACGCTGCCTCGTCGGTCCAGCCACGCACAGTTATAGCAATCTACTTACTTTGGCGCTCTTCCCTCGGTGATGTCATCAGCTTATTAACTGAAGATGTGGCCGTGAGGCCGTGAATTTTTTCGTGCCAGCAAAGAGCCAAAAGTCTGAAACACTGCATAGGTAGCGAGGGCCGCTGTCCTGCGCGCGCTCCCCCGCGGGAGATTCACGGGGGGACGGCGGCGTGGGGCAGGTGCTCGGCCCATCGGCCCTCCTGGTGAAGCGGGAAACCAGTGCACTGGAAGGTCCTCAGTCTGCATCCTCTGAGTGCCTTTAGTGGGGCCAGTTTGGGGAATTGGCTGTGCTGCACCATGTTTTTGGACGCTCGTGGGCAAGATGTGTTGAGAAGAGCATTCATTACGTTCTGAATAGGCACAAATAAACCGAGCAGTACTGGATCAGCGATATTGTTGTGTGGGATTGTTATTTAAAACCGCACTTCATCTGGAAGCTTTGACCAGCTCTTTGACGGGAAATCAGCTGGGTTTGTTATTGTGCCCGTGTTGAAATTGTGCTCTCCTTTTAATCTCTTCAGCCTACATCTTGCATTAAAAATCCACTTAATTTTATGACCAGAAGATGCCCTGGCTGCGCCTCCTGTGACAACTGCTTCAGCACCAGATATGCCATAGCCATTAAATCGACCCCTGTGGTGACCTGTGTATCTTTAAGCATTTAAATGAGTTCTGCAAATTAGGCTTTTAGGATTAGTCATCGTAGATTTGCAGCATCATTGGTGTGTTGCCAAGGACCCCGGTTTTGTCACCATGACTACTACCGCAGGGTTACCGAGAAACACAAACTGCAGGAAAGTTTGTTAAACAGAAGATTCACGTGCCGGAACGTGAGTGGGTGAATGGTGACGATGCACCCGCCACGGCCAGGGAAGCGCCTGGTGGCTGGCACCCGGCGCAGCCCGGAGGTGGGCCTCCAGAGGAGAGAAGATGCTATTATCCACCCCGGGGAAGATCACCGCCGTGTGTATTTCTTGTATCGTCACTTGTGCCTGTTCAGTAAATAGCGTGTTTCGAGAAGGTGAGGAGGCAGCGGGAACATGCGCTTAGCCCACAAAATGCTCTGATCCTGTGGGGATTGTCCCTTCCCAGGAAAGGCTGTCCCCGCCATGGGGGGTGAAGCTGCAGGAGGGGTGATCCTGTGATGAAGCCTTCGTAGTGATAAAATCCCCTGGTACTGTCTTGTGGGATCAATGGGCGTGGACTGTCCGGTTTGGGGGACTTTTTGAAACCTGAGCACTGAAAAACAAGGATGCTGTGGTTTGTCTCCAGCAGGGAATATACAACCCAACTCTACTCTGCTCTTGCTTCTTTAAGTATATGCCTGCCTTGTGTGAGGGGAAGCTGCTGGCCCCTGTATTCACCTTCTTTTCTAGACCTGCTTCAGACATGTGGAAATTAGGGGGGCTTTAGAAATAGGACTGCTGGAAACTCCGAAGTGCCATCCCTTCAAGATTTGTGCTCTTCTGTTGTTTGAAAACCCAGCCCTGTAGCTTGCCCCCCACCCCCCGATGTCTTCACCCGGGACATCTAACGTGTGTACACACGAGTTTGCTTGGGAACTCATGAAGAGAACGTGTATTTTGTAGCCTCACGCTGGTGTATTTTTCCGCACACATGTTGGTATACATGGCTCTTTTTCATGTAGTTGTCTCCTGTTCCTCAGCCTCCCCTGACTGTTTCACAGGGGCTCAGGACCACAGTCATCCTCCTGGCTGAACCTCCTGTCCTCTCTGGCACGTGTCCTGGACTCTCTTACTGAATCCTTCAACAACACAGCGCCAGAAGTCATCAGGGGATGTTTGCTGGCACCTAATGGAAGTAGAGGCTAAGTTATGAAACATCTTTTCTAGTCTTTGGAGGGAGATGGAAATCCAGGGAATGGTTCTTCACTCCCCATTTTGCCCTGTGGACCCTTTCTCCTGCCCTAGGCAATGCTCATAAACCGGCTGCCCAATAGCATGCTTTTAGTGCTGGGCAGGAGTAGGGCCTGTTTTCAGAGGGGGTTTCTCCTCCTGCATGAATCTGCCTTTTCCATCTCACCCCGTCCCTTCCCTCTCCCCAGGACCTTCTCGCGGGTCTCGTGGCCGAGCATCTCTGTAAGGTTGGCTGCCCCGTCTGAACGTGGGACGCTCCCTGTGCTATTCCACCAGCTCTGGGCCGCCAGCTTACCATCTTGGCGTGGAGGCCTGAGTGGGTTTTTTGTTTTCGAAAGAGATTCTTTGAATTCAAAACACAGCAAATTCCTGGCGGAGGCAGCTGATGGATCGTGTTCTGCAAGGGCTCCGTGCCTGGGACTTGCTTTTCTGTGGTCCTTCCCTGACCTTCCAGCAACAGTGCCAAAAACCTCTGTCGTGGGTTACAGATCAAAAATACATAAATAGAATGAACCAACACGCTGGGGTCAAAAAGGGGACAAATGCTCCTGATGCCAGCTCACATGTGTGGCTTGAAGACAAATTGCCTGTCCTACAAGCCTGCTACTCACTGAAAACGGGGCTGGTCGGGAGGGGAGAGCATTGCTGTGTGTGCAGAAGCCGGCGTGCTTACGTGTTATATATAGGAGCATGTATGCAGATGCACACAAGCACATTATATGTTTATGTGCTAGCAGGCCACCACAGCCCAACTGCTTCCTCAGTTTGGAGGTTTCCCACTTAAACCATTCTGGTTTCCCTCGTATGTTTTGTTTTTACCTCTAATATCCCACAAATGAGTGGTCAGGGAGTTCTCCTACCACGCTCCTAAAGGTTTCCTTCCCCTGAACTAAACTGCTTTTGCAGGGGATTTTCACTTTTGCAGTAAAGTGCTTGTTAGAGGTCTGTGTGGGTGACTAAATGCTCTTTGCTTTCCAGTGTCAGTCCTGTTCCATATTTGTATTTGCCTTGAATATTCTGGAGAAATAGAGGAAAAACACATTTTCACTTCAGACCCATCTCGGCGTAAGTCAATTTTGTGCCTGTTTCTTCTGAGGCTGGCTGCATTGATCTCATGGTTAAGGGAGTGGAAATAAAGAAGCAAAATCCTGAGCTATCGTAATCCTGTTTGGGTGAACTGGCTGCCTCCAAAGTATACGGCATGGTGTGGAAAGCATCTCATTTTTAATTACTCCTAATGCTGCTGTTTCGGTGGCACTTAGCGCTGGATTACCCGAAAGCCTGGCTGTCTCAGGAACACCAGTGTTCTCCATAGGAAAGTGAGGTTTGCACACATGCAGAGGCTGAGTCTCTCTGCTTGGCTGGTTTCAGCCAAATTTCCTGGAGGCAGAGGAAAAGCTCTCAGGGATCTCGGATTCCTGCAATTAATTGTGCAAATGGATGAGTGGGAAACGGGGAAGGTATTGTGTCCCTGTTCCCTCTTTGCTGCTCCAGGGAAAGGTCCCATATTACACGTCAAGGGGACCAGGCTTCCTCTCGTGCATTGCTCCCATTGCATCGTGCTCCAGGCAGCAGAAGCCAAGGAAAGGGGAGCCAGCGGTGGGAGAGTGGTTATTCCTGCCTCATCCCATCAGTGTGAGCCCCTCCTGGAGCCTGTCTTCCCCTTCTCCTCACCCCATTAGTCTCTTTTTTTTCCACTGGCAATTACCATAGTAATAATAGAACCAAATGCTGAAGAAGTAGTGAAAATGCCGTAGCACCTCTCGCAACATACAGCATTGGACCCGGTCCCTCGAGCAGGAATTGCTGGGAGATTTTGGGTTGCTCCCTTGTAGTATGATGTTGTAATCTATCAGTGTGTACTCTTGAACTGTCTCGTTCTTTGTCGCTCAGGGTAATAATTACCCAGACCGTTTAGCCTTCCAAATGCTTCGCAGCCATTAATCACTCGGCAGCATTCCTGAAGCGACAGGGTTCGTATCCCCTTTATATAAATAAGGAAAGCGAGACAAAGAAGGTAGCAGCAAAACTTCACAGGAAGTGTCTGCGCTTCTGGGGCGGGTCGGTTTTGGGGGTTTGATTTGCAGCCGGGTATTTCCAAGGTGCTGAGTCCCAGAGCAGCGCCAGCACCACCGGGCTGAGAGCAGCGCTTGCGCAGAGTCAGGCTCTGCCTGTCCCGGGGCGGGCAGAGGCTTTTGAAAAATTGCCCCTACATTAGAAAGTTGATGTAGGAGTTTGGACTTAAGACAGCTTTCCTCCAACTGCGCGGCTTGTGTTCCGGGAGGACTCTGCAGGGAGACAAGAGGCGAGTTCCCAGCGAGGCCAGCGTGGCGGGAGGGCAGGCAGCAGTTTGCAGCCTTCCTGCATCATTTTCAGAAAGCACGAAGCTGAAGTGTTACCAGCGACCTGGAATGCAGAGAGGACTCAGGTTTTGCCAAACACTAACCAACCAACCATGCAGAGGCAAGAAAAAAACACTTGCTGTCTCCCATTTGCTTCGTTCGCGGCTAACCCTTATATCCTGCCCATTTTTATTCGTGGTTTCTAGCCTGCCCTCCTGCATCTCTCTGTATCCTGGCGAAGGAAGTGCTGTGATCAAATGTTAATGCTCAGGAAAATCTAGCTGTGAGCAGCAGCGCTCACATCCTGCTGTTTAACTTCCCTTGTCACGGGCTGGAGCGATGAGTGGTTGGGGCAGGCTGACTCTCCTCCCCGTGCCAGCCGCTGCGCGGGCCCTGCCGCAGCTCCTGCACGGGGCTGCGGGGAGCTGGGCTAGCCATCGCTGCCTGCCTCCCTCCCTCCCTCCCTCCCTCCCTCCGAGTGCTAAATATGTGGTGTGCCCTATCTCTCATACTCCTTATCGGGGCCCGGCTTTGCTTACTTGTATAATTCCCTCAGTGCCCTATCAGATTAGCATGCTTTCTAAGTGTTAAGAGCATCAGTGCCTGAAAGAGTTTTGCACTCGGCTTGCCTTGGCCTCCCTGCGTTCAGATTAGATGCAAACACATTCGTGATAATAGAAAACTGTTTGGACAGAGGCGGTTTTCTTTTCATCCTAGATTAATAATAGAAGCATGGAGACCTGTTAGAAAGGAGCAAGGCTGTCTCGTGTAGATGCTTTAGTTCCTGTTACGTCTTTGGTATCTGGCTTTTTTGTGGGTTGGTGTTCAGGAGTGGTGGGGAAAGCCCCCGCGTCCCACAGCAACGGCCACGTGTGCTTCCCCGCGTGACGGGGAGGGGGAGCGATCCCTGTTGGTTCCGGCAGGTTGGGCAACAAGGCCCGTCTGAGCAAGTGTCTCAGTTCTCCTGGGTGAGTTTGGAGATTTGGTTTGTTTAAAGAAGGGCCATGAAAGAAGAGGTCACACTGGAGCCAGCCGCAGTCATCCCTTCTGCCCTCCCTCCTCCTCCTCTGATGGTAACAGTAAAGCATATATGTGAGCGCTATTTTAGCACGTATGAAATAATGAGATTTGCCTGTTCCTAACAGGGGGCAGGAATAATCAGACCAATGTCTTCATAACGTCCAGAACGATGAAGGTTTTTGGTGTGTGCGCTGCCCGGGAGCGTGGTTGGAGAGGGCCGCCCAGCCCCTGTGAGGGTGCTCGCTCCTCTGAACGGGGCTGGTCCTGAGCCTCACCGCAGACCTGGGCAGAGCCCGAACTGCGCTGATACCTGCCTGCTTGAAGTGTTTGCCTTGTGGCCAGCTCGCACCTCGTGCCGTCGACGTATCTAGCACAGCTAGGATCTGTTCACAGGGTAGTTTTGCCTTGCTTGCAGTGCTAGGTACAGCAGAAAACAGGCTTGTGATATAACCGGGCAGATACCTTTCGTCTCAGCCAGAAAAAATGTGCTCTGCTTTCCGCATTCATACCACGTGCCCGCTCCCAGGATGCAGTGTCAGCAGCCCCTCCAGCTCCCTCCTGTCCCCCTTTTGCCTGGTTGCAAAAGCATCCGACAGCCACGTTCATATCATAGCCGGGGCGCAGCCAGAGCCAAGCGCTGACTTTTGTATCCAGAAAGATCTATTGTTATCCCTGCTTGCTCTCACCCATCCCTCGCCACCCTCCCCTAAAATTCCCACCCCTCAGCTTGCTGAATAACGTCAAGGTGCTAATTGCCCGGCACCACAGCTGATCCATTGATCTGGAACACAAACAGTCTCGAGGTAATTTTCTGTCTGAGCCCGTCTGGGGCTTACGCAAGTGCTGGTGTTTGTTTACTTGTTTTTAATTTCCTGCAAAGAAAAGCTTTTGTGTTGCTCTCGACAAGATGCCTGTGCCTCTGTCTCAGTCGGCGGCTGCTCCGTCAGGCCACGTGGGTCTCGAGGAAAAGTGACCCTAACTGTACCCGTTTCTTGTATAATTGAAGTCTGTGGGGGGGAATGGAAAGTCCTGCTCAGTCACGTCCCTCTATCAAAACTGTCCCTCTGTTCCTTGAGGTATCGGGTGGCTTCTCTCGCCCATCTCTAGTCCTACATTTGGGACAGACTGGGAGCAACTCAGACTCTTTATCCTGTTAGAAAAATACTTGTTCTGTTAGATAAATACTTGGAGGCAGAGGTTGCGGGGGTTGCTCATCTCTGAGGATCCAGACGTCCCTTTCTGTAACGGCTAACCACAAAAAAACCCTGCTGGGTGGCCACTGGAGAGTGCAGCACGCGTCCTGCACAGCGGAGGGTTAATTTTCCGAGGGCGATGGCTTCCAGCAGCCCTCAGCAGAAGCCTTGTGCCTTCGCAGGGTTTGATCCGTGGAGCGGGCGGGGGTGTGCGGGTGATGTAATGTTGGCAACTCCCCGCGCTCGGGTAGTGGGAGGCTGCGCAAAAATAAACTCATCTGCATCCGTTTCTCTCCCCGGCTGGCATGCACGGGTTCGGTTTACCTGGAGGACCTGCTCGCGTACCTTTTAAAGAAAATCAGCGGTTGTTTTGCTAAGCAGGGAAGAGGGCAAGGTTGGTGCTGCAGCTCTGGGCAGGGAGCGGGGCGGGGGGGGGGCAAAGGGGAGCACCCAGCCCCCTGCTCCCCTCCGGGACGGCCGCGCCGGTCGGTAAAGCGCAGAATGAGCTTTGCATCCCATTTCTGGGAGCAGTCTTCTCTCCGGGGGCGGAGGGGGGGGGTGCGTAAGTAGAAATGAGTAGCGGTTTTCTACCCCTGAATCATAAGCAGATTTTGAAAAGTGAAAAGTGACACCTGTCTCCCTCCAGAAAAGCAGCCCCTTCTCCCCAGGGCCAGATAAGGTGCCCGTGGCTCAGACCCCTTCTGATGAAACGCTGCAGCCTGCCGGGGTCAGAGGTGGAGGACAGCTCTAAGGCACCCATGTAACCAGGTGTTGGGGGGGGGTGTTCGCACCATTTGCAGTCCCAGCCTCTTTCCAGGCTGGCTGGTAAATCCCGTCCCTCTGGCAGATCCGTCACTTTGGCAGGAGGGGAAGTTTCGCTCCCCACCAGTGCCTCCCACTGTGCCTTTGGAGGGATGCTGGCTCCTGCGCACTAAGCCGTAGATCTGAGGACTTCATCTATAGAAAAGGTGGCGTTCCTGCTGCTGATGGTGATTCAAAAAGATCTGCCTGAGTGAGTGTCTGCAGCCCTCGCACCTGCGTACTTGGCTTTCCAGAAATGGCAAGGATTGATGACATCTCGGGAATAATTCGGCACCTCCCAGCCAAGGAAAGATTTTCCCAGTTCCAGCAAAGTGCTGAACTATCCTCTCTGTCTGTCCGCAAGCTCACAGACAGAGGAGGAAAGGGGGGAGGCAGAAAGAAAGGAACATCTCACAAGCTGGAAACTGAGCTGCTGTGAATCCTTTTCCCAGCACCACCTCTGTCACCTGCGTGCCTGGCACTGTCAGGAGACGGGGACGGAGCAGAGCTCAGCTGGTCTGCGTGGCTGGCAGCCGGGAAGGGTCTTTGGTTTTTCTGACGATGGACTCAGGTGACAAGTGACAAACAGGTATCATCCTCGCAATGATGGGTTGGGTAGCCAGCCCTCCCAGGTTTCTCTCTGGCTTGCCTGCAAGACATGCAGATATGTCCGCACTGCCCTAAAAGTCCCTTTTAAACGGAGGTAATTTTGGGGGCGGTGCTTTGGATCCATTGGGTAGCCTCAGAGTGAGATGGGGACGCCCAAAAAGGACCTGTGTGATTGTCTGTCACTGTACACTATTGAAACTGCCTCTGGTCTGCCTCAGTGTGGTCACTGGTGTGTATCCAGAACGCCTCCAAGAGGGATGTCTTCTCCTCCGCATCTTTTAACGGGAACAAGGGCAGGGGAGGCATTTAGAAAAACAACTTCAAAAGTTGGAGAGCTCGGCGTTTTCATGTAAAGGTATTTGCCTTGCAGAGCCCCGCTCTGGCGTTGCACATCAGAGACCCACTTGAACATGAAAGATGTCCTTTCTCATTCATTTCGCCGCCTTAGCCGTGTCTGTGGCTCTGGACACGACCCAGGATGCACACGAGACTCTCGCTGTGGCAGAACACAGGACCGCAGCAGCACTTCCAGGAACGGTGATCTCATGTACCCACCGGGAGCACAGCTTCGCCAGGCTTTTCGTCTTGCCACAGCCTTCATTTCACGCTCAGGTGCAGGACCCCAGTCAGTCTGGGGGCTTCGGCAAGGCCGGGGAAAGGTGGTCGTGGCAGCAAAATCCCTGCAAAGCCCAGTGCCTGCACGCCTCAGGTACTAAATACGGAGCCAGGGAAGGGAGAGGGAGAGGCACACGGGCTCACGTGGGTCTTCGGAGATCCGTGCTGGGTGCCTCTGGTGAAGCAGCGCGGGCTGCGGCAGGTCTGGTAGATGTGCGGCAGAACAGGCCGCTGCTTGGGTACGTGGTTAGTGTGGGACAAGCAGAGCCTCCAGGTGGTATGGCTGGCCTCTGCCCGCAGCGCCGGGGAGGCCGCAGTGCCGCGCTTGGCAGGTGCCGAGTTCAGCTCTCTGTCAGGTCGACCCAGGGATGCTGATTCTTTGCTGGAAGATGGGGGAGCTGAGGTTGGGAGGAATTATTTGCTGATTTTAAAGGAAATACATTGTGCTTCACGTGGCTGAAGATCTGTCTCCTGCAAAAGGAACTTGCATTGCAAACACATTCTTTTCCCCCTGGGAGATCCTGGCCTTCCATTAATGCAAGGGGATCCAGCTGCTCTCCAGATGCAGACCAAAGGAGTCGCTTGTTTTGGTTGTAGGTTGGAGCCTAATGGAGGGAGAAAAAAGCAGCTGCTTGGATTTCTGCAGCTGTTGCTGGTTTTCCTACTTCAGAGGGAAAGAGGAGGCATGGAGACCCCTCACCTTAGTGTCACAGGCGCTGCTGGGGATGGCTCTGAGTGCCACGGTGCTGCGGCCACAGGTGGCTTTGGGAAAGCTGCATGGAATGAAAATGCCAGGAGACAAATAAAGGGGAGCTGCTTCCTTTAAGTGCACCAGGACGGGTGGCCAAGTCACTTCTCCTGAGCTTAGTTTTGGTGCTATTACTGTAACGCCCAGGAACGACAGTGCTCTTTGGTGGCAAGATTTTACGCGTGTATTGGAAGAGAGAAGGACTTTAGCAACCAAATAATTGATGTGGAAGGGAAACACAGGCAAGGGAGAGGACGTGGTGTGCTCGGGGTCACCTCACTAGGCAGGTAAGCCATGTCTGCTGGGGCCGGACCACTCACAGCATCCATCTGCAACGCTGCAACCCTTGCCACTGCCCCAGCATCCCTGCATGCAGTCTGTCTCTGTCTGGCAGGGCCGGGGCACCTGTGAAACAGCCTGCAGCTCTGCTTACCCCTAAGCCAGCAGCCAGCTGGGCAAGGAGTGTTAAAAAGCCTGGAAGAAAGAGAGATGCTGTTGCTGCAGCTGGAAGAGTATTCATCTTGCAAACTCTGCTCCAGGAAACACCAGTGCTAAAATGCTGTGGGAGACCAGCAAACAGTTTCATGTTTTCCAACATGTAATTGATATGTACATGAATTCCCCCATATTTAAAAGAGAAATAAGCAATGGGAATAGGAAGGAACATTTTTCACTTATTCTTCTGAATATTGATGAAAGTTAGCATTACGTGGGCTCCTCCGCACGTATTTTCAATTACAAAAATCTTCTTACCTGCAGCATGCTGTGTTCATCTTTTAAATATCATTGCTCCTTTCTTCCATAAAAAGCTTCCATGAGCTTGTGCAAATATTTGCTTGCTGTTCAGTGGCGATTTGGATAGTCACCAAATCCAGGAGGGCGGTTGTACAAGCGAGCTGTGTTCTGCCGGAGGGATCCCCGCCATAGGCAGCTCCAGCTATAACGGAGCGCAAACACCTCGTCCGCAGGCCCGCAGCGCTGCCGGGAGGAAGGGACCCACGTCTCCAGCGTGGAGGGGCATCTGTCAACATCTAGGTCTTTTAGGTCCGAACCAGCAAGGCAGAGTGCAGCGGGAGAGTTTCATCCCCTGCGCTGCTTCTTCGCCGCCTCAAAGGTCAGCTGCTCTTTAATTCTGGCTCTCCTCTCTCGATCTGTATGCCGAGCACGTGGCAGAAACGTAGCCCATGCTGGCAGAGGCCTGGGGTGTAGAGACACAGCCCCATCCCTGCAAGAAAGGGGCAGAGTGTTAAAATCACTCTTGCGGCCGCTGGTGTTCCAGTGACTAGGACCAGCTGGGGAGCCAGCAAAAGCCCCAAGGTGGTGATAGCAAAGGCACATCTTTTAGAAGCTTTCTTCTCGCTGTCCGCAGTGCCATGATTATCTTTGAATTAGATCGTTCACAAGCTCTCAGCCATGCCTTCTCTTCTAACAGGTACAGGAGACGTCTTCGCAAATAATCGCGGTACGGTCGTTACGGTGGGGGGACACGGGCTCGCAGCCGGCTGGGGCTGTGCAGAGCTGGTGAGCGTTGCCGGGCTATGTTCTGGCCAAGCCTGAATGAAGCGGCAGTGCTGGCTTGGAGCTGGTGTGTGCTCAGGTGCGTGTGCATCGTGGGCTGTTGCTTCCAGGAGCACGTAACGTGCCTGGGCCAGAGACCCAGAGGCTGCACAGGAACGGGTGCCTTTCTGAATGGAGGACGCTCCTTGCCTCTGCTTCTTAAAGTCAGAACAAGCGGCAGACGGTTTTAACCTAGCTTTTGCTGGTTTTTTGCATTCACAACAGTCTCCAGCAACAATATTCACTTTATTTTAGCTCTTCCCCGGGAATGGCCTTTTCAGGTTCCTGTTTTCCGGCAGCAGAGAGATCCTGAACAGCTTATGTTGGGTAAAAGTCACTGGTTTGTCTCTTCAGTCCCAGTGGTGTGCCAGGCGTATTTGATTGCTGGAACTAGCCCAGATTCCTGTCTTCACCCTTAATTGGGAAACAGGGATAGGGATGAGCAGGGGACTCCAGAGGTGTAAATAGATCAGTCAGCCGCATGGCGTCATCTCTGCTCTGTACAAATGCAGTTGAGGACGTGCTGAGCAGAAAGAGTAATTTTAATTAGCACGTACTCCTTCCCAAGCTCTGAAACTAGTGTAAATACATTGCCACTTCTGCTGCTTTTAACAGACTAGCTAGTAGACTTTTCAGGAAGGTGCCACCCCTCAGCATCTGCCTCATTCTTCAAAACCTACATAGGCTGTGTCCGTGTCGGCTGACGTGAGGATCCCTTTGGCACCTGCTGAGAAAGGGATGCACGTGATCCTGGACGGGCAAAGAGAAGCAGCAACAAACTGTCCTCCCCATCGTCCGGGGGCATGGACGTTGGGCCTGGGATGTCTTTGTGTAACCGTACCGTACATGGTAAAAGTACACTGACTTCTCCATCTGTGAGTATGGCATCTCCAGCGCTGTCAGAAAGGCTTTCCTACTTTGTGCGGATACATGGGCAGATGCGTGACAATGGAGAAGCTGCACGGCACTGTACTCTCCGTTCCCTACGAACTTTTTGTAAAGGCCTCGCTAGAGAGCTGCTTGGTTGTAGCGCCTGCAGAAATGGTTGTGGTGTGTGGGATAATGGATGGGGCTGGTTAGAAGAAGTAGGTGCTTAATGTAAAAAGTCCCCAGCTGTTTTGAAAATTCAAAATACTCACATGACCCTGCAAATTGTTTATGGGGCCAGTGAAGCTTCGGTGGAGGTGGCTGAGCTGACACAGTCTCTCCGGTAACTCCCAAGGTGGCTGGAAATATTCATTGTTAAATCACTTGATGTCTCTGGTTAGGAGCTATTTCTCTCTCCTTGAGAACAGGGCTTGAAGAAATGCCCTGGGTGACCTTGGTGCTCTTGGAAGCAGGTTTTTGAGTCTCCCAGTTTTTATTAAAGTAAAGGTGGGATGAATATGTTTATAATTTCCCTTTAGTAAAGGGCTTGGAGAACTCCCTTGCTTGTGAGTAATAACAGTAGTTTCCGTCAGATGGACATGGGACCTGGGGTCACTGTGTGTAATTCCCTGTGTGTGTAATTTGTCCTGTTCACATGAATAGTTTGAAATTCAAACTGGTTATTACACTGGGTAGAGTTTGAATTGAATTGTCAGGAAAACATGAGAAAATTGTGCTGGGTACGTTCGCCCATGCTAATGTAAACCCATAAATAGTCTTTAGATTTAGTTAGTCTGTAATTGAAAGAAAATCTGTAACGGCAGACAAGGACCAGTATAAGATAAATTTCGTTGGAGAAATGAGGGAAGATGGCTGTATTGCTCAACGTTACTTTGGGAGCACTCCTAGGAGGTGTGGATTTGGGGAGAGCTGGTCCGTACGGGGTGCCCTACGGGCGCCGGCTGCTCAGAGCTCACGGAGTGAGCCTCTGGGTGCTTGTTTTTCCCTAGAGTGCTTTCTTGTTTCCTTCCTCCTTCTTTTCTTTTTCTTTCTTCCCCTCTGTCTGTTTGTCTGTCTTTTATGGTCTTGATAGTGGAAAGTGAGAGACCTTTGCCTTTCAAACCTACCTTAATATCCCTAGAATAGCACTATCACCAACAGCGTCCTCCCTCGAAGGTGAAGGAAAGATGCTCAAAGAGGCCAGAGCAAAACTTACCAGTTTCTTCCATTCCCACCCTGTTTTGAGACACTTAAATCTTTGCCACACTCCCTCTTTGGGCAGAAATTTTCCACCCTGCTTGTCCGCCTGGTGCTGATTTTTGCATTAACTGTGAAATGCTTCAGTTTTGAGATGTATATAAACCTCAGCTAAATCACAGGATCAGAGAATCATAGAATGGTTTGGGTTGGAAGGGATCTTAAAGATCATCTCCTTCCAACCCGCTGCCGTGGGCAGCGACACCTTCCACTAGACCAGGTTGCTCAAAGCCTCATCCAGCCTGGCCTTGGACACTTCCAGGGATGGGGTATCCCCAACTTCTCTGGGCAACCTCTTCCAGCATCTCACCACCCTCATAGTAAAGAATTTCTTCCTAATATCTAACCTAAATCTACCCTCTTTCAGTTTAAAACCGTTACCCCTCGTCCTATCACTACACTCCCTGAAGAAGAGTCTCTCCCCATCCCCAGCAGATGCGATGCTGGAGGCGTTGCGCTCCTTGTGTCGTGACTCGTGCTTGCAGGGCTGTCCTCTGTGCCTGCCTCTGGCACCCGTCACTGGCCCAGGTTGCCCAGAGAGGTGGTGGATGCCCCATCCCTGGGAACATTCAAGGCCAGGCTGGACGGGGCTCTGAGCAACCTGGTCGAGTTGAAGGTGTCCCTGCTCACCGCAGGGGGGTTGGACTAGATGGCCTTTGGTGGTCCCTTCCAGCCCAAACTGTTCCATGATCACCTCCGGTATTGCCCTCTAAAGAGGGTGGCAGCTGACCAAACCGTTAGCATAAATGGACAAAAATTGCGAAAGCCGCTTGGTTGTGGGCGCACTGACCTCTTCCCAGGACGAGCTCAAGCTCGTTGGCATGTGAGATGATTTCAGCTGAATCAGAGCTGTGGGATTTTCTTCCTTCTCTTGCGCGCAAAAGCATTAACTTCTTGGAACTAATCATCATGTTTCCCAACGCGAAGCCAAGCGATGTGCTTTCATCTCGCCTGGCTATAGTGCTTAGATAAGTCCCTTGGTATGGGAGTGCTCTGTGGCACTCGAATCAAACCGACACCAAGGACTTTCTGCCTGGCAGCCATCTCGCACCGTGCTGCAAACTGCCTACGGGGCTTGTTTAGAATTTGTGTAGCAGCAAAAGTCTTTGCTCCCAGTTATTAAGTGTGAAGCTGGCAGCGTATGTGTTTTGAGGCAAAAAGAAAGGGTATTTGCATGCTCTGAAAGGTTATGATTTGCATTGCAACATCCCCAAGACGTTCTTGCGGCCCTGGTGGGGTCCTCGTGGGGGAAGCGCGGCCCTGGATCCCTTCGGCTTGTCCTTGCAGCAGAGCAGAGCGAGAAACGGGGCATCCTGCAGGAATAACCCTCGTGCCTGCAGAGTAGCAAGGACTGGGGCATGCAAAGCTGGGCATTGGACCAGCTTTAGAGCTCTTTCTGGATTTTAAGCACACTATAGAAACTGATAAACGGCATCTTTACCCTGCTTTATCCCCTTTCGCACGGCTTTCTGGAAGTGAGAGAGGCAGAGTACTCCATTGCCTAACATTAAAGGAATGTTTACTCAGCCTAATTTCTCAAAAGAAATGAGACTCAGGTGGTTGTCTTCCTCCCACTCTCCCCTCAAGATTTTGAGCTCATGTGGCCAGTTTCCGCAGTGCCCTCAAGGATAAAAAGTTCCTAAAATGCTTTCTGAGCAGAGACATCCAGTTCCAACACATGCCCTTCAGTAGATGTCGGGGAAACCACGCCAGTGGGTGCTGGAAACCTGCCTTGGGCACGCCAGCTCCCCATGGGCCCGTTGATGCTTGGGGCATCGCACGCTCTTCTCGGCAGCACCCAGCTGCAGCACCCGGTGGCCTCTCCAGCCCCTCCTCAGTGGCTGCGTGATAAAGCCGATCGGGAAGTCAGAAAGACGCCCAAGCTTTGGACCAGGCTTTACGACCTGAGATAATCCCTCACTTCGTTATAAGAGGGGATTTTAAAACTGCAGAGCAATGAAAAACTTCCACTGGGCAGTGGGAATAAACATAAAAATCCTATTAAAAATATATATATACATAAACTGTGCTGCCACATAGAGGCATTGGCAACAGCTCTCCCAATTTATCATGAATTTTGCAGTTGGCAGCGCTTTTATTTTTAATGCCTGACCATTGGAGTCCTGCTATTGCAGGAACCTTTTTCTCTATCTTTTTAATACAAGCAAGAGTCTAGCTGTCATTTTTGCAGGGGAAGGCTATAAAAGGTGAAATGAGTACAGTGTAAGGGATCTAAAGCCAGAAGGCTGGTCAAAAAATGCACAGTATTTCTTAATTTCATTATTTTTTAACATTTGGAGTTAGCCGCAGCTGCAAACCTAAGTCCTGTAATGATGAATTTAATGAGCAATTGGTTCATTCAGAGTACCAGAACAAATCAAGGAGTAGCACATCACCCAGAGTACTCTGCTATAATGCAAAAATTTGTGTACTGAGTGAAGATAAGCACTTAGGGGATGATCCAACGTACCACACCGAAGAAACAAACCAGCTGAGTGCCTTCATTTCTCTCCAAGCACTACAATAAATCCATCATATATCTACAGTTCATATCTACATCATGTATCTACAGTTTCACTTGAAAGCCAATAGGTGTCCTCCAGTGGGTATCTGATCGCCGTTAAGTTGGAACGAGGGTCACGGAAAACAACTCACAGGGTATCCTTCTGGAGGAAGGGAATAACTCCCTGGTTGGCCGTGCTTTGCACACCACTGATCCAGATATCAAAGTGGGTAGGTGAGATGCATTTCTGCTATGGAACTGTGCATTTTCCAGGTATGGAAAACTCTTTTATGAGAAATTTGAACCCATTTAAATTAGGTACAGAAAGGGGAAAAAAAAGTTCTGGTGGTGTTGCACTTTTCTTAGAGTGTCTTGCGCATTTTCCAGTGCTCTTCCACAGGGGGGGAACTCCCTCCCGGCGCTTTGCCTCCTGCCGTGCAGGGTGCGTGAGACTGAGGGGTCCCCAGGGTGGGAAACAGAGGCAGGAAATTGTTGCTGTTTTCCCACCGTTGTACAGACAGACCCCCACCATCGGGCTGACTCTTTGGTCAGAGCTGTAAACTAGGAGATTTTCCTCCCCTGCTTTCTGTGGCCACCTCGGCTGCTTGCAAAGACCCGTGAGCTGGAAGCTCATCATCTGGCCAGCATCCTCCCAAACGTATTTTAAGAGTGCCACGCGGAGCACCAGCTCGCAGTACTTACAGCATTTCGCAGTGCTCCGGCGGCGGCAATTCAGTCCTTATTTGGGTTTCAGCCAACATTTGTTGTCCTCGCTGGAAATGGTATTGATTATTTGAGCTCAGGAGCCAATTATGGCTAATATGATACTCACCACCTCGCGTCCCACGATGACGTGTGCCATGGAGGCTTCTTTTGCTTCAGCTGTACCTGCCAGGTGGGCCAGTGAGGCTCTGAACAGACCTCTGACCTTTTAAATCACCCATGGTGTGAATAAACAGTTTAACTCATGCCCTAAACCTTATTTGACAGGTGTTTGTTGGGTTTGGTTTGAGCAGGGATTGGCATTTGTTTAGTATCTCCCTTGGGGATGCTGTGTCCCATGCTGTGTCCCACGTGGCATCTGTCTGTCTGCTTGGTGGCACTGCAGATTCCATGCAGCGGGGAGAATTTTGGATGAGAGAAAACTGCCGTGCCAACGGAGAGAGCGGTACCATGGGCTGTTGGAGCCCACTAGCAGTTGGTACCTAGTGTTGCGCTGCCAGGCAAAATCATAGGCGAGGTGAGTGCTGTGCTTGGGCTATCAGGATGATCGCTCCTTGCGTAGGTTGGTGGGCTTCCATGCCAGCTACCGTGGATGAACGGACAGCTGGGGTCTGCGAGCCTCCTCTGCTTGCCAGTGAGGGTCGTGACCATGGGCAGCGAACGACGGTTACGGAGCCTGCGGGCAGCCGAGCCACTCCTGGGTGCCTGCTCCTGGCAGCAGGTCTGCAGTGCAGCAAAACCACAGAAATCTAAAGGCTTCACCCCAATGCAAATTCAAAACAAAGACCCCGATTATAATAAACACCACCCAGGTCTCTGACCTCTTCGAGGTCCTTCTCAGCCAGAGGTGAGATGTCCGCTGTGACCAGAAACGAGGGTGACCGGCACTCTGATAAACTGGTTGCAAGAGGATCTTGAGAGCCCAGTGGAGAGATTCCTGCGCCGATCTCGCGGTGTGAGGACGGGGGATGCTGCGGTGCTGAAGCTGTGGGGTGTCAGGAGCTCCGCTATCCTGTGGGGGAAGCGGTGGAGAGTGGTGGAGCTTTGGTGGGTTGCTGCTGGAACATCGGCAATTCCTCGTTTTGCTCTTTATTTATTACCTTATCGAGCCTCACTGAGTCTGCGTTAATGCTGCGTCTGGTGTTTTCAGCTCTCCTTGGGTTTACTGCATTTGACAGCTTCCTGGGCAAAGCACCTTCCCGCGTGGCTTGGTTGATGCTATTTAGATGAATTTGTTTAGCCTCTAGCCTGGGTTTGTTTCATTAAAATTTGGGCTGTGCTTTTCCATCTGGCTGTCTAGTGGAAGCAATGTCCAAAATCGGTATTTCAGTCACTTTCTGTATATTTTTTGCAAAGTTGATTGAATTATGAGAAGCAGGTTACTTAAGCAAATGCGGTGGTCCCCGTCACACTTCATAGGGCCTGTCAAACAAGTAAAACCAAACACGATCGACACTTTCCAGTAATTACAAATGCAACGGGCAAATCAGCCTTCCTGCCCCCTGAGGTTGAGGAGGTCTTCGTGGGGCAGCTCCGCCAGCACCGCTGCTGCCGGAGTGAAACGTGATATAATGCCTCCGTTCACGGTGAAATACGGCATCTTCCGTCGCATCCCTGACCCAGCATAGTCTTTAAACTGGTATTTAATGACCTGCAGCCGGGCCCACGTCACCCATACAAAGCAGGAATATCATCATCTGCTCTGTTTATAGAGAGGGAAATGCTGGTCGTGAGCCATTAGCGGACTTGGGCCCGGGTGGGACTTGCCCGCTGCGGGTGGGACGGGCCGGTGAGCGCCGGAGGCCGGAGCACGCGGAGCTGCCCGTGCATCCTGTGCCGCTGGCGCAGTTACTGGGGCAGCCGCGCCGCCAGAGGCTTTGGGGGATGAGTTTGCAGAGAGGAAAGGTGTCACTTGACCTTTCTGTGATTTAGTTGCCTGGCTGCTTTAATGGCTTTGGGATGTGGGAAAGGGAAGTGTAAATACCGATGACGTGCAGGTGGCCTCGCCTGCGCCTGCCTGCGCCGTGCTGCCAGGGAGCAAATACATGTCCAAAGAAGGAACACGTCTTTTTTTTTTTTTTTTTCCTTCTTCTTCTTCTTCTTATTTATTTCACAGGCAAAGAGCAGAGGTGGGAATAAAGGAAAAAAAGACGTCAGCTGCTTATTAGATCAGCAGCAGTTGTTTTGAGCCCTAGCTTCTCCATGCCAGTTGATGTAGTAAGCTTTGGTTTGGGGGTGCTTTTCTCATGCAAAGGGATGTCTGATCGGAAAATGCTATTTTGCTGCAATAATTTTCTGCAAGCAACTTGCAGTGGTCTCTCTGAGGTAGCATGCTGTTGATTAATGCGCAAACTTACCCCCTCTCCCTGGTGTCTAGTTTTCATTCCGTGTAAGCTCTGATTATTCAGTAAAAAAGAAACATTGGCCTATGAAGCTAAACATCAAAATGCAGAAGCAGAACCCTCAGTGTCCCCACTGTTTGCAGTGTGTTTGCTCAGGGTTATTTTCATGCCACACACAATTGAGGTTATTGAGGAGAGCAAAATGAACAGTATTTGTTATTCAGTTCATTTTGGGTTTTCAGCGCTGTCGTTGTCTCACAGCAGTGGTGCCTGGGGATTCAGGGGGTGTGAGGTTATGAATTTATTACATGGTGTCTGGAGCTGTACAGAGACGGCTCCCAAAGGTCTCGCTGAAGGAGAAGGAAAGGATACTGTATGGAGGAGCCAGGAGTGGGTGGACAGAGTAGGAAACGTGGGTATGGATCCGTGAAGCGGCTTGCCTGTGGTGCCAGGGCACTGACTGCAAGAGCAGCAATACTGGGATTTATGCTTTCGGACTGGTGGGCTGCATCTAACCTCTAAGCAAAGTGTGTAGGTTTCCGCTGGGACCTCCGCTGTGTCTTTGCTGGCTGAGTTTGCATCTGAGGTCAGGTTCCTTACGCCAAGTAGATTTAACTGGGATTATGCATTTGTAAGTCTGGATCTGAACTGTTTGTTTCTATAATTTGCCAAACCAAAATCCAAAGTCCAGAGACTCTTAAGAGGAGTTTATGCCTTCATTGCAGGGTCCGTGTCTGGTTTTATGGGCTGTTAGTACATTAAGGTTTCTTTAAAACGGTTAGTAATTTGTATTAAATGGTTTAGCTGTAGATTTTTAACTACTTAATGACAATAGACTAGAAGCAAATGGAATGGAACCAGGGTTATTCTTAAAAAGATTTCCATTATCTTAGTACGTGATCATCTTGTAATCTCTAGTGTATATGTTAGATCATCCGTCCCTTACAGAGCGGTGCGGCTCTTGTCTTCTGCTTCAGAGATAGAGGCAGCAGCCCGCAGATGCATAGGGTACCTGCTCTGCATGTCCAAAGTCTTGGGCTAGTGCCCAGGCTGCTCTGTCAACCTCCATGTCAAGTCTAGGAGAACAAAATTTGGTTCTACAGCAGGAAAACAGCAACAAAAGAGACCAGAAAAGCTTGAGTAAAGTCTTTGGAAAAATTACGTGATAGAAGAGATTTGAGTTAAGTCAAAGACCTCAGGCCGTTTCCACATGAGGAAGCCAGCAGTGCTGGTCACCGGCATCCAAGTGAATCGCTGAGGCTCACGTAGTTCCCTGTGTTGTCCTCGAAAATCCGTATGAATCCTGCAGTGGAAGTTGATGCAATCGGTATATCTAAAAAGTGGCAGAGTACCAACCTGTGAAGCAGCGTGGGAAGCCCAGGAGGTTGGCTGGAGAAGTGGGCTCATCTCCTTCCTTGCCCTGAGGTCTGTGCTAACCACATATGGACCAGATGGTGGACCTGGCTCTCTCTGCCTCTAAACCAAACCTCTGTCCCCTCCCCCTGTCTCTTTGCAGAGCTCCCTTCCTCGGAACACTTGAGCGTGGCCGATGCGACATGGCTTGCCCTCAATGTGGTGTCTGGTGGAGGTGGCTTCTCCGGCTCCCAGCCCATCGGAGTGACCAAAATTGCCAAGTCAGTAATAGCACCACTAGCTGACCAAAACATCTCAGTGTTCATGCTCTCCACCTATCAGACGGACTTCATCCTGGTAAGAGGACATGAGAGGACCAGGCAGAGTTACCTGCCACCAAATGAAAGTTCAGTTGGGCAGTTTTAATGACATTTCTGGGAACAAGTTGTTTGAGGAACAGCAGAAGTACCGAAGTCTGCTTTCCCCAGAGCTCTGTGCCTTGTAGTTAGGCTCCCTGACATCTCAGGAGCTTTTCCCATGGGATGAGGCGTTTGTTGGTACGTGTTACCTGGTGTCTAATGAGAGTGCTGAGCCCACACCGCAGTCGCTCCCTTAACGGAGGCACTGGCAACATTTCCCACCATCACTCAGACAGGGGCTTTCTGAGAGTCAGAGGAAGGTAGTGTCTGGTGTCAGCTTGGCTGATGGTGACCAAGAGGCTCCAAAGTTGTTTTGGGGATAGACAGACAGACTGTCTTTCTGTCTCACACACATGTATGTGCACACACACAGGGCACAACCACGTAAGCTTACTTTCCTTAGGAAACACAGCTGGAGAACAGGCCGTGCTGAGTTCTTCAAGGGATGCTGGAAAAGAGGTGAAACATCTCCCTCTTAGAAATCTCCACACTCTTTCCACAGTCTTAAAAGCACCGTGGTGCTTAATCCTACTGATGTTTGCAGGGATATCGCCACATGTGCTTCTCTAGACACACATCCAGGTGGTAATTATCCTTACACACCCGCTGGCTCAAGCAGGAGTGATGTGTCCACTTTTCTGTGCCCTGAGAGTACGTAACCTCCACTGCAATGTATTCTCACTACTGGCGCATGCCATCACGAGCTAATCCTGTTGTCAACTTCAGGTACGTGAGCGAGACCTGCCCTTCGTGATGCACACGCTGGCTGCTGAGTTCACCATCCTCAGAGTAGTGAATGGGGAGACAGTGGCTGCCGACGACCTTGGGATAACGAATGGATTTGTCAAACCAAAACTAGGTAAGGACCAGCATGGGCTCAGCTTGCCAGGGAGTTGGTCTCCATGACATGTGGGGGTGAGTGTCTGCCTCCTACCTTCCTTTGACATTTTGGTGAACGTTTATCCTGTTGTAAGATAAACTGTCTTAACGCGTGCCTGAGTCTATCCCAGTTCAACCGAGGATTTGAGTAGGTGCTTAACTTTCTGAGCAGTGCTGATGAGCTTTGCTGAATTTGAGCCTTTTAATGCTAGTTTCACATCTCTAGAGGAGACATGCCTTTTGTAGGACAGAAGGTTAAAGTACAGTTCATTTCAGTTGCAAAAATAACATCGTCTGTAGCCCGTATTTCCGTGTTTCAATATTTCAAAGGAAAATGGCTTACATAAAAGCTTGTTTAAGTATCGCAGTGATTGATGCACAGAGAATACTGTTTTCAACTTTCACACTTCAATACCAGTCAGGATCAAGGCCACAATGAGCCCAGGGCTGTACAGAACCTTAGGATGTTTCCAGTCTGGAGGAACAAGCATCAAGCAAAGGGCACAGTCAGGAAAAGGAACTGCTTAAATGCATATGTTTACCTACACACCTGTGTGTAAATTTTGTGCCCTTAACCAAACAAAGCAGGGATCAGTATTATGAAGTGCCACTCGGCCTCATCACTTGGTAGCTATAGGTAATCTTGTTTAAGAAAATGAGCCTTAAACAAAAAGCATAAAGGAGGGGCACAGTGAAACGCTCATTGATTATGCACAGGTATGCAATTTGCTGTCTTGCTCTGTTTAATAGTTGAATGCCTAAGTACCGGCTGCTTCACAGCCACTGGCTGCAGCGTGTTTGCCGAGCTGCTGCATGGCAGCTGGTTGTTAATTTTTGTCGATACTATGGCAAAATAGGCCCCAGAAACGAGGGAAAAGAGCGTATACTGCCAGCAACCACAGCCGTCGAAACGCCTTCCATAGCCCTGCCTTTTAAATGGTGGAAGCCTGAATTTCTTTCTGCTTTTCAGTTTGTGTTGGCACTTCCCTTAGCTTGCCCCTTGTCTCACGTGGATGCACGCCACGGCCTGAAAGTCCCTACGAGCAGAGAGCTGACGTGTGCCCCGTGCCGGGCAGGGTGCTCGGGATGATCTCAGCCTGTAGCCCGGGGAGAACACCGCAAGAGCAGGTTGTCGTCAGGCTCCTTGGTCCCTGTCTGAGAGCCGGCAGGGCTCCGGCAACGAGCAGCTTCCTTACAAACACTGCCAGTTTTCTCTGTGGCCGCTGCCGGTGCGTGGATAACACGTCTGGTGGGATGTCAGCCTGCTGCAGGCGTGGCGTCATAGCTGTGTGTGTCTGTGTGTGTCTCTTTCAGTTCAGAGGCCTGTCATTCATCCCCTTTCCAGTCCGAGTAATATGTTCTGCGTCACCAGCCTGGATCCAGATACCCTTCCCGCTGTTGCTACGCTCCTCATGGATGTCATGTTTTACTCCAATGGGTAGGTCCCGGCAGGGAGACAGGCTCCCGGGGGAGGTGCGGACAAATTCGCATTGCTCCCCCGGGATGCCCAGGGATCTGCTGAGGCCTTACGCCGCGGAGGTGCTCTGCACTTAGGGAGGGAGGTTTCGCAGGCTCAGGACGGTTGTCCTGACAGGTGGAAGCCAAATAGGAGATGGAGGGTGCCCAAAGACGTCCACTGGCTTGGGAAAGCTGAGCCTTTTCAGACTTAAGCTAAGAGTAGCAATGCGATCGATGTGCTGCGTATCCGCCTGTGACTGGGGGATGTGCGGCCGGCTGTGCTGCTGCCCTTTGGTGCCTGTGGCTCCTGGCCCACAGCCTCCTGCGAGGGCTGGGATGGGAGAGTTTTGTCAGTTGTGGGGACTGGCGTTTCATCAAAAGATCAAAAAAATGAAGAGCAGTGTAACGTGGCAGGACTCAGTGTCACTTCCCTAAGTCAGCGTATGAACGTTTCTGGTTTCGCTGGCTGTATCTGCTGTAACAGCCTTCCTTTGCTCTTCTAAGCCACAGTTAATGCTGTTCTCTTCTGTTTCTTCAGAGTAAAAGACTCGGTGGTGGGCAACGAAGACTCGGGACATATTCGCTTTTTCTCCTTTTCTCTCATTGAGGGTTACATCTCCTTGGTCATGGATGTCCAGACACAGCAGAGGTGAGCTTTGGTCTTAGGGTCTCCTAGACCCAAAAAAAGCCCCTGGCGTGTTCTCAAAGGAGCAGGAAGCAGCTTAAGCTCCTCCGTGTTAGCTCTTGGGAGCCTCATTGCGTGGGTGTCATGTGCCTGTACCCCCTGTCACTTTTCTGAGTGAAGTCTGGCATGTTAATTCCAGCTCCTGAATTTTGGGTTTGTCTGTCCAAGCCCTCAGTGAAATCACAAGCCAGTGTAATGTAGGGTCGTCTCACTTTTGAAAGAGGAACACTGGTGCAAAGTGATTTTGGCATTTTTATTCCATTGTTCATTAGTTGTGCTTTGAAGAGCAAAATCCAAAAAAATCTGGTGTACGTGGTTGAAGTTTTACTGCTAAAGGCCAAAAGTAGGGTGGGGACTCCAGTGATGCTGTCCTCCTGCTTTGCTTTTACACATGGCTGGCCTTGGTGCGGGAGTCTCGTTGTGATGATAATGTCCTGAGTCACCCCTGTGCAGCAGCAGCAGCAGCAGCAGCGGGAGCCCATGACTCGTTTGTCTGGCAAGGGGAAAGTCAGCTAGGGAGCAAACATCAGCCTGTTCGTGTGTGCGTCTCTACTTCTGCAGCTTCACGTCACAGAAGTCTCTGAGGTCTGGAGGCTGGCCCGGATGCTGCACTGAGATGCAACGCGTAGATTTGCTTTTGACCCACAGTGCGGTGTTTGGGTTTGATTCTTGCCTGCCCTAGGGACTTGTTTTGCAAGCTATTAATTGCCCTCTTGAAAGTTTCTTCGACCTTAATTGGAGTAAACCTCTGTCAGCCTTCAAGAGAGGCTAGAGGGTCGGAGCGGCAGCCTGGTACTTGGGGAAGCTGGGCAGCCGGTTCCTGCTCTGTCACAGACTGCCTGCTCGACCTTGGGCGAGTCTCTTGGCCGCTGGTCTTCTTTCCCCTGCTAAGAAGTGGGGATCTCTGCAGGGATCCCTGGGACCTGCCAGGGATGGTACGGAAAGAAGTACTGGAGATGCTCAGACACAAAACCAGTGGTCACCGTTCACATTCCTAAGAGAGTCGGTGTGGAAACATCCTCTGTCCCCAGGTGCAGCTCAAATCAAGCCTTCAGATTAGCAGTCTTGACGTTTGTAAAGCTGGGGCATGGCCTGTTTCTTAGAAATCTTTTTCCGTGCCTCTCTGGGTGCCTACCGACACTTCCAGCATCAGATGCTGATTTGCCGTAGGACACCTGGAGGGGCTGGCAGGTGCCAGGTGAGTTTTCTCAGTTTCCCCGAGCTGCTGCTGCCGCCGCCGCCGCTATTGTTGGCCTCAGGCAGCACGGGGGTACGGGAACAGCAGCATCCCCGGAGGCAGAATCTGACACACTGCTGTGTTTTAATTGCCACGTTTGGTGTTCCTTTTCTTTTACAGATTTCCTAATAATTTGTTGTTTACAAGTGCATCTGGTGAACTCTGGAAGATGGTGCGGATTGGTGGGCAGCCTCTTGGCTTCGGTAGGTAAACATTTGGGGGATCAGTTGGTGCACAGGTAGTCAGTGGCCTCAGGGCCTTCAAGGATGATGGAAAAATCCATCTGAGGCTGAGGCTTTTTAAGAGCCAGCAGCTTAACGTGACTTTGCAAGCTGAGATTCCCAAACAGGAGGGGCCTGACTCCTACCTAGTCAGACTTCTAAATATACTTTTGAAAGTGCTACATGCTTGACAGCTCCATCTAAATTGCATTCATCTGCTGGACTTTGGGGATAGCTACAGCTGGGTCTCCGTTTCAAGAGAAAAAGCGGACAAAAAGATGGCATGGGAATGCGTTATAGATTACTGAAATTAGTGGTCAGAAGGCACAGTCGTACTCCAGTGCAGTCCTTGGGCAACTCTGTGGCTTTAGGAGATTTAGTACAGATTTATAGCAGTCCAAGTGGGAGTCCTGTTCATAGAGCTGTTCCGCATCCACTGCTGCAAACATTTTCTCTGCTCAGAAGAATATTGGAGCAAATGCTTCATGTCTGCAGAATCGTTCTTGTTATTTTTATGTCCTCTGTAATTTTAAAGAGTCCGATCTGAATACTGCAACAAAGGCCTGATCTTCAGAAAACATCGGGGCTCCTTCCCATGGTCTCTGAAACAGTTACAAAATACAGGCTTCAGGAACGTTTCTGAAAAATGTTTGGCCAATTTTTATATTTAATTGCAACTTCTACACCAGACCACCAAAAGTAGCAAGAAGGAAATTTTCACGCACCTTCTCTTTATGCATCTTAGAGGCAAAATATGTAGAAATGGCACGGTATATGTCACTGGTGGGACGTCAGGACACCCACCAGTCCCCTGAATATGCAGTGCTTAAATAAGTTAGCTTATAATCAATTTGGAATGCTCAGTTTGGATCAGTGAAACTCAGACTTCATCTGGAAAAAATGTACCCTTGATCTGCGATGAACAGGACAGATGAACCATTTAAACTGGTGTGAAATCCTGTCGCAGGGGCTGTGCTGGTCTGTGGTCTAGGAACCGTGTGTCCAGGCCGATCAGCGGGTCAGCACCTCCTCTCTCAAGAGATGCAGGGCAAAGTGCTTAATAATAGCAAATAAAGAGAAAAATGGAGGTTAAGGGTATATGAGACTGGTTTTGGTGCTCCCTTCCTGAACGTCATTAATTGCCTCTCTTTAGACCTCTGAAAATCATTCCAGTTCTAATGGTTTGGGCCTTTGGGGGATTTACATTTCTCTGTAACAAAAAGAAGACAATAAAATCAAATGTGCAATGTATTGCGGTGGCCCAAAGAGCCCGATTCTGTGAGAAAGAACACATTTTGCTACAGAGGTCCCTTCTGGCTGGAGTTTGTGAGGACAAACTCCTCCCTGTATAGGCACGGAGCTGGCAAGGCTCAGGAGTTCCGTGAGACTGACAGGTGCCATTCAGACAATGATTGAATTTTCGTCTCCCCCACAGATGAATGTGGAATTGTTGCTCAGATTTCTGAGCCTTTGGCTGCAGCCGACATCCCAGCCTACTACATCAGTACTTTTAAGTTTGATCACGCATTGGTGAGTATCACGACAGCTCCTTTGGAGTAGGGGAGATCTTTTCCCTGGGGGAAAACTCATGGTGAGAACATCATTTCCCATCTGGAGAGCTTGTTGGAGTGCCTTTGCTCTGACATAGCCCGGCAGATACCTCTCTCCAGCCTCCTGGCTGTGCCTGCCCTGGGTCAGAGGCTCCTGAACCAAGCCCAGCCCTACCCCAAGGCAAAGCCCTCTTGGGGAGTGTCGTTCCTGCAAAGGGCTGGTCTCAGTCCTTACAGACCTGCCTTCATCTCTTGGTACCTGCACAGCCCTAGCCTTTGGGTTTTGAGACCCATCTGTGAGTCCTGATTAACTCTGCTGTCCCTGCATCGTCCTCCTCAGGGTGTAGGCCTTTGATAAAATCGCGGTGATGGGCAGGACAGCAAGGGAAGGTGACTTTGAAGCAGAGAAGGGTGTTTGTCTTGTTCGTGCTCGTGAGTGCCCATGAGCAGCTGCAGCCCAGTCATCAGCATGAGGGTCTTGCCATTCATCCAGGGTTCTCTCCTCTTTTATGCCGGCGGATGGGTTACCTTCTAGGTCTACCTCTGCTCTTCCTTTGGCTTTATAGGCCACCCTCAAAAATGAGGGATTTCCCTGAAGAGGGAGAATGGCTATGCCTGTAGGCACAAACAGGGTGGCATTTGGCTTGGAGCCCATTCCCCGAGTCCTGAGGGAGGGAGTCAGTAGCCCATGCACTAACAAAAATCAGCTGCTTTGTGCTTTGTTTTTTTTTTTTTTCTTAAATGTGCCCTTTATTGCATTATACTCCTCCTTTCATCACTGTAAATTCACTGCTCAGGCCCTACTTTTAACCTGTAAAAGCTCCAGTGAGTTCAAGGCGGGTTTTTTTCAGCTAATTGCTTTGGTTTTTCACAGTTGGTGTGAACCATTTGCAGCCTATAGGTCATGTGTATAAAGAGTAAAAGTAAATATTATTCCAGATAGCAAAGGTCAAAGTGTTATATATGTTTGTCTTATTTTCTTGAATATTAACTGTGCTGATAAGATAAGCTAATAAAACACCATTTTGAAATCAATACTGTTAGCTTTGCCTCACAATCCTGCCTGTTGTTGTGGCCCCAGGTGCCTGCTTTCTGTGCAGAGCACAAGGTGCAGAGTGCTTCTAGTTGTCAAGCACGATCTGGAGAGCTAAGCCCTGTGGGTTAAAACAGGTATTTCACTTAAAACTTGCGCCATACAATTGTGATGACTCTGCAAGCAGCTCCGCCTTTTAAAAGTGTCTCATCCTGCTGCATCGGAGCCCAGCAGATCCCTGCCTCCGAGCAGCTGCCGGGGTGTTACTTGGGCCATGCACTAAGGTCTGCAGATCTTCCTTGCTCAAATCAGTATTTTAGCTGATTTTCCTTGCTACTTGCTGTTTTCTTTTTGGACGGTTTTAAAAGCCTTTTCATCTGGACCATGCTCTTGTAGCTGTTAAATCCTTCCGCCATGTGGAAGGTACATTTCAAGCTTTGCTAGACTTTGCTCTGGGCTTGGTGGCTGGGCTGTGTGCTTGCTGGCTCTAGGTTGGTTTTGCTGGTCAAGACCCTGACCTAGATTTTGTGATGTTTTTCCTAACTTCGCTACCCAGACACCTTGACTCCTAGTGACATTTCTCAAAGCCTAAGTGCATCTTGAATCCATTCTCTGCAGCCTCCTTTTCTTTATTTAAGGTTGTTCCATATTTGTTGTCAACAATTTAGACTGCTTTGTAAAAGCTTGTTTTTCCCTTTGACCTGATCTTTTTTCTCCGGTGCATCTTAAGGTGTTTTTTGTTGTTTAATTTTTTATTGGATCTGGGTGTTAATACTCAGGTCTTCCTGCAGTGCTGTAGCTGTAGCAGTTTGCCCTGGAAATCGGGACGTGTGCTTGAGAAGAAATCCCTTTGGGAGGCAAGGCTGAGACGGGAACCCCCAGGTCTCTGCTGTGTCCCCTGGGTGACATAAGGTCCGACTGGAGAGCGCTACGGTTTCCAGCTCCCTCTAGAGAGAACAAGTGAGAAGAGTCCCTTTCCCAGGTGCTCTGCTCTCGCTGCCTCATGCTCAGAGATACCCTGCTCTTCGTCATCAGCATTTTGCATCTAATGAGGCCGAAGCTATGTCTGGGATGTAGTGCGGAGCTTTACTTTTCCCTTCATGGGAGATGCTTTGGTCTGCCCCTTAGCCGACAAGCGAACGTGTTGCACCGGCTGCCCTGGGACAGGGACCTTTTCTAAGGGGCAGAGAAGGGTAGGACTTCTCCACTGGTGGCAAACTAGGATGTGTCCTACAAATCAAAACCGTTTGCGTATCTGTCCTGGAGAAAATCCGGCCCCAACGTTTGTGGTATGTTTGATACCATTTCCTTGACGTTAAGGAAGTCAAGCATTTTGCGGTGGCTGAAGGATCAGCCCATTGTGTTTAAGTGAGGAGGTGGGTCCGTGGAGGTCAAAGCCAGTTGGTTCTGCTTCCTCCTGCTTCTGTACTGCTCTGAGGGAGCATATGGAGAGACCCGCTGATCCTCCGCTGGGGCTGGCTGGGAAAATGTGTTTTGCAAAATTGATTCCGATGTCTTTCCTCATTATCTTCTGGAGAGGCAAAGAGTAATACGTCTTCTTCCACTGCAGTGTTCAGTGTACTGGGAAAAACAATGGAGGGGAGGCAGTGGAGAGTCCTGTCTCAAAGTCCTGTTCCCTACAGTGGAGGTTTGCTGGGGTTTTCTTCCTAACCCAGAAGAATTTGCTGTATGGTTCTTTTAAAATTATTTTCTTCCTTTCCCAGCTAACTTCTGTTCACACATCATCAGAGTTAGCTGCTCCTATTCCATCTTCCCATTGGAAAATGGAATGTTTTTCTTGTTACTACTCTTGGGTTTTTTTCCTCAGTTTTGTTAAAAGCCTTGCAGACAATCACAGTCCAGTTGTATTTCCACTGTCTGAGCTCTGGAGGGTGTCCAATGAATCCAGGTATTGTACTCCTGGCCAAGGACTCGGATACCTCGCAGAGGAGACAGTCCCTTCTTCAGCTTACTTAACGTGAATTATTTTGGCTTCTTGCAGCAGCTCACAGATAATTTATTTTTCCCTCAGTCCCCTTTCCACTTTGCAAGAGCTGTTAGCTGCCTGTCCTCTGAGTGTCGTCTTTGAGTTTATGTAACGGTCAGATGCCTCTTTTCTGCCTGATGTAACTTTACTTGTCATATTCATTTCTGCCGACGACAGTCGCTCCGAGATCTTTTGCATCTTCTGTTACAAGGGTCTTTTCTTGCAGTAAGTGTGAAAAGACCCACCAGTAATTTTGTGTATGGACTTCTATGGTTAAGTTTCATCACAAGACTGGGTAAGAAAGCTCAGGTGCTACGCCACACCATCTGGTACACCCCCACACACCCCCACACCTTGCCCCCCGAGCAGACTGGCGGTTCTTCTTTTGATGGACGTGTTCCCCTGTCACCCGGCGTGGTCCCCCCACCCACACCTACGGGTCCCAAACCGGAGAGCCTCCTGGAGCCCTTAGGCAGCCGCATAAATCCGTCAGCACAGGCAGCTTGTACGAGCGAGCTCCTGGCGTGCAAATGCTTTACCAACAGAAGGAAGGGAAAGGAGGGAAGAGGAGAAGGAAAGAAAACCCCCCAAACAGTTGCCTCCCCACCAGCAGCCACCGTGCGGACAGCCAACCAGCCAGGTCTCGCTTACAGTGTTTGCCCCTAAGGGTACCGTGGGTTAACGCTTCCGAACCGGAGGGTGTCTGGTGTAGATGGAGTCCTTTCTCAGTGGAGTTCAGGTGTCCAACAGCAAAGTACCTGGCTCCTTGGGACTGTCCTGGCTTCGTCTCCTGCCTCTCCTTTCCTTCTCGTCCCTGCCTGGCTTTTGCTAGAGCGTGACCTTTCTTTTTGTTTCTTTTGCAGGTACCTGAAGAAAATATAAACGGTGTGGTCAATGCACTCCAAGTCAGTCAAGCTGAAAAGCATTAGAAATCTTCTGAGCTGGTTCCAGATGCTTTTTATTATTATAATTATTATTATTATTATAATTATTATTATTATTATTCTTTTTTTCTCACAGTATTTCTTGAAAAATCTGATTCCAGAGAGTGACATGAAAAGAGACTGTGGAAAGTTGAGCAGAAACAGCTCCAATAAGCCTTTGTTTTAATTATTATTATTTGTTATTTTATTAAACTTATGAATGAGGGGCAGGAGGAAAGGGAGTTCAGGTGGTTTCCTAACGTTCAGCTCCAAGGCGAAGTGTAACCTGCCCACGTTCTCGGTGTGGAAGGAGCTGCCGGGGGACACCCGTCTCTCCCCGAAGCGCGGCGGCACGGATGGCCGCGGGCGCGGGCGCTCTGCCGAGAGCCTCGCAGCACGGCTGGGACGGATGGGCCGCTTGCTCAGAGAGAGCCCTGAAAACCGTCAACAAAATGAAATGTGGAATTAAACTGAAAAGACGTCGCATAGCGCTGGCTTGTCTTCTCGCATCAGACTTTCTGAGGACTGTCCGTCATTGCCTGTGTTGGGATAGGGTGAGGATTGGGTTCTGTTTCCCCTGACAGAACTGTTTGGCGTTGGAAAAGGGGCAAATATCCCGTTGTCTGAATTTTCCCCTTTTCCCTTTCGCCCTGCAGTCAAAGCCTGGCGGCTCCGAGAAAGCCTGGGCAGAGGGAGCGATGCTCTGGCCCACCTCCTGGCAGGTGGTGGCACCAAGACTTCTGTCTGCAGTGAAACTTGGCCGGTTTAGCTCAGTTTTCTCCCGTCAGCCTCCCACTGCCCCCAGTGTCCTCCTGCCGTGTCCCCTGCTTCAAGGCAGCTGCTGTCCCCTCACCCCCGCATCAGAGCCATCCCCAAGCCCTTTGTCGCCCAGGGCCAGCAAGAGGAGGGAGGCATCTTTTCTCCTGTCTCCTCGGGCTTTGTCCCGTCCCCTTTGTACGCGTTCACGGGGACACAAAGGATGGCCTGGGGTCCCTGGGTCGCTGCACCTGCCCATCCCGGGCCACCTCGGCCAAGAGCCGCAGCGGGTTGTCCCCACCAGGGCCGGGAGGGTGCCCAAGCCCTGCTGGGACCTTCCTGCAGTTTTTCGTCAGCTCCTTCATCACCAGGGTGGAAATCGCTGCCAGCCGGGGTCTTGACTCGCAGGGGTTTTCCTTTGGGCTCAGTGGGCAGCCCTCTGAAAGCAGCACGCTGCTGAAAGTGCGTAAAACCGGAGGCGTTTCCTTCTGGTCCTGTTGCGGGAAGGTGATGTGGGCTTTTCCCGAGGGGCAGCAGGAGTGTGTTTGCTCCTGGCTTGCACCAAAGCTGCGGGCCAGCGGGAGCCAGGCCCGTGGTGGCACCTGCCTCCGAATCGCACCCGCCGCCGCTCCCAGCACCGTGGAGGGCAGGGGGGACTGGTGCTGGGAGAGCAAGCATCACCCGAGCCGTAGGTACCAGCAGTTCTGCGCTGTGCTGTGACCGTGCAGCGAGGGGCGGTGAAAAGGAGAAGCCGGCTGCGGAGGACGCTGCTTTTACAGTTAGGAGCCCAAGTATCTCTTGCGTTTGTAGACTTCTTCCCGTTGCATTTTTGACATGAAGAAACTGCAGGTCTTACAGTTTTAATGAGGGCTTTCCAGCTTTGCTGGAGAGACCGCCTCTAGCGTGATTTTCCTGAGGCTGTGCCTTGCAGGTCTGAGCCAGGGTTTTGCATTAATTTGGAGGCAGTAAGCAAACACCTGAGCTCATGCCACGGGCGTGGTTTGTGCGGATGGGTAGGGCACGCAAACACACACACTGGCTTACGGCTCGCTGGTTAGTTCTCCGTCCACGGGGCTAAAGGGCTGAGCTTAACGTTTGTGGTTTCTGGTGCTGCTGGAGCCAGACATTGAAAGTTTCAAACCTTTCTGATTTTTCATCAGTGGGATGTTGTATGGCAGCTAGGCAGGGAATCGGAGCAGCCGCACGAAGAAGCACGGGTAACTTTCCTTTGTAGGCCCTAACTGAGTTAAAGCATCCCTGCTGAGAAACACTTAGGCACGTGTTTAATACTTCACCAAACAGTATGTTTTGCTGTTCCCTTTACGTGGGTTTTCAGAATTGCCCCGTGATACGTTACAGTCGCTCCAGATTTCTGGAGTAAAGGTTTATGCCAGGGGTGGCACCGGGCGTCTCTGGATACTTGCTTGGAAAGGTGCTTTGGCCTCCTGCCGCATGCCGTAAGGGCGCGAGCACAGGCCGGGCGGCGCGGTGTTGAAAAGCGCTCGGGGGTGTTTTTAGGTGAACTGCACAGCCTCGCTGGCGGCCAGCTGAGCTGAAGGACGCAGCAGGGCGGTCAGTAGCTTTTTGCCACGTAAATTGTTGAAGGGTCTCTCCTTGGGATGGCAGATTGGGGTGTTTGTAGGACTGTACCGGATTTTTTTGGAGAGGGATACCAGCACATTAGTTGGTGTACAGCTACTGAGTTGCCAGCCAGGCTTTCTGGTCGGCCGAGTAGAGCCTGAGCTTTCGCTGTGCACGTGGACAGGGTCTTCTTTGTGCTCCTGGGTTTTGTCGGCCATTGGAAAATGATTATTTCGCCACTTTCCGCATCAGAGAGCAACGTGCGTTGCTCTCCGCTTGTGCTAGTGCTGCTTTCTAAGGACTGCGATATGTATGGTAAGGAATTACTTGAAACGAGCAACAACTTTACTGAGCCTTAAGAGAAAGCGAAAAAAACAGGTTTTAATTTTTTTTTTTTTAACTTTGCACTCAGGCTATTTTAGAGGCTGATTTTTTAATTTAAATTTTTCATTTTTTTTCCCAAGGGAGTCGGCCTTAAATTTCTGAAATCTGTGGAAGTCTTTGGGGCTGTGTCAAAACCTCACAAAGCAGGTTGATGTCCTGGCACGAGAAAGTTAGCCTGAAAAATTCACAAGGTTTAAAATGCCATTGAGGGACTCTCTTGTCTCTGCCATCATCCTCGGCTTCACCTTCTTATTTCCTCTCTCGTTTTGTCCTGAGAACCAAGAAGATGATTGTTTCAGACGACTTGGGGTGGTTTGATGCTTTCCTTTTAGTGTTCCCCGCATCGCTTTGCTGGTGGGAACTGAGGTCCTCCAAACGGAGCCAGAATTGGTGGCACCTTGAACCCAAGCCCTGGGGAAGGGCAGTCCCGCCTGTGGTCAGGATCAGTGCAAACTTGCGCCGTGGTGTTGCTTGTGAGACCTTCACTGGGTAAGGCAGGAGGGGCTTTGTTAAAAAAAATTAATAGTAATAATAATAATATAACACCACAGTGCTTAGTGAGCCCAAAGCAGTAGCTCTTAAAGCTGCTCAACAGCTCCCGTTCTCTCGGCCTTTGGGGTGGGGAAAAATTGAAGGGTCTTCTCTTTTTTTTTTTTTAAATGCCTTATGATAATAATGTCTCCGAGCATCCCTGGCGTTGTGCTGTTTAACACTGTGGGGACAAAAGGAGGAACACGTCTCAGTGGGACGCCCTTCGGCTGGGCGGCTGCATGGCTGAAAGGCCGGGTTACCCGTCAGCCGCCCCGCGCGTCCCCGCTCGGCTCGCCGCAGGGTTTCACCCGGCCGCGGCTGCTGCTCATCAGGGATCACTTTAACGCTGCGGGACCCTCCCCGAGCCCGCTTGGTTCCTCTCGTTGCACAAAAATTCACCAAACGGCGAAATGCAAAAAGCGTTTCCAGCCCTGCAAGGAGGGGTGGGCAGGGAAGGAGACCGTAGCCCTCCCACGCCCTCCTTGGTTCTCCGAGGCCTTTGTTTTCTGAGAAATGTCAACCTTTCTCATGTCGTGTGCGATACGACGTAGGTTTTTGTCTTTTTTCCCCCTGTCCCAGTTAGATTTTGGCTGCAGATTCCTTTCTACTGTGCAAGTGTGTGCATATGTTCATATAATTGTATAGTGTTTACATAGAAATACTTAGTATGTCTCAATTGTACACATATATAAATACCTGTGTTTTATGTTTGTATGGCTGTATACTGTACATAGCATATATACTTGAGCAATATAGGTTAATATATACTGTGTGAGTACATGTGTGTATACTCCAGGCACACGCTGTGTGTGTGTGTATATATATGTAGTAAGTGCTGTATACACACATTTATTCACCATATATTTTTAATTCAAGTATATAGGCAATATGAATACTTAGTTACGCTCTTGGGATTTCTCTACCCGTTTTTAGCGAAGAGCAGCAGCGAAGCTGGCCTGGAGCGGAGCCGGGGCTCCTCCGCTTGCTGCGAGCGCCACGCTGGTGCACAGCTTCGGGTTTTCCTGCCTGCGTCAGAAACACCCTGTTCCTCTTCAGTTCGGTGCCTCAAGCACAGAGACTGTAGGGAAGTCGCTCCTTTTTCTTTATATGTGTTTTATTTGCTGCCCTCAATTGCTTCAGCCTGTAAGTCGTGACGGTTCGTTTGCGAAGCGCCTGCCCAGACCCTGGCTGGGAGGGTTTGCGGTGGGGCTTCCAGCTGCCGCAACCGCCGAGCCGGTGGCCGTGCCGTCCGCCTCCCCCCGGCCGCGGGGAGCACCTCCCGCCCCTCCTGCCCGTCGGCTCTTCGGGGCGGCCTGGCCACCTCGCTGCTTTCCCTCCGGAGCCGGTTCGCCGTGGCCTTGCCCAGCGTCGCGGCGGCAGGCGGCGGGTGCTTGCTGCCGGTGCGTGGTTTCCTGGGAGGTGCGTCTGCCGGCGGCTCGGTGGCCAGAAGGCAGCCCGTGGCTAACGCGGCGCTCCGGCGTTTGCCGGGACACTCGCGTTTGTTGTTGGCCTGTGAGGAGCTTAAACCAGGGGGTTATTTTCAAAGAGATGAACGTGTTGGAAGGTCTTTCCCTGCTAAAAGCAGGAGAGGCTGTTTGAACCCGGTCATTGGACGTGTGTGGTCTTTGTGTCTTGCCCCCAGAGTTTCCTGCTGACCGGGAGTGCTGTCAGGGTCCGGGTGGGGGAAAGGCTTTTACCCAAATCATCCCCTATTTTGGTATTTTGGTTACGCTTCACCAAATGCAGCGGGGGTGCTGCCTTGCAGCTGGCCTTTCAGCACTTTGAGGTTGCTGATTTTCAGTCTGGCCCGTAAACGCGTCGTCCTTGCATAGGTTTGTGCAGCTCCCTGTTTCTTTTCAGACCTTGAAGTCAGTTTGGTTTGCAGTTGATAGGGTTTCTGAAATACCGTGCTCTAAGAAGTGGCCTGTGTTAATCTCTCTTGCATAGGGAGGCCTTAATGGAAGTATTTGGGTTTGCCGGAGCACAGAGATCGGGGCACCTGCAGCGGGTGACATTAGTATTAAGACTTAATGGCAATGCCGTTTATAAAGAGCATTCATCATATAAACATCATGCTGCTGCTTCCAAATGTATTTTTAACTCCAGGCTCAGTGTTCCCACTCCCAGGGGCACAGGTGGGGAATGTGGTTGGTCAGAGACGAATCAATCTCTAGCGAAAAGCCTGTTGGTGTCCGACCCTGCTTGTGGGGTTGCAGATGGCACCAGGCAGTGATTTACTCTTCTAAGACACGCCACGCAGAGCAGGCGTGGGGATTTTCAGGACTGACACTTGAAGGAAAATGTTACTGGAAGGTCACGATTGCTTTAGCCCAAGAAAAGCATCCACAGAAGTTTATCGGGTTTAATTTTTCTGAAGCGTGACGTTTCGTCCTGCAGGCGCTGGGAGGGAAAGAAGGCGGCGCGGTGCGGGGGGGGGCACGGAGCAGAGGAGGTCGCTCAGGCTCCAGCGTAGCTCGGTGAGCACCCGGTTGGTTTCCTGATGCTCTTGATGCTCTCAGCAGCGTGCAGACACCTGAGAGACGCAAGGCAGAAAGCAGCTCTGCTCGGAGACTAGAGTGGTGTGTGCGATGCGCTTGCGGGGGCCGGATTTGGCATCCCCAGGCACGAGCTCCCAACACCTTCCCCCACCAGCTGCCCCGCGTGGGGACCTGTTGTCTCACAGCGGGTCCCTGGGATGAGGGTTTAATAGCGTGACTCTGACGTCCCGTGAAGGTATTTGGGACGATAGAGTCTCAATTGCGTATGTTTGATCCGTCTGGCTCTGAAAGAAGCCATTTCCCGTCTTCTCCTAGCTTTGCTGTACCGTGCTTGAATTTGCTTCTGTTACAAAGCGGGGGCAACCTCCCTGGCGTCCATTACTGCCCCAGCTCAGCAGGGCCCTGGCTTCCGTCTGTGGTGTCGGCCCCAGCTTCTTTGCTCCTGTGGGCATCCCTGTTTGTGTCTGTCTGGGCTCTTGCCCACGCGTCTGCGTGGTGGGGCAGTAAGGGGTCTGCGGAGGTCCCTGTTAGTGGACAGGTGTGGAAAGGCCAGGGGAAAGGCAGCCCTTTTGGGGCTCCACCAACACTGGGGCTGCCCCCTTTCTTTCCCAGGCAAAGGCCGTCACCCTCTTTCTGGTGCTCGCCGCCAGAGCCGGTACCAGAATACGCCAGAGCTGGAGTAGCGAGTGATGGAAAGGAATTCCTTTTTTATTTTGTGCAAATACGAACGTGCGCGGTTTTGCTCTGTTGTTGTGAACACAAAAGCATTTCCTTCTTTTTCCTCTTTGAATCAAAGAGGCCTCCTCTCCCTGCCCAGCCTCCCCACTCAGCCCAGAGACCCCCTGGGGACGCATTTGTCCCGGCAGCACCGTCCCAGCAAGGGCGGCACGAGCCCTCCCAAACCCCCAGCGTTCAGAAAATCTTCCGATGCTCAGCCTCGCCTTGGGGGAAAGCCCCAAGCATCACTGTGTGTTCCGAGGTAGTGGTGGTGTCGGGCACTGTGGCCGGAGGGTTTAGTACCCACCCTTGTGGTTTTTCCCGTCCATGTACCCACACGTACTGTTTGAGAGCACCAGGGCATTCGAACTCCCTACACTAGAGGTCAGTGACTTTGAGTAGAAGGGGCCGGGTCCTGCATCGGCGCCGTCCGTGCTCAGTGAGAGCAAATGTTCCTGTCTTGGCACAACTGGTATTTTCTGACAGTGACTAGGGAGAAATTCTTCGTTCAGCCCAAGCCTGCGCGTCGGCTGCTAGCTCCTGCGCGAAGGTGTCTCACAGCAGCATTGGTGATGGACAAGAAGTCATTTTCTGATGAGGATTTCTTTTCTCTCTGTCGCTGTGACTATTGTGGACGTCTCCAGTAAGCAGCTTAAGGCGTCTCACTTACCTGTTCCAGTCCTGCCTGCAAACGTTGGATTGGATTAAACTTTTATTACCTGCTAGAGAGTAAAACCCAGTAATCCTTTGCCAAATAGTATTTACATTTTACAGCATGTGCCGGGGTGTGTTTACATTGGCCGAGATCTGCAGATCTGCCTCTAGATTTAGATACCTTCTCCCCATGAGTCCGTCTGTCCGTCTGTACCCTGCGTGGGCCGTACGTGTCAGGGACCGACAATATCCCTCAGGCATCCTGGCGGCACTGAGCCGGTACAGAAACGCTCCGCGCGCGTCCCCAGCCGAGGGCTGTGGGACCTTCCGAGGGCACCTGGGAGGGAAACGCTCGACTGTGACTCTTGAGTTACTCTGCTGTCTCCAGTCCCCCGTTTTCCATCCCTCGGCCTCCTTCTTTATTTAATCTTCATGAAGCACAGCTCGGTTGAAATACCAGCTCTCGTTAGCACAGGGGAAGAGCATGGGATGTGCACTGGAGGCTGATCCGCAAATCCTGGCCGCAGCAGCAACAGCCCCTGCAGAAGCTCTGGTGAGCGTGGAGCAATGCACAGACCCTGTTTTAAGCAGGGGAAATAAACAAAGTGTGTATCAGACAAAGTCTGTTCTAATTTTAGGGTATGATTGTGCCGAGAAACATACCTCTTTGGAACGCATATAGCCAAGACGTCCCTTTGTTGGTCCCTCTTGACAGCACCAGCCATTTCTCCTTCAGGTCGGGAAGATAATTTGTATACCGAAGCCCAGGTAATTCCAGATCACGTGTAATAGTTTCCCCCTCCCCGCTGTAATTCCCCTGGGGAGATTACCTGTGCCGCTGCCTGCCCCGGGTTTGCTGGGGGCCCGACCGTGAGGGAGCACCAACCCCAGACAGCTCATCCCGGCTGGAAGCCCCTAAGTTCCGCAGTGGGGGTGGCGGAGGGACGGCAGCCGCACGTCGGCTGCCCGGCTCGAGCGTGGCCGCGGCCAGCCCAGCTCGGCGCCAGCCCGCGCCACGCCGGTGCTGCTGTGGTCGCAAAGCAGCTGCTTAAATCCTTGGGCTCCCGTGGCTTTTTTGTTTCCATCCTTTTTTGAGCTTTCTGCAGAAATTTTGAAATGAATCGTGGGTGGGTTTTTGGATCGGAGACGGACAGAGTTGCCCAGCAGGAATCTGGCAGGACGGAAATTTTGAAGTATCTCCTGAGAGCAGAGCGGGAGCGCTTTGCTCCCCTCTGCCTTGGCTCTGTCCTCTGCCTGCAGCATAGGAGAGCTGATCAGCTGCCGGGTGTCCCTCTCTAGGCAGACCCAGCGGTTTTGCTGGTCTCCTCCCAACCCTAAAAGATGATGCCAAAAAACGGGCTCCTTTCGTCCTTCATTTTGAGGGGCTGGTGGTTTTTTTTCCTCCCTGTGTGGTTGTGGCAGAGGCAGTGTCTCTCTCACACGGCGCGTTAGGGGAGATGCTGTCGGAGGCTGGCTGTAGTTCGGGGTCCCCCTGCTCTGCCCAGCTTTCTGCTGCAATCTCAGCGCCTTGAGGATTTGAAACCAGCTTTCTGCAATTGCAGTAATAAGCTTTTTCTTTTTTCCCAAAGGATTCCTACCAGCTCGTTCGTAACTTGAAAAACGTAGTTTTCCAGGTACCTGACGCCCTGGCCCTTGTGGGAATGGTGCTGGAAGCACCCCGCTCGCCGGGATGGCGGCTGTGAGCAGTAATGCTCCTTCGGGCCCCAAAAGAGGAGTTCAGCCCCGTTCGGCTGCTGAAACACGCTGGAGCAGCCTGGGCTCAGGCTGGCGGGAGGCTGCTCTGGCGACCAGGTCGCACGGGCGCTACAGCCCCGGCAAACGGAGCCGCCTCGCCCTCCGTGTCCTCGGCCGGACGGAGACGCGGAGGGAATTTCCCTTTTGCTGAAGAAAACCAGCAGTCTCCTGTTGGGGTTTGTGGTCAGTGGGAAGAGGGAAAGAGCATTTGCCATGTGGGAAGCTGAAGGAAGGGCCGAGGGGGTTGTGTGCATAGGGCAACGGAGAAAAAAACCCACAACCTTTTGTTGTAGTTATTTCTCGTAACTATTTTTAAGGCCAGCCTTGTGATTTTTTTTTTAATTTTTGAGGTCACTGAAATTATCTAAAGAGTTGGCTCTGCTGCTACAACTGCAAACCTTCTAGGGCAGCACTGCCTCCGGGGTGCAGGGACCCTTCCCGCCGCGGCTCAGCCCTGAGGCACGGGGTGTCAGGGCTCTCCCGTCCAGCCGCGCCGGTCATCTGCACCAATACGCGTAGGCCGGTCTATTTAACTAGTCCTGTTCTTGAAGAAATCACTGAAATGTGAACGTCTCCTTTCGGGGAGCACACCCCGTGTGTTCCCTCGCGATGTGTGTTTGTGGGTCGGTGCTGTTCAGCAGGGCCAGTGTGCAGGACGGTGCTGGGGCTGGGAGGTTCGGTGTACGAGAAGGACGGCTCCGCAGTAGGAGCGCCCAGTTTTGCCTTTGACCATTGGGAACAGACGCTGTCTGCTCCGGCTCGATGACCTTGGCCTTGTTTTAGTTTTATCATAGAATTAAAAAATGAATGAATCGTGCCCTCGCTCTCCTCCAGACCCTGCCCACCGGGGTCCCCTCTCCCAGCCCTGCAGGGCGTGAGCCACGCCGTCTCCGTTCCTCCTTCCTCCAGGTTTTTATTTACTCTGCATTTGTGAACCGCTCCGATAGCGTGGGGAAACGGAGGACCACATCAGTGTCCCTGGGGCAGGGGGCTGGGGTGCTTCTGCAGCTCCCCAGAGGCACTGGAGAGGTCTTGTCCCAGTGTTCCCAGTGTTTCTGGTTGTGCTGGAGCCCGGGGCTGCCCTCATCTCTCACCTGGAAAACCTCGCTTCTGCTGCTGCTAAAAATAATCATGCTAATCCGATGGCCGGTGATAGTAGGGGTGTGAGAACCGCGTCTGAGTGCTGTTAGTGCCCGGCAGCCGGGGGTGGCAGTGAGAGCGAGGGGACGCTCGTCCTGCCCGCCCGAGCGGTCGGACGGCCACGGCTCTCGGGCCAGGCAGGGGAGCAGGAGGCCGCCAGGCAGTGACTCACGGCAGGATCCGGCTTCGGATGCTCTGATTCAGCCTTTGGAAGAGCCTGTCTCCCTCCCTCTCCTTTAACTCCCCAAGTGACCTGCTGTCCCCCTGTTTTCACTAAAATTAGTGGGGGGTGATGACCACCATTTGCTGAACCCGCTCACCCGCTCCTGCCCCCAAGCCGTGCCGGGGAGTCCCGGCGGTGCTGGGATTTGGGGTCTCCTCGGTGCCGCAGTGCCCGGGGAACACACTCTGGGTCTGCAGCCCCACCTCGCAAATGTGTCCGGCTGCGGCCCCACGGCACGGCGCTGGCTCGTGGCGGTTCTCTCCTGCTCTTCGGGCACCGTAAGGCACCCGGGAGGGTTAATTTGGAGGGAGAGTTGCATGGAGGGAGCCTTAACCGCCCTCATCAGTGCTTAGGGACAGATTTTTAGTTTGGTTCCGCTGGGCTAAAATGCAGCGAGCTGTCGCCCTGTGGGGTCCCGGTGCAGGTTTATGGTGTAACACCGCTGCGTTGGGCACGTTGAGAGCTGGGCGGGTGGGGGTCAGCCCTTCCCCAGCTGTAGTGCATCACCACTTTATTAGTGTCTCACCTGGCTTGAACAAGACTAAGCAGTTCTCTTTCTCCCCTTTTCTTGGACTTACTTAAGAAGGACCCCAAATTTTCCCCAGATGCCCAGGATGGCCGCAGCATTAACCAAATCTCTAGAACTGCCGAGAAAGCAGGGAGGCTCCTGGTGCAGCGGCTGCCCAGCTCGGACCAGGGTCTGCCCCTCTGCTCCCCAGCTGCTTTGAACGGCCGTGCTGGGCAGCCCGGGGGGGAAACACAAATCTTTAGGACCTTCTTAAAAAAAATGCTATTTATGTATCATTTTCTCTGTAAGTGAAATACCACTTCTGGCCTCAGACCCCCACCAAAGTGGCTGAAGTCGGGCTGGGGATGTGGGCAGCCCTGGGTGCCCCGACCGCCGGCAGCCTCTCCTCCCTGCTCACCTCTCTCAGAAACCCCATGGGAGCCTTTCTTTTGGGGGGGAGCAAAACAAACGTGTATTTTTTTTTTCCCCTTAATTCCCATACTAATGCAAACTGACTGGGGGGGGGGTGGTGTCTACCCTGTGCAGGGGCCCGTGCTGTACCCCCTGCAGCAGGCTGCTGCTGTGGGAAGGCTGCTCGTGCCGGCCAGCCGTGCCGGCTGCGCTCGGTGGGGCCGGGCACCGTGGGCGCGGGCAGCAGCTCCCAAGAGCTGGGGGGCACAAGGTGTAGGGGAGCCCGAAAATGTCGGTGGCCTTCGTGCCTGGCCTCTGCGCGAGGGGGGCTGTTGTGCCGCGGGGCGGAGGGAGTGGTGGCAGCAGCTGAGGATTGCGCTCTGGGCACAAAGTGAGGAGCTGAGGAGTGGAGGCTTTGCTTTCCCAGCGAGTGCACACGCTTCTTTCCTTTGCTGGTCTTATGCTGAAAAGCTGAGTTTTATGTACTGTATGGAAAAAAAAAAAGAAAAAAAAAAACAAAACAGAAAAAAAAAGAAAAAAATCCTAATGTTCCAAAATAAATGACAGTATATTTTGTACTTTGTAAAGTGTTAATTAAAATGAAAAAGAATAAAAAGTGAAACATATGCTGTCTGCTTTTGTACTGATCAAACTGATGAAAATAAAGCAGAGCTTGGCATTGTCTATAGGATGTAGCGCTCGTATTTTGTCAGCCTATGGCCCTCCTGGGCCTTACTCCCACCACTGCCCTTTGCCTACGTACACCCATTCGGGAAGGTCAGCAGATGTCCCCGAGGCTCTCCCATGTCCTGGAGCTGTCACCGGGTGCATTTTACTCCCTCGGGCTGGTACCCGCCACCATCGCCTCCATCCTGAACCTGTTCTCTGGGAGCCATCCTATTCCCTTAAAATAAGAAGTCAGTGGGATACCGCTAGTGTATTTGCAAGACTTTAATTTTTACCTGCTCACAGATGGGTGCAAGACGCCCGGGAGCCTGGCGAGACCCCGGCGGGGTGTCACCCGAGCCCTGCGCCCCAGCGGGGCAGGGGAGAAATGCCATCCCCTCGCAGACTGTTCTAGGGCAGTCGCTGCTGGGAGCCGTCCCAGTCTCGGGGAGCAACACGGCTGCGCAGTGCCATTGCCACACGCTTCTCGACAAGGAGGAGCTGAAGATCCTGGCTGAAGTGTGCAAGGAAAAAAAAAAAAGAAAAAAACAGTGAAATTAGATGTATCATCACCCCTGTCAAAGTTACAACGATTTATACTGGGTGTTTAAAGTGAAGCAGCTCGTCTCCATAAACCAGGGTCAAGACAAGTATCTTCTTTTTAGCGTAGTGTATTCCATTTTTGACTCTTCTGGTCAAGTGTAAGAACATTCACATACGCATTTAGCGTGGGATTGCTAATCTGGAATGCAGCCTTAATGCAGAGTGTTGCCTTGAGGGTTTAAAAAAAAAATAAAAATCAACACACTTGCTGCCATACAGTCTCAGCACTGCCTGCGGCTACCCGCAAAAGCAACTGGTGTCTTAGGGTAAATACACAGGATTTAGGCTAATTGGTGCCTGGACCCCCTAAGACACTCCACACACACACTGAGCAGTTTTTAGCACTAATTTTTTTTTTTTTGTTTACTTGCCCAGGCTCATGCCCTTGTGCAGGAGGTGCGGGGGGGGGGGGGGGGGTGGGGGGGTTGGCCCCACCGGCAGC
>JAVKLA010000084.1:9967078-9998353 GCA_034782735.1 Sagittarius serpentarius | reverse complement strand
GTGTGCTCCAGCCCCTTGCAAAAAAATGCTACAAAACTAGATTCTGATGAGTCATGACAAAGTAATATTATTTCAGGCATATTTTGAATGTTTCAGGCTGATCATTAGTTCCCTGAGTCATTTGTTTTTGAAGGATCCTGTAGAGTAAAAGGAGTTTGCTGTAACGTAGCAGGTGCCTAAAATAATCTCTTACGGGCTTTTTCGTGTGGTTTAGTCCCAATTAGGCCGTTTTGCTGCTGGGCAAGCCCAGCCTCACTGTGCGGGGGGCTCGCGGGGCGGCCGAGGGGCTGCGGGAGCCACGACAGGGCCAGCTCCCCTGTGGGGCATTGCCAGCAGCCCCTTGGCACGGCAGGGTACGGACAGGGCATTTGGGCATGACGCTCTCACCCATTCCCTCCTGCAGCCCCCCCCCCCCCGCCAGCCCCCGCTCTGCCACCGATGTGCTTGGAGCTGTACGTGTACGCGGCTCTACGCCAGTGTCTTGTCCCGAAGCGCTTGCAGGTTATTTTAAGCCAAACCCGACAGCGCGGTGGTGTTTGGAGGGCAAATTACTCTTGCTAATCAATGCGAAATCAAGTAGGTTATTTTAGTTCTAATTTGAGCTGCTCCCTGTGTGCATCCCTGGCCTGTGCTCCCCCACCCCCCTCCCCAGGTATATTTAGGGATGCAGGTATGTTTTGAGCTGGCTAATTTGCCATACTTTGAAGGACAAAATAACGCAAAGTTGCCTGCCAGCGCATACCTGTGATGACCTGGGGGTCATTCCACCACGGCAGGGCTGCTGCCTGGCCCTGGCCCATCTGTCACGGGGTGGGGGTGGGGGGGCACACACGCAACGTAAACTGCTCAGGTTGTAGCTGCCTTTGATAGGTAAGGGGTGGTGGGAGCTGGGGGGGGGGGGGGAAGAGTGTATTTATTTTTCTATTTTGTGAGCCTTTTTTTTCCTTAAATAAAATGTTTGCCTTAGTTAATTCCTAGCAGTACAGGGAAAGGCGCTCCTACAGGAACACTGGCTGTTGGGACCTGGCATGGACATTTTCGTCCACATTCTCAGATTTTTCTTATAGCCAAAAGCCCCACTGCCAATCTCCAAATACACCTGAACGCGGGTCATCCCCCGTCTCTGTGTTCCTCAATTTGCAACCTGCTGTCGGAGACCATCCGGCCCTGGGATGGACCCAGAGGGAGCAGCAGGGGCTGCCCAGTGGGGCAGGAAGGGTCTGCGAGGGTGGGTGGGGGTGGGGGGTGGGGGGTGTGTGTGTGTGTGTGTGGTGACTCCCTTCAACAAAGGGGAATAAAAATATGCTGGGCTGCTCTCAGCACACAAACCAGAGTAGCACAGCCCCTCCCTCCCCCCTCACCCCCCCCAAGGAGAGCTGACAAGGCCAAGGGATCTAGGATGGGCTTAATAAAAAATAAACCGTGGTGGTTTTTCCTGGTGGTCATGTGGACCAGAGCCTTCTGCTGAAAGCACACCTGGCTTCTCTTCAGCTTTGAGGACAGTGAGCCTGTTTTGTAGTTGTAAAAGACTTTAGGTGGGGGCAGGAGCCTTCCTCGTAGTGCCAGAAGTCACCCGTGTCCATCCTTCACCTTCTCCAGAGGTGGCACTCACCTGGAGGACACTGCCCGTGTCGTTACTGCAGCTGGGGACTCTCCAAGATGCTGCAGCTCAGAGACGATCCTGTCTCTCGCCCGTTCGTTGGCTCTGACGCTGCGCAGCCTGCACGCAACCTCTTGACCACGGTGACTGGGAGAAGTGCCTGAAGACTGCCCAAATTTAGCCAGGAAGGTCCCCTCCTTTAGCGAGAGACAAAGGCATTTTTACAAACGTCAAGCAAGTCTTGTTTAGAAACGCGGCACCAGAGCAGCTTCCCGGGGCCCCGGGAACGACAGCTCTGTCCTACGGCTGCTCGGGCTCCTGCCCCTCACAAGCTGGAAGAGAAGGTTTCGCTGGGAAGAGCCATTCCCAGAGCAGCACGGTGCTGCCGGGCACCAGAACCAGCGGCTCCACCAGCCCGACGGCCGGAGGGGTCGGGCAGGCTGGCAGCAGCCGTCTGCCAGTGCTTGCTTTGAAGCTGGACCCACAGCTGAACTGGGAGGTGCGAGGCCAGACGAGTAGGATGTTTGTCAGCTGGGCCTGAAAGACACAAAAAATTTGGGAAGGGAAAGTCTCCTGTCTCATCCGGCCGCTTGTAGTGAGAAGCAACATGCCCCTGGAAGGGCTCCTTTTAGTGGGGTGCAGTTCTGCTGCCCACCCCCCTCCCCGGAGGGAACTCCATTTCTAAGATCTCATTTTGTGGATGCTTCTTTGCACTGTCTGTCCTGGCAGCCGGAGCCGAGGAAGGTGCCGGCTCTCCCCAGCCTCAGTTTCCCCCTCCACAGCGGGAGCTGCTGTTCCCAGGCTTCCCACGGGGATGAGCCGTGCATGCGGCAATGCCACGCGAGTACTGGTGCCCGGCAGGTCCCAGCCACCAGTGGAGCTCGGATGCCAAAAACATCCCGGAGCTGGGCTGAGGGGTGGCACAGCAGGGGCTGCTCTGCCGGCGGTGGGGGGCCCAATGACAAAGCCTTTACTCAACAAAAACAAAGAAAACCAAAAACATGTCAAAGAGCGGAAACCATAAAATAGTGAACAGATTGCATGTATTAAACGTTATGTTAACAAATTTGAGACTACAATGTAAAAGAAAAAAAAATCCCAGACACCAGGAGACAAGCGTGAATGTGGTTCATCCGCGCTGACGCCAGCGCGGCAGCTCCTGGCACCCCTGTCCCTGGCAAAGACGTTTTTTTTTGGCCAAGGCGCCCATTTAGCAAACCTGCAGCTGCTGGGGGGAAGGCCGAAGGACAGACCACCTCTAGGTGAGCCGAGGCAGGATGGGCCCACGGCGACGGCCGCAGGGCTGACACGCCATGAACGGCCCCTGCTAAAAGATGAGCTCGTGCATCTTCTGCATCTCCCCCGCAGGCTCTCCCCAGCTGGCTGGCAGCGAGACCAAGCTGCACCGGCTGCAGAGCATCGCACAGCCGGTCCTGGAGGCTGCAGCGGGCAGGGGGGATTATGGCACACCCCCACCCCATGGCCGTCCTGGCCTCCCCAGCTCTCAACCCTGGCTGCAGCCCCCCAGCCTGCCTACCGCGAGGGCCCGTCTCCCCAGGCAGGCTGGCAGGCGGCTCAGAGGAGCCCTTCCAGACGGAAAGCGGGGCAGCTGCCCCTCACGGGGCTGGACATACGGTTTCCATGCGGTCTGTACTCACGCACAGGCAAATACCACACCGGCAGCGCCGTGAGGCTTTGCGGCTGAGCAGGGTGCAAAGAGAGCAGCCAAACACCCTCCTCCCGGCGACCGCAGGGGCTTTAGGTCCAGTTCGTGTTTCACGCTGAAGGCTTGCAGGGAGCAGAGGATTTCTTTACATGCATTTGGACCGTAGGGCTATAGGGCAGGACGGCAGCTCAGCCCAGCCGGCGCTGAAGCCAGCGTTCCCTCTGCCATTTGCTGCAGAGGGCAGCGGGGCCTGCAAACACCAACCTTTTTCCACCTGCATTTCAACATTCACAGTATGATGCTGGCATTAAAATCACAGCATTGCAGACGTTCTTCCCCCTGTTATCACTCCAAGGAACCTTCTGCCACTCAGACTTCTTTCCCCAGCCACCAGAGGAAAGTGGGCTCAGCTTCAGCCCAGGACACTGTCCCTGCGCTGCCAGGATCCTGCCGGGACAAGAGCAGAGCGTGAGGAGCAACCTGGGAACCGCAGCTCCAGCCCAGGTAACCGCGAGCTCCGCACCTCCCACCAGCGCTTCGGCTGCGCCACAAGGCTCGCTGGAGGCAGGGCAGGAGAGCAGCACACCCACCCACAGTTCGGATCGCTACTGCGGCCGCAGACGACCGCTGCGTGACGAGGGCACAGGTAGTCTCTGCTTGTGGTCCAGGACAATGTGCTTGGTTTGGGCTATGTAGGAAGAGAACGTATAGCCTGTTTCTTACCTGAGGAGAGTACAAACAGCTGATGGATGGGGAACACAGAGTTGGGGTTTGACACTAAAGGAGGTAGCAAGGGTTGGGAGTGAGGGTTACAGAAGGCACTTTGCGTTAGCAAGGTCTGCTGCATTGGGTTTCTGCGCCGTCTGGCCTCAGCTCTGCCCCGGCAGGGATGGAGGGGACAAAACCACCCGGTCCCAGAAGTTTTCCTCATCAGGCCTATGGTTAGGCCGATAAAAAAAAAGTGAGAGAGAATATATTCGACATGCAACTCTGGCCTCTGGTGCCTGGTCAGGCTTTTCCTGACCCAGCCAACCCACGCAGCCACCCCAGGGCAGGAGAAGCTGTGCTGCCCGCCCAGCAGCCTGCTGGAGGCAGGTCTCTGCCCAGCCCAGGAGAGGCAGGGCAGCACGCTACGCCATTTGTCACCACCCTGGCACCTCTGGCCACGCACATCACACGCTGACCCCTCCGTACAAGACTGCTGAGGAAGCGCAAATACACTGGGAGCTGGTGTTGGGCCTGGGGGTCTCAGGCCGCATCTAACTTTGCAAGTAGCGCAAGACACTATGAATAATGAAACGACTGCTGCCACGGCCTCGCTGATGGCTCTGGACACGCTCTAGTCTGATATTGTGTGTCAAATCATTTCAGCAATGCCTGCTTGTATTGGCTGCCAAGGTTGTTTTGGCAGCACAGGGGCTACAGGGGCGGCTTCTGTGAGAAGCTGCTAGAAGCTTCCCCCGTGTCTGAGAGAGCCAGTGCCAGCCGGCTCCAAGCCAGACCCGCCGCTGGCCAAGGCCGAGCCCATCAGGGACGGTGGTAGCGCCTCTGGGGTAACAGGTTTAAGAAGGGGGAAAAGTTGCTGCGCAACAGCACCTGGGAGAGAGAAACAACCATGCAGGCAGTGAACAAGGAGAGGGAGGAGGCAGAAAGTCAGGAGTAAGGTTGAGCCCCTTCCCTAGAAGGGTGCGGTGGGGGGAAGATGGTTTTAGATTTGTTCTTATTCCTTGTTCATTATCCTGCTGTTTCACTGGAAATTAATTTATTTCCCCAAGTCGAGTCTGTTCTGCCCACGATGGTAACTGGCAAGTGATCTCTCTGTCCTTATCTCTACCCACAAGCTTTCCATCATATTTTCTCCCCCTGTCCTGTTACTGGAGGGGGAGTGACAGAGCAGCTTGGTGGGCACCTGGCCAAGGTCAACGCCCCCCACCACTTTAACCAAAACAAGGGTCAGTGCTGGTGTTTGCCAGACCATGGGCTCTCTGCCGCTAACCTTGCTCCCATCAAGCAGTGTGTTCGAGAATGCCCACAGCCACTGTAATTAAAGTGCAAACACTTCCACTGCATTAAGCCATACAACACTTCTATCTAGGGCTAAAGACCTTGCTGGCATCTAATTAACACACAGATTTCGCAATTTATTGCACAGCAAGACTGCAACACAACCAGGTACGACACGGCATTAATTCTCATCCCAGCTCTCCAAAAAGCCCAGCCCCAAGTGGCATCAGGAAAGAGTTGTGAACACGAGCGGCTAAAAGCCTGCAGCGCTCCCCGGCACTAACCAGCCACCCCGTGCAGCCCTCCTCAAACGGCAACATCCACGCAGGGAATTGTTTGTAACACCTTCCTTACCATAGGGGTTTTTTTTGTACGTGTTTTCAATGCTTTAATAAGCTTCCTCATGTTAAAAGGGCATAGCTACTCCCATGAGGCCAACAAGACATGTTTGGGCAGCTCAAGTTGCCCCAGTCACATGTAGAACAAGGTATAAATTAAAGCTAACTAAATGGGAATTCACAGCTGTGGTCCGCCACAATTTAACAGCAGCTTTCTGCTTGTTCTGCCTCTACCCACCACAGCAATACCAGTTACACGGTAACATTAATAACAACTCACGTAAGCGTCTCTATTTCTGTGTACTTTGTTTCACCTTTCCTATATTTTAGGCAAAGCCCTTCAAGACTTACTTCATCAAGGTAGAGTTTACCCCTGAGTTTTGGTAATTACACAACAGATCTGATATGGAATTTCAGCTAATGGAGCCAAAACATGAGCATGCGGTGTCCCCTGGGACCGTGGATACAGTGCCTGGCCTACAACCTCTGCAGGCACGGAGGTGTCTCAGCTGGCAGAAGAGGTTTCCCATCAGATCACCGTGAACCAAAATGCTTAGGTTTAAAGGCAGAGTGCAAGACAGAGCAGCTCATGTGTGAAGTCAAGCTCTAGAATATTCCCATTACTACTGATAAAGACTTCATAATCACTTTATTAAAAACACATCAGCTTGGATTTTGCCAAAATAATTTACACAGTAGAAGCATCCCACACAGAGAGAAATGATACAACCCTGCCCGATGTTTGGAGTATTTCATAGGAGACAAGTTTCCCACGCTTCAGCGTGAGATTTGACAAGTGCCTGCTACAGGTACATACAGCTGTTGCATCCCGTCTCCATCAGCTTACTGTGTCCTAAACGCGCTCACCACAACTTTTCCGCTAAGAAGGTACCAAGAAACAAGGCTTTGCCTCCTGCCCATTAAGACTCCTTCCCCTGCTAGGCACCACCAAAAAGCCCGGCTAATTTAAGAGGGCTCTTTGCAACTGAGAGCCAACCATGCCCCTGAAGAGAGAAAGAGCGCAGGGACTTTCCAGAAAATCAAAGGCAGTGGTTTGTGATCAGCACACGAAGACAAAAGTACTTGATGAACAGGGAGCACTGCTCATGTCCACTGCCTGAGCACCAACCCTGCAGGTAGCTATGAGGGAGCTTTGTTTCCAGCCTACCTCCATAAATAGGCTAAGTTGCTTACTGTCACTACCGGTCTGTCCTTCCGCAGCAACGGCAGCATAGACAGCCTATGATTTATCTTTCCACGCTGTCTTATTTAACAGTACTTTCCTCCTGCAAACAAGTTCCCACTTTTCCGGTTTAATGAATGTGTTCCTCGGGTGTTCACTCTTTAGAGTCCACACAGAAAGCGCCTGCAGCAGCCTGGGATAAGAGCACACCACTGCCTCCAGCCCACTGGCTGTGCATCCAGCTTCCGCATGGAACAGCAGCGTGGGCAAGTGCAGCTGGTGGTGGACACTGAAGACAGCTGTGCTGGACTCCAAAAGCCAGCATGACTTTCCTCCCACATAAAAAGCAGCTATTAAAAAAAAAAAAAAAAAAAAAAAGCTTTTCCTTGAGAAACAGTTTGGCTCAGCCCAACGCTGACACCCCAGAGCTGGTGACAGGGAAAGCGTCCATAAATGACTGTCCTGTGCTACAGATTTCATCTCGTGCCAGTCTTCCCTGAGGGAGAGAGATGCTCTTCATCCTTAGGCACAGAGGGACTCACCAGCTGTGGGCTGGGCCTCAGACTCTTTGGGAGCTCATCATGAACGAGCCAGAGCACTCCTTGCGCTTCCACTCTCCTCAGAGAACTTCCTTCCTTCCTGCAGCCAGGCCGGAGCGTCTCAATGATGCAGAGATGACAACACCCCCAGGCACTGCTATGGCTGTCTCTGCCCACAGTCACTTCTTGCTTAGCTTCATGGAATGAGCCTTCCTTTCCAAGACGCTCGTCAACCAAGTCCCCTCATCTTCGTAGCACAGTGCCGAGGCCCAGCAATATTACTAGGTAAAAGACTTAACCATGCTTACCATATGATCAACTCCACACGCAACATCCACCACCTCACCGGGTACAGTCACCTGGATCAGACACAAAAGAGTGGGTTATTTCTCAAGCTGGTACTTTGCACCTGGTATTTCCTGTTTCTCATCCTCCTTCTGCTTAACAGGCCAGTTGGTTTCACAGGGACTTGTACCAATGAAAGTACCATCTTGAAAACGCAGAGAAAGCAAGATTCAGCACCAGACACGCTTGTGCATTGAGCTGTGAAATATTCCCCTTCTCCCTTCACAGAAGCACATAAACCTTTGGAAGGACAGAGAGAGAGGGCTCACTAGCAGACAGTGAGGAGACTGTAGCCTCAGCCCATCTGTTCAGCAGCAGAAACAGCATGACCAAACAGAGCGTAATCCAGACAGCAGGAAGAGGATCTACCCAAGCACCACAAGAATTTGCCTCTTCTCTCATCAGCAAGTTCAACTCAGCCTAAGGCAGTTTTTGCCTTGATGCTAAGCAGACCCAGCTCTCTGACTAGTGTAGCTATAGCTTTCACTTAAAGCTGACTTCAAGGAAAGCACAGGCTACAAACGCAAGTTTTTCCTTAGAGCTAAGGGAGAGGAGAGATGGCTAGTTGTAGAGCAGGAGGTCACAGACAAGCACCCTGGTAACTGCCCCTGCTTTGGTACACTGCTGTAGCAGGAGTTGGCTGTCTGAGGGAGCATCACCCTCAATGTCCACACTTAGGGAAACCTGGGTGTGCCACACTTGGTGAATTCAGAAACCCCACTCAGCCACAGCACTGTGATTTTAGGCAAATGCTCCAGAGTTGGTCTTTTTTTGTTCATTTTTAAATGGAGGAGAAAGCATGCTAAAGAAACACATCCACTGCAAGTTCAGACACACGGAAAGGGACTCCAGGGTGGTCCAACTGCCTGCCTGCCTCCTCTCCTACTTGGCCTTCGTGGAGACTGGGAACATCTGTTAGGCTGAGTGCTGAACTCCCGAGCCAAAGACTCTTCCACACCCACAGAGTCTGGCTCTCGGAGCCATCTAAGAGAAGGGAGTGGAACTGGAAACGTTGTGAAACAGCTAGGAAAACAGTTCAGTGGCTAAGGATCTCCTACTGTAAATACATAGTCAGTCCAGTGACCCACCACCATAGCTGCCTGACTTGGAAGAGGAGCAGGGGAAGGAAGCCCACTGCTATGTAGACCTGCTGCCACTACAGTCTGAACACCGTAACCAAAACGTTCACCTAATTTAGATGTGCAATGCAAGTCTTTTGGGTCACAGATGACCAGTACTGGTGGTTTTCTTTGCAGCATGTACAAACGCAAAGCGCAGGTTAGAAGGTGAGGGAAGAGGTAGTAAGGGGTAGCAGGCAGAAGACTGTGGACAGGAGGGAGATAAGAACTATTCAGACATGACGGCACAGCATCAGATGCTGCTTTGCGATCTGAAATTGATACTGAAATAGCAGACTAAAATTTTACTGAATACCTCCATCACTAAGTGGGCCACGCAAGGACCTCTGGAAAACAAAGCAGTTCTACAGTCATCTTAGGCTTCCACTTCTTTCAAAATTACTCAACAAAAGTACACAGCAAACGATGTTTCTTGCCCTCAGGATAACAAACACTAGCTAAAGAATATACTCTTGGCCTTGATACTACCATCCTTACCCTCCATGGGAAATACTGGTCTTCCATTCTTCCAGTTCCCAGGCACCCTCTTAGATTCTTGCCCCACACAAACAGTTCTCCTCTGTCTATACGGGGGGGAAGAATAAAAGAGGGCAGAGTCATTAAAAAGGAAGAATTCTATTTGTGATGCTGGCACGTGCAGCTACAGTGCTTCTAGGAGTATAAAGGGTTACACATGCAGTATGAAAGCCATCGAGTTTAGTTCCAAGTACAATAAATGTACTCGTGCTTGGGGAAATTGACGCCTAATGAGCAGGACAAGCAGCAAGTTCTGGGCACAAGTCTTTGCTTCCCCCTCTTACAGCTCTTGCTTTGGAATTTGATTTGAAGAAAGACTGCAGCAGAAGAGATTCTAGGGAATCACTTGTGGTGAGGCGAATCATTTGTGCTGGAAGTTAGACAATTACAGCTGACCCACATCAGCTATCAGCACAGCAAACTGGGTAAGCAAGGCAGTGAAATCTGTCCCAAGCCATCACCTGGGGACTGGTTATTCAGCTGCCTGACAGAAGTGACCTAATGACAACCGGGGAAAAGAAAAAGCTTGTGTTCAACAGAGCTGTAGAGTTTTAAGCTCCAAAACATGTAGATTTCACAAGCATTCAGATCAGCCCCACAGCAGAGATAACCAAAAGACAGTCTATAACGTAAATACAATTTTATTGGAACGCAGTCTCTAACTCTTCCTGAATACCTGGGGGAGACCAGTTACAAGCACCCTGTAACCAGGCCGATAGCATCATGCATACCACTTCCCAAGAAGGACCAAGCACGTTGGCACCCGGCACTTTTCGTTAGCAAACTATTCCTTTAGCTACCGAGTATGTGGGTGTTCTGTGCTGCTGCCCTCTGCTGCCCATTTTTAAATGACTTTCAAATTCAAAACTTCCTTTGAAGGCTGGTATCAAGTACAGGGTCTAAATACCAGAGTACCACACCCTTTGCATGTTAAGTGCGTAGGTCTTCCCACCTCAGATTGCAAACTCAGTTGGTCAGAAGAGCCAAGAAACCCCGACATCTAGCTCCAATGTAGACTCAGTTTTAGTCTGTTCATTTATCACATAAATTCCTGCTGCTTCTAAAGTACAACTGACTGACTTACTCTGTACAAGGAAATGAAGAAACCTTCCCAGGTTTCCTATTTGAGAGAAATTTTTTGTTTATTTTAGAAGAATAACACTTTCTTAATTAAAGCATAAGTTAGTGCAGTACCTATGTTGGAAACCATGCTGACACCTGTAAATGTGCTGCCCACCCCTCCTGTTGCATTCCAGTGTGCTTTAAGTCTAAAGAAAGATGGGTGCTTTTTTTTTTTTCCTTCTAACTGCCAATAATACAGCAATGTGACTTCTCCGTGACAGTAGGACTAGAAACTTACTTGTAAGTGCTGCAAACTGGCTGAGTCCACAGCGAACGTGAGCAACGCGGATATCCGGATTGAAGTCTGACCAGCCAAAAAGACTGGGTGGGATCATCTCTGGCACTGCTGTCTCTATTAGGTTTGGTCCTTTCCCAAGAATTCCGTATCCCCAGACAAAAACATTTCCTTCTTCTGTATTACAATAAGAACACATTCTGTAAGAAAGTCTGTGCCTGTGAAATTCATGCCATGACCAAGAGTTAATCAGATCCAAAGGGATATCTTCCTTTCTCCCAGAGCAGTCTAGCACCTTTTGATTATTTAAAACTTGCAAACAATGCATTCCCATCCAAATGCCTTAATTTTTTCCTAAGCTGAGCAAGCAGATCAAGCTTCACAGGCAAAGCTTCCATGGGGAAATAATGCCAACACAGTGTGGGCTGGATAAAATACTTCAGCTTACTGACTGGTGGGACAGAGCTTGAGTGTTTTATTATCACCACTTTTTCCTTTGAGGCACGGCCAAACCAGCAGTAGGCTAGTCACTCGGCCTGGCACTCTGCCTTAAACTAGGTGCCTGGGAAAGGCAGTTGGACAGCATAAGACAGAGTAAGTTGCTATGTCTGCTAGCTCTGCTCCCTTCACACTAGAAGCTCAAAAGTCTTGTCATCACAATAACCACATCACATATATGAACGTATTCTTTGAGATGATCCTTCATAAAAGTAGTACAATCCTCTCCCTCATTCCTTTACTCTGTGACTTTCAAGCTGTGCTCCCCTAGCTGCCGGCAATCCAAAGCAGCATTCACTAAGAAGCCTGCTGCAGAGTTTCACTGCTCTCAGAACTCTCCACTTTCCAGCCTAGTTTATCAAGATTTATTTACATGTCAGATTTATATTGAGACTGAAGGGCTCTTCTCTCTCTCAAGTGTTGCCTTACTTCCTCCATATATCCGTCTTCATTACGGGCCACACAGGGCCCGTGTGATCAGCAAACGAGATCAGAACCGCAAGCAGCAACCCTGCTCTTGTTCTAGTTTGCATAAGCTCTCACAACAGCACATACTGGAAGCAATGCTCTGTGGCTAGTGAAAACAACTCTCCTAGTACATTCTTAAATCACAGGTTTCTCAGTCTCCCTGCTTTCCTCGTAACAGACAGTACTTTCCTGTTTCCAGTAAACAGGACGCTTGCTCCACGATGTTACAACCCACCTACTGCATGGCCTTGCACTAAAGAGGACGATTGCAAAAGCAAACTCACCCGTTAGCACAATATTGCCAGTCCCTCCACACGCAGCCTCCTTTATCTTCCCAATCTTGAATGGCAAATGTCTGGGAACATTCACCTGTATCAGGTTGCAAGAGTCGTTAGAGACAAGGTAAACTGCAAACTAGACACGCATTTTTAACTTGTTCTCTAGTTCTGGTTAGAGCTTACATACACTGAATTCCTATTACGGACAACCTTTATTGCCTGAATAACAAAAAGAATGCAAGCCCCAGGATTAAAAAACTACATGAAATCCATTGAGGCTGACAGCATGGACAAAGTGGAAAAAGTTACCCACTGGAAAGCTTACATGCATGGCAACAAAACTGGGAATGCTTAACGCCTGCTTATATCCCTGGCTCTCTAAGTCAGACACAATAGGAAAGTTGATAGGTGAGCACATTTGCAAGTTTTCACAACGGACAAGATCACTAAAATTGGGTCTGTGGTGGCATTTTTGAACATACTAGGGAAAAAAAACTCAAAGAAAATCACTCTTACTTGGTACAGTTCAACACAACAGAAACCTACGCAGCTTGACACACTTAAACAGTGACCTCTGATTTCACAGATGATATCCAGCTCTACTATTCCACAATTTGGACTGTATATTGTACCTAAAACTCCTGCTTCGGCAAACATTCCATTCATCCATTTCAAACCCCCCAGACCTCCATCAAGTACCCAGCCAGGAAAGTACTACATTACTTAACCTGGTCATTGTCTTCAGGCCTTACGGGTCTCAGTAATTAGCCCTACATTAAGGGTACACCAGGAGAGGCATGGGAAACAAAGGTACATATTTCACTGAAGCCATACTAATGGAATTGTCTGCTCTTAGCCTTCTGCCAAGAATAGCTTGAGTATTAATTAATTCCCTGACTCCACTTCCTACACCAACTGTAAGAGGAGACCATCTGCCTAATTACCTCACTACTATAATGCTTAGTGTCAAGTCAGCACTATATTTTTGCCCCACGTAAGTTTGCTCAAAAAAACTTTTATCTGCGAGACACTGGCATTTGTTTAGGAGTAAGCTATAAACCTAAGGTTGCTCGTGAAAAATTCACCACACAGGCTGATTGGAAGAGACTTCCAAGGGTCATCCACACCAGCACCATGCTCAAAGCAGGACCACTCAAGATTCTAGATTAGCCAGCCAAAAGACTAATATCTGTCCTGCAACCAGCACAAGCACTTGAGCTGGATCTCGATTTGGCGCAAAGTCCACAGGCTGGGGAAAGGAGAACATGGGGTGCACTCTTCCTTTGTAACAGACTAACAAACTGGGGTGAGGTGACACAAGCCTTTGCCTATCAATAGCTGGGAAACATACTGCCCTAAAGCTATACAAACATTTCAGACAGATTGGTTTTGTAAGCATAGGTAAAACCAGCCTGCTAGTGGTGTTAGTTTATATTGATTTATACTGCTGTCAAAAGAACCCAGAGCAGGGAGAGGTGTGTAATTTTTAACTCCGTGCACAGCAGCTGAACTGAAACATGTAAAAACAGGCCACCAGGCCAACTAACCTGTGTGGTTTCTGTGACAGATGCCAACTGCAAGTATTCTGAACTTCCCCAACCAAAGACGTCTCCTTCATCTGAAACAGCCAGACAACAGTCCCCATAGGAAGAGACCTGGATAATGTTTACTCCAGCAATGTCACCACATAGCTTAGTAGGAACACTGGTGATGTTGTAGTGTCCAAGACCTGAAAGGAAAAAAGTAGAGAGATGGTGAAGAATTTTTTTCCAGACATACTTTTAATGCCTACATAGGACCATTTTGTCATGTTATAACCCAATCACCCTTTCTCCAAAAGAAATCTTTCTGTCCATATCTCCTAACTGCCAGCAATGGACAAGCAGCTATAAACACCAGTTCCACTAGCCAAAGCTACCCCTGCAGAGTACAAAACAACTTTATACAATCATGCCTGGAAAACTCTCTCATCTCTCTTGTCTGCGTGGACCAAAGCGTTTGAGAGCGCAGTGACCAAGCTAGGCAGATATCCCGACAGAGGTGAAGTTTCAAAAACCGGCTGCGTCCTGTCTTCTGCAAGGAGAGCCATGAGTGGTAGCACACTGCAGTCAGTTTAGACAACAGCAGGTGAAGTGGCAAAAGAGGCTGGGAAGCAAACATTTTACATGACAGAGAGCTGCCTGGAAAAGAGGCCAGAATGTAGATGACAGAAACAAGATGGGCTACAGTATGTCCACACAAAAGAACCATGGGAAGAACTCAGCTTCAGGAGCAGGAGAAGGACTGAACAGTAGGAAGAACTGTGAGGAAGTTCTCTGACAGCAGAAGCCACTAGAAGAAGGACCTGGCCAAAGATCTCATGCTAAGACAGCAGTAGCTGCCAAAGGTCTCTGTCAGTTCAAAAGGAGCAAGAAGCAAAACAGATCCTGAAACGAGAATCGGGAAAGCAAAGCCTGCACAGAACCAGGGAGCTGACCTTCCCATGCCACTTCCACATCCCCTCACAAGCTTTAAACAGTATATATATTCTCCTCAGATTGCATGCTTGGATTGCTAGCGTGGCATCCTAAAGCTACTCTAAAAATGAACTGGTTTGTCTCAGTTCGGTTACACAAGAGTATTGAGAACATCTGCACACAGCTGGAAACATACCAGCCCCTTCCTGCCCACACATGCACGACAAATATAATCACAAGCTCTGAATTAGGACAGCTTGCTATATCCATCAATTCACTGAAATGCAAGCTGAGCTGAGCTCCTACCTGTTTGTCCATCAGCTCCCCATCCACATGCGTAGACCGCACCCTTCTTGGTTCTAAACAGACTGTGGTCCTGCCCACACACAACCTGCACACAAACAAAAAGTCAGAGCTGGTCAGGAAAGGTCACGTGTTCAGAATCAATTTAACGAAGCATTACTGGCAGACAAACCAAGCAATGAACCTCTACAATGCCCATCAGCTCAGATTTTGGCCTTTCTCTCCTGATCAAACAGCTCTACAGACAGGGAAGTCTAACAACAGTATGATACAGCACACGAAAACAGCAGAACTTTCTTTGTGGAAAGTGATGCTGCCATTGATTTGTTCCGAGATCCAAAACAAGGCCTAGTTAACAGAAAGCTCAATTCAGCAGTACAACACAATAAAACAGCAAAGAGTAAATAAGAGCTCTCCCTTCCCAGAGCGCTACCACATGCCTCTGAACACCAGCTACAAACTGCTATTGATTCCTTGCCATGTAAGTGCTCTAGGAACACATCTGTTCTCAAATTGACATTTATGTTGAACTAGCAATCGTGTCTGCCACACGCTTGGCATGAATTAAAGCCAAGATCTTCAAAAGCAGACATTAAAAATTACCCAAAGGTTAAACAGATTTAATCCACAAGTTAAAAGAGTGACTACCAAGAATATCAAGCACATAACTGCTGTCAAAGTACAAACAGGTACCAATTATTCAACTCCCTTGAAAACAAATAAAATAATGAAAAATCCAAACAGAAGTTTACAAGCCTAATTCAAAATATCATAAGGATGTACCACAGCACACTCTCATCACAGGGACCTAAATGAATGACCCTTGCTTTCTAGGATGCTGCACAGAACAGGAGTGATGTTTGCCCGTGGAGTACTGCTACAGTGGCACAGACATACTAGCGAACTGCTCCTGTGCCTGGAAATACTGCAGCCATGTGCAGACTCAGTGGCATTTATGCTGCTCTGCAGTCCCTTGCTCTCCTAGAAAATGCTACCCTAGGGAAATGCTGGCTAGTCTAAGTGGATGGTCTCACCACTCACTCTTGAAATGGGGAAGACAAAACTCAAAATAAAACAGTTCCCAAGTGACATAAAAGTGACAAAGGAGAACAAGAGCAAGAAATCAGGACAGAAAGAGATGAGGTGTCAAAACGACCTCCCTGCCGTGCAGGTGTCACCTAGAAGTCGAGCAAATGACGCGCTGGCATTCCCATAAAATTCTTCAGTACATTCAGACCCTGCATTGCCAGTTACAACTGCTCTGCAGAGGCATGGAGCAAAATGCCACCTTGTGCTCTTTGTAAGTAACCATATAGTAGATCGCCTCATCATTTCAAAGAGGTGCAACTGAATGATTTGCATACTGATTTTTTTTTTTTTTCATTTTTCATTACAAAATCATTACAGACTGGTTGAGTTTGGAAGGAACCTCTGAAAGTCATCTGGTCCAACCCCCCTGCTCAAGCAGGGCCACCTACAGCCAGTTGTCCAGGACCATGTCCAGATGGCTTTTGAGCATATCCAAGGAGGGAGACTCCACAACCTCTCTGGGCAACCTGTGTCAGTGCTCAGTCACAGTAAAAGGGTGTTTCCTGATGTTCGGAGGGAACCTCCTGTGTTTCAGTTTGTGCCCGCTGCTTCTTGTCCTGTCACTGGGCATCACTGAAAAGAGCCTGCCTCTGTCCTCTTTGCACCCTCCCTTCAGGTATTTATACACATTGCCAAGACACACCCCCCGTCTTCTCTTTTCCAGGCTCAACAGTCCCAGCTCTCTCAGCATTTCCTCCCAGGAGAGATGCTCCAGTCCCCTCATCACCTTAACGGCTCTTCGTTGGACTCTCTTCACTATGTCCATGTCTCTCTTGTACTGGGGAGCCTAGAAACGGATGCAGTACTCCGAGCGTGGCCTCACCGGTGCTGAGCAGATGGGAAGGACCATGTCCCTTGACTTGCTGGCAACACTCCTCCTAATGCAGCCCAGGACGCCATTTGCCTTCTCTACAGCAAGGGCACGCTGCCGGCTCACGGACAACTTGGGGTCCACCAGGACCCCCAGGGCTTTTTCTGCAGAGCTTCTTCCCAGCCAGTTGGCCCCCAGCATAAAGTGGTGTCTGGGGCTGTTCCGCCCCAGCTGCAGGACTTCGCCTCTCCCCTTGCTGAACTTCATGAGGCTCACATCAGCCCATTTCTCCAGCCCCTGGATGGCAGCACCACCCTCTGGTGTATCAGCCACTCCTCCCAGTTTTATATGTCATCTGCAAACTCGCTGAGGGTACGCTCTGCCCCATCATCCAGATCATTAGTGAGAATGTTAAACAGGATCGGACCCAGTATCGACCCCTGGGATACAGCACTAGTTACTGGCATTCAACTCATCCTCGTGCCAATGATTACCACCCTCTGAGCTCAGCTGTTCAGCCAGTTTTCAACCCACCTTCAGAATTCAGTTCAGGCGATCCTCTTACCTGGACAACTCTGCTGTCAAACTCCTTCAGCTGATGAATTAGATAGCTTTCACTGGACACCACCAACCAACCACCGAGAAGAAAAAAGGCAACACAGAGCATTTCAGAGGACTGCAACTGAAAAACGTGAAGGTAGACCTGCCTTTACTGAAAGCCACTTTGCTAATTACAAGAAGAGAGATTCTTTCGCATGTTCTCTTATATATTCAAAGAGCATAGTTCCACTGTAAAATTACTGCACAAAGAAGGAAAGTAATTTTGCACTCTCAATAAGAAGTTAAGATCTGTCACTTTTTAAATATAACCTCTCATGGGAATTGGGGGTGGGAGCAATCCTCAAACGCATTCCCTAGTCTAGAATGAGCCACAGACGCTAGATAATATTGCAGCACCTATATAAACACTACACTTAACTAGAGATTAACCAGATATCCCAGAGCACACACTGTGTAGTGTTAACATCCATGTCATTCTTTCATAAAAACAGGAATTCTGAACAATCTAATGACTAACTTCCAGTATCAAGGCAAAAAAAAAGCTAGCTAAATTACAACTGTTTTCTTAAACTCTACAGGCCAAGTCTTGTGGATCACAGAGAGAGCAATGAGCAAGATCTCTTCTAGGCCTTGCCAGAGAATCAGTAACTTTCAACGTATTGCCACTATCCACTTACATCACTACTATCTTACAGAGCATTTTGAGAACATGCTTTGGTGAGGCCCACAAAAAACCCGCAAAGGAAAAGCACTACAGATTCAAAGGCAGTTACAGCAAAGAGATTCAACAGAAGGATGCCTCTTTCATCGTTAAATGCTATTTCTAACACCTTCAGAAATGGCACTTGCACTCCGAGAGGCTAAAGGGAGAAAGACCAACTACTAATACCAATTACCTCAGCAATTTATGAAGTTGGGTTTTCTCACTATGCGCTGCAAAAACTGTCACATGCTGACATCTTTTTGTCTTTTGTGAATGTGGTCGGAAGCGTGCTAGTGCCCAGAACGCCTGGGTTTAAAGCCAGGCTGTTTATATGACGCCTGTAGCAGAAAAGCCTGTTCTCAGACTCCTTAATCTTCAATGGCATTCTTATACTACCAGATTTTTCCTACCTTCAGGCTTTTCTGTAGGGTTGTTTTCATGCAATCTTGTCTTTAACATTAAGGAAGTTCAGGATCTTTGGATTCTCACCTGTAAGTTTCATCTTCAACAACCTTCCGGCCACACTGTCCATAAGAATTGTTCCCCATTGTGAAAACTGAAAAACAATGATAAAATACACTAGTTTTATTACTGCCCAATCCCCTGAAAGCCTCTTTTCAGGTACACAAAATATTTTCACGTGGTCCTCAGTACGAAAGGTGGAACACAGTACTGTAAAAATTGGCATAAGCTTTCTTCAAACCAAGTCCACTTGAATGCAAGTGACAATCCATTTTCGTCAACAATAACCCGGCGATATTGTTGCAGTCACAGCAGCGGTACCTGGAGCCCATTGGCTGTTTTGCAGTAATTGCCTGGTTCATCCTGCCGTTGCCAAGGAGACTCAGAAATAGATCAGCGCTCCCAGAGGAGCGTTAAATCAACCAACCAACCAGCTCACCCACTGATAAGCAGCACTGGATCGCTCAGGGCAGCACTGAAGCCACTGCACCAGAGAATTCCCAGAGACCTGGAGAGGCAATTCACAAACAGGATCTTCTGTATAAAGGCCTATTAATTAATCGCTTTTACAAATGCAGCACTCTGGGGCTTCAATGGGAAAGTAACACAGGGGTATTGGCATAGCCATCCAAAACTGAATTCAAAAACAGTCTGACTGAACAAGACAAATAGGCTACACTTAAACAAGGCCTGGGGCTAGATAAACAAACTATATTTTGCGACACTCGTGAAAAAGCTTCCAACACATTTACAGCTTGAGCCAAGCACAGCTCAACTCATGGTTATCAGCTCAGGGCTCTCCCTCCTGGGAGCAATCCCAAAAAGGCCAACAGCTACCTGCATTACATTTACGGTGCAGACAGCCCATCTGGGGTCTAGTGCTAACGGACAGAAGACAATCTGTTTCAGAGCTCTTAAAAGCATAGTCAGGCAACCCTTGTCACCAGCACAAGCAATACTGTACCTCCTTCACTGTCTGTCAGGACCAGGGAATGGGCTCTCCCACAGGACACCTGTAAGACTCGAGTCTCCTGCGGCTTCTCCAGTGGTAATGGAATTGGAGATGGTTCCAAGACATATTGATAGCCCTTAGCTTAAGGAAGGGAGAGACATTTATAAAGTCAGTAGCTTCCACAAAGCATATTCATCATATATTTGCCGATCCTGTTGTACATACACACACTCACTTCTGTTTTGTTACAAAAGCAGATGTATTTTAGAAAGCCAAGATACTAACCAAAGTAAGAGGCTGACGGGGATTCATCGCGGCAGGGGAAGAAGTTAAAAGCCATAGGGACTGCTGAAGCCAATAATCACTGCCTAATCAAAGACCCACCATACCCAGAGGCTGAATGTTATTAAGACTTCAGGTGGCCAGAACAGAGAAACTGAGGCTTTCAGCCATATGTTCAACCACTTCGGTGAATGGATTACTAGAGAACTAACAACAAGCACGAACTAAGTACTCTGTGCAACTGGAGATATCGGAAACAAGGCACAAGAGCAGCACTCACAAGAAGATGGCACGAAAGGTGAACAAAAAACTCTTAGGGCTTCGTATCTAAAGAACAGTAGCTTAAAGGCCCTTCCAGAAAAAAGGAATGCAAGAAACATTAGCTAGCCTGGCTCCATAGGGGATAAGAGATCTAATTTTTATGAAAGAAAATGACAGGCTGTACTAGAAAAAGAAGATTTAGTAACTTGAAGAATATGCAATCAGTTATGGTCAACTGGGGAAAAAAAAAAGAAAAAAAAAAAGAACAGCAAAACATAAATCAGTACTAGGGAAAGGTTATGGGGAGATAAAAAGCTTTGATATCAAAGCAAGCTACTGTAACAAGTGAAATCAAATCCCAGAGGACCCAAAGCAGTATTCTGCTCACGTGCAGCAGTGCTTTAACTAGTTCTCACTGCATTCACTTCAAAAAAAAAAAAAATCACAAAAACTACACATACCCTTTTATAGTAAAGCACTACTTGACAGGAGGACTGGTATCACAAGTGCCTGTTTGCAAAGAGTGGGAGCCTGCCACGCAACACAGCAGGAACTGAGAAGCAGCAAAGTTTGTGTCTGTCTCAAGAGACGTGGGAGTCACAAAGCAAAAAACTTTTTCCTCTCTCTGTTCCTTCCAGCAGAGTGACACAAGCTACTGGGATCTCTGGTAATCATCACTGATATCTGAGGGATTTTGGAGAAGACAGGCAATGAGGTGGCTAAGGAAGAGGAGGGTGAGAGTAAAGTATTAGTAGTTTAGCTTAGAAACAGCTGAAGTCAGAGCATGAAATACAACCATCTAAAAGTTGGAAGGCTGCAAATTCCCGTGGAAATGAAGCATCTACAGGGACAGTGTTGGAATTAGCAGGTACCAAAATAAGTTTGTCAAACCGAGTAATGAGCAGCACATCCAACAGGAAGCTCGTCTGTGGGAAGTTAAATATGGAGCAGCAGCAATCCCACTGATCCGCACCGCACTTTCAACAGATCCTACCAAACACTGAACACTCTCTTACTTAGAAGGGCTTGAACTGCAAAACTATTCCACCTATCCCGGATACTCTCGCAAAAATAATCTGCAGGTCAGAAGAAAAACAAGAAAATGACAAGACACTCCTGAGCCATCAGCATGTGAAGAACTAAGACAGGGTAGGAGCTGAAACCTTTAAAAGCAGAAGTGAGCAAACTGGGTTTCTGCAGACCCTTCACTTTGCAGCTGCTCTTTAAGCACACGCACTTGCTGCGTGCACGCACTCTTGGGAATCTATACAGTGTGCTAGCAGCAATGCGTAACAGCAGCACCACTGTAAACTTCAGCATTCTGCACAGTAGCTGCAATTTTCTTCTGCTCCTCCACAAAGTTTCATCTTTTGCCCCTATCAGATGCACCATACCTTAATGGATTATGCTCTTACACGTTATAAACAGAAAAACTGCTTTTAACATGGTTTTCCCCAATTGCTTACGGAGGAACGTTTTCAAACTGTTAAGAGACAGCCATGCTATAAGGGAATTAAGTTTGTGTTTTTGTGTCTGTCTTAGGTGGAAGGTGGCAATGTTCTGCACAGAAATCACCATCTGAAATGTGTTTGAGAGCCCGGTATAAGACAGAATGACTGAATAACATGTTTTCCCTCCAAAACGCGATTTGGTATTAAAATAAAAAAACCCCTACAGCTTCACAAAAAATTCCACTGACTGGATAAAGAAAATCTGTGGGAAAGGAAATTAGTTTATAGGTGCAAAGGCAACAGAAGTGAGAGAACCACCTTGCCAAAATCATTTTATTAACTAGTCAACTACATTGTCTACTATAAAACCATAGAGATTCAAAGCAACACCTTAACCAACACACACGCACACTTCTGCAGAATAAATAGTTAGATTTTAGTTACATCCAGGTAAGAATGTAAGTGCAGCACATAGAACAGATGCATACCTTGACCAATTACAAAGCACACAAACACACAGCTAAGTTCCAAAAAAAGGCCTCTTTTAAAAAAAAAGAAAAAAAAAAAGGCACAGCCCCACACTCTGCATCAAAGCCTCCTGCACATTTTTCACGCCTTCTAATGCGAAGTTTCCCACATCACATTTATGCTGTAGTGCCGCCCTGTAAGTCTTTAACACACTTCAATCCTCACTTCGATCTCTTATGCTTCTCTGGAATCCAAGCTGGGAATCCTTGTTCAGACCCATGCCCCACACTTTGGTGATGTCTGCGGTCTTAGAGGACAGCAGTGTGAATCCATAACCGCAGGCAGCAGAGGATATCTTTGAAGACAAACAAAAACCACACCATTCAGTTATATATTATGGCTTAGAAAAACAAGTTTCACTCCGTGCTATTTGTTCACCAGCATTTACCCTTCATTAAGCTATATCCAAATATGGCCCAAACTCATGGTATGTATGGTCTTTGCAAAAACGATCAGAAACACCCTTCAGTGATAAGCACAAAGGTGTAAACTCAAGTCCGACATTACTGCCTTAGAGTTTTGTTATCGTGTGCACACATCTTTATTTTTGCATAATTTTGGACCCATTCAAACACAACAGGAAGACCTATTTGCTGACCTACAGCAGCAGTAGACAAAAAAAAACCCAAAGCCCAAACACAAAAAGATATTCAGAGAATAACATTCCCCTATTTCACTCCTTTTGCCAAAAAAAGCCCAGTACAGAAGCTCTGACCTTCTCTGAATTGGACAGCAGAGCATCATGTTTGACACATGCAGACAAAACAATAACATGATTTTCAACACAAGCTTCCAGTTTCATGGAGGTGAGAGCAGCCACAAAAACTACTGAAAACGAATCCCGTTTCCTCTGACAAATGTTGTTTGCACCCTTGCTCTCTTATGCCTCAGACAAAAGAATACAGATTTCCCAAATGGTATGCGACTGGAATTATACCAAAACCCACCCTGATGAATACCACTATAGCAGTAAAAAAAAAAAAAACAACTCACGGCAAAGTCTTTTAACTCAGATCACTTAACGCATTTCAAAGCCGAGATAAAAAACCTGCCAAGATTAACCGCCACGGACAGAGGAGGTGCACCGGTGTTTAAGAAGCAACACTAACGTTACCCTGTCGCGACAGAACGGAGCCGCCACCCCCGCCCCGGGCCCACCTTCTCCTCCGTTTCCAGCCGGTAGGGTGTGGGTTGGATCCGCCGCGGCTTCTTCCAGCCCACGTCCGGCTTCACGAAGCTGGGGACGCCCAGGGCGCCCGAGTAGCAGAAGCCCCACACGAAGACGCGGTCCTTCCGCTTGGCCGCCTTCCCCGTGTACTGGAAGACCGGGGCGGCCTCCTCGGCCTCCCTCAGCTGGCGGACGCTCCGCGGGCCGGCCGGCTCGGCCAGGCCCCTGCGAAGGGCCGGCGGCGGCCGCCGCGCAGCCCGCCACAGCGCCGCCGCCATCTTGCCGACCTCTCACCTGCGACCCCGCGCGGTGCGGCGGGTCGCGCGCCGGCTCGCCATCCCCTACGCGCATGCGCCCGGCGGGGGCGCCGCCGTCACGTGCGGAGCGAGGAGCGGGGCCGGGGGGGCTGGGGCGCACGACGGTCTTCTCTTAAAGGGGCTACGCCTCCCTTTGGATACGGTGGACCCCACCCCTGCACTGACCCAGACCCAAACCTAGCCCTAAATCTAAATCTAAACCTAGACCCAGGCACAGGCACAGACCTACACCCAGACCCAAAACGAGTCCCAAACCCAGAATTAGACCCAAACCCAGACCCTAACCTGGTCCCAGACCTAAACCTTGTCCCAGAGCTAAATCCAGACCCGAACCCAGACCCAGATTTAAACCCACACCCAAACCAAGACCAAAACCCAAACCCAGACCCAAACCTACACCTAGACCCAGATCAAAACCCAAATCCAAACCCAGACCCTAACCTGGACTCAGACCCAAACCCAAACAAACCCACACCCACCTGGCGTGGCGGTGGCAAGGCTGGCGGTGGTGGCACCCAAACGCAGCCCTCGCACCGCCCTCCCTGTTGCAAAGCAGCCCTGTCCCGGAGGCGCTGGCTGCGCCGTGATGGCTGCTGGCCTCCTGACATGGCGGCCCTCCGTGAGGCGGCAGGAGGGACCAGCGTCCGCAGCCTTGGGAACCTGCCTACCCCTCACGCCCTGGCAGCCCCACAGGCCCTGGGCTGCCCACCCCACGCCCCTCACACCCCGCTGCCATACGGGGTGGCCACCTTGCCTCACGGCTCCCACCCCACCCCAGCGAACACCGTATCCCCACATCGCAGCCCTTGCTTTCCATTAGAGGGAGAGAAGCAGCTGCCTTCCAGGGGGAAGCTGCTGTCATTTTGTCCTCCCAACCAAATTTCCTCCCCGCTGGCAACTTTCGCAAGACACCCTCGCCCAATACCCCGCCGGACGCGCCGGGGAGAAATGCCTTTCCTGCCGCCATGCCGCCGGGCCGCTCCCCGCTGGCTGCGTTGACCAGCCATCCAGGCAGGCATTGAAATACGTCCATGAAGTGTCTCTTCTTTATTGGTGAAAGATGCAAAATCATTCAAAATACAAATAGGGGATAAAAGGGAGTCTAGTGGCGAGGGGTCCCCAGTGGCCTCAGCCCCCCAGGAGCTGGTGGAGCGGGGCTGGGGCTCTCCTCACGGTGTCATTAGGACACCTTGGGCTTGCCATGCCGGTGGATGAAGATGGGCGCCGGGTTGCGCCGATCTGGCCGGCAGCGCCCCGGGGCCTGCGGCAGCTGCCAAAGCCACCTGGATCCCCCGGTCTGGCCCCGAGCCCCGGCTGCGGAGGAGCTGGCGGAGATAAAGCATCGGCTGGCTGGTGTGGGGGGCTGAGGGCTCACAGGATCTTTCTCCGGGTGCTCTCGGTACAGCGGTTCAGGATGAGGTCTTTGCTGGGACGAGGAGGAACAGCAGGCTGAGCCTTGGGCTTGTTCTTCTCCTGCTCGTTTTCCTCGGCTGTGGGTAAAGCCGACGTACAGATGGGTCAGAGCTGTCCACCACCCAACACCTTCATGTGAACGTTCAAAAGCTTCCCCTGTAATGGTCACCAAAGCTCCTGCCTCTCCTCCTGTCTCAGCTGTGTGCGATGGTCGTCCCGGAGGTCAGGGTGGTGGGATGAGCCCACTGATTCCCATCTGGGAGCTCTGCTTAGGTGGGAGCCCCACTCTGGGTCTGTGCAAGGAGCTGCTCTGCCTTGGGGAGGTCATGGGTCCCGCACAGGGATTACCAGATCTGAAGCTTCTGCCTCAATAGCAGCCGCCTTCTTTACGCACCTCCCTCCAGGTGCTTTGCTGACAGCTAACTCACGTGATACTGGCAATGGTAAGAGCAGCACGGGTGAGGTTAGGCGCACAGAGGAAAGCACAGGTCCTAAATGTGGGCTTACCTTCACCAGGACCTACCGAGGGCAGAAATGCCACCATGCGCTGCTCCTTCTCTGCCAGACCAGAAGTAAGAAACCTCACTGAAAAGAAACACCTCCCTGCGCATGCTTTCCCCGTAGGAGAAGGGCGGACAGGCAACGTGTGACCTACACGTGCTGTCCTACTGCATCATCTCCCGCCTGCGACGGGGCAGAGCTGGCGGCCGTGCTGCCCTGCGGGGACAGCCCAGCCTTCGGGCACCAAGTGCAGAGGGTTTTGGAGAAAAGACGGCTCGTTTCCTCCTCCCCGCCCAGACCTTCCAGCATGGCACAGGGATTCCCGGGCTTGTTTGCTCGTGCCGCGGCTACAGCAACCAGCGCTGGAGGGCACGGGCCATGCCTGCAGGACTTCAGCCCGCGTCCAGGGCAAAGGCCCCGTTGAGACTTACTGATGACTTTGGCCTTGTTCTGCAAGTTTTCCTTCATGTTCCTGTGGCTCTGGATGTACTTCTTGCTGTTCCTTCTGTAGGTCTCCTGGCTGATCTGCTTCCGGCTCTGCTTGTGGATGCTTTTCGCGTTTCGGATGGTGGATCTGCCGCGAGTGAGAAACAAAACTTTCAGTTTCTGTGCCAGCAGCTCTCACACCATGCACTTTCTCGCCAAGGGTTTCCCCGCCCCTCCCCCCCCTTCCTCCTCTGCCTCACCCAAACCCAATATCTGCTTTTTGGTTTTGTCTGGTGGAAGGCAGCAGCCCTCCAGGGCAGCCATAGGTGAGACACGACGTACAGCAGGTCAGCAGGCGGCTGGAGTGGTGCTTTGGAAGCAAATACTGAGTGGTGAAGCCTGAGCACACGCCTGGAAAGTAACGATGGGGCTGGAAAGGTAGATCAGATGAGACAGGCATGAGGTTTTCCCCAGAGCTCAGGAAAGCCCTGGAAGCGATCTATAGCTTTGCTTTTGGAGGGACGGACACATGCATACGGCATCTCTACTGCCCGCAACACTGAGATGCCGGTGTGGGGTTTGGCACGGCTCCCCAGCGCCCAAGGCTCAGTCCCCGGGCCGGGGGAACAGAGTGCGTCAGCGTGCACCTGTGCGCGCGGCGTTGAACCCACAGCAGAGAAACTACCGAGAGAAGTGAAAGGCCGAGCAGCCTGGGGCCGCGCGGCGGCACGCCGCCACAGGGGCACCCCCAGCGTTGGGGACCATCCGCAGGCAGGCAGGTGGAGGCCCCCGCTTTGTGTTCGCTACCAGGGCAAGGGACCACGAGCAAGGTGGCTCCTGACGTCCATCCCACGGCATCGTCCTCCTGCTCTGCTCAGGGCAACGTGCCCGTCTGCCTTCAGCCCGTCCCTGGTCTGAGCACCCACCCCATTTCGTAGCAAAGCTCTTGCCCGCAACGGCAGGTCACCACCTTTGCAACGGGGCTCAGCCGGGCTGCCATCACCAGCACCACAGGGGCAGCGTTTACCGTGGCGGGGGGCAAGGCACTGCCCTTGAAACCGGCCACCTCACCTCCCCCAAGGGTATCAGTAAGCACCCCTGCGCTCAAATGGGTGGATGTGGGCCATTTTACACTGTCTCACACTCAATCTGTGCTCCAGCAGAGCTGGATTTTGAGAGATTTTATAGCAAGGCTGCCACGTTTTCTTGTAGGGAAGAAAAGATAGAGGCAAGCTCTGCCCTTCCTAGCAGTTTTCTTTGCATCGGAATTAATGAGTTATTATTGCTTTTTATCTCTTTAATCAAAATAAAATCCCTTCCATTAGCTCAAATCCTCCCATCAGATTAGGCCATGTGGCAGCTCTGATTAGTCAAATCTCTCCTCGCTTCTCAAAGATTCAGTGGATGCACTTAGGAAATAAGGAAAAGGCCAATTCGAAAATTAAACGAGATTAGCCCAGAAAAGAAACTTTGCAGGAGGACAAGGAGAAATACGCCTGGCTAGAGGACCCGCCAAAGCAAGGATCATGCAGCCCTGCATCAGAAGTGCTGGGGTGCCTCTCTGCCCGCGGAGGTCGGGGAGCACAGAGCTATTTTTGCTGCAGCCCTGCAGGATCTGCCTCCTGCTCAGGCTTTGCCCTGCTCACATCTCTCCCAGGAAGTTCCCCATTGCCAGGGTGAGCAAGAGACACCACTAATCACTGTCTGGTTTCATTTCATCCCCTCGAAGAAGAGCTTTAGTCCTCCTCCCGTCGCCCAGGGCTTCTCCTACCTCCGCGGAGGAGCCATCCGGTTCCTCAGCTCACTCCTCACGGAGGTGTTCGCCTCCCCGGCTTTCTGCAGGTACATGGAGGGGTAATAACCCGTGGTTTCGTCCTTCCTGCAGTGCAACACAAAGCAACATCGCTTGCAGTCGTGGCTCTGCAACCACCAGCTCCTCACGCCTGTCCCCAGCTGGCGCTGGCCGGGTCATTCCTTGTGTCGCTTGCAGCGAGGGGGGCTTTGACTGTCCTCCCACCCTGCGTGCCTGCAGCTCTCCCTGAAAGTGTGGCTTGAGCCCCAAAAGCACGTAGGTAGCAGACAGAGCAACGCCTCACAGCTTTCAGGGTCTCACCAGCTCCTATTATCCCCGCTGGGGGTTTCGCTGGGCTCCTGAAGCATCGCCCAGAGCCTGCCGCCAGCCACCCTGCCGCTGCGTGCTCAGGAACACTCCCTGGACCCTGGCCCGTCTCCCCTCCAGCCCAGCACACCTGCAGACACCGGGAGATCCTCCTCCCGGCGCCGTTCGCCTGGACACAGGCTGCGGCAGGAGGATCCCTGGCGTTTGCAGCCAGGCCGTGTCCTGCTGTGGGTGCGCAATCTGTGACTCTCCAGAGCACAAATGCAGCTGGGGCTCGCCTCGGGAAAGCCCGAGTTTGCAGGGCAGGCCAGGGCTGGGATGAAAGCTGAGGTTTTGCAAAGGAAAAGGTGTCAGAATACTCAGAGGCAAGATAACAGATCCATTTTTTTTCCATCTGCCTCCTTCTTGGATATTTCTGAAGCCCCCAGCAGAGGAAGCCCCAGCCGCAACGCTTAACATTTGGCAAAAGCCACGGGCTACTAGAAGCAGCCCTGCAGAAAGGAAGTGCCGGGCAGCGGCACGAACGGTCCGTGGCTGTCACAGCCCCGATGGGCAGCACAGCCGGTTCATCCCTTCCCTCTGCCCAAATCCCGCTTGCCTGTTTTGTTCTTGGCATCTCTCACCTGATGACCCACCAGCCATCAAGCAGCTTGTGGATGACTTCAATGGCATCACCCTCCTTGAGGGTCAGCTCGTCCTCCTCCACGGCCGTGTAGCTTTTCTGGACAATGTACTGCTCACCTGCGCACAAAATCGGGACAGCGGGTTGTGTGCTACCACCCCAGGGATGGGGCTCAGCCCCTCCAGCCACTGAGGAGAGGAGGCACCAGGGCATCTACCCTGCCTTTTAGGCAAGACCCTGGGTGCTTCAGGTCTCCAAATTTGGACTCAGACTTCCCCCAGCCTTGCCAGTGCCTGTGGCTCATCCCAGCCCCTCCAGCACCCCTCCAGGAGAAAGCTGGTGAACGCAAGCAGCGGAAGCACACCTATCTCTGCTGAAGAGCGTGTTTATAATTTGGGTGACTAAATGAGGAAGAAGGAAGTGTTGTGCTAATATGTTGCAGTGTTTTGAAAACCACGAAGACGAAGCCCCGAGAGCGATCAGCATGAGTCTGCAGGATCCTCCCTCTGCTCTGGGCGATAAGGCCCCGCTGTCACAGTGGGGCGACGCGGAGGGCTGCTAAGGACAGCGCAGAAGCCAAGCGCTAAGGAAAGCCTGCGCCGCGGTTCGGATGCTGCACCGTGCTCCTACGGCAACATCTCCCTGCCCAGCCTGGGCTGCCCGGCCGGGGCCTTGCAATGAACCATCCCAGCAGGGAGCTGCGGCACCCTGGCGCCCACCCTGGTTACCCCAACATTTCACCTGCGTAGTTGGGCTCCTGCTCTTCAGACTCATCAGGACCATCCATCGGCTCCAGATAGGCAGCTGGCACCCAGCCCCGTTTGTTCTTCATCTGGCAAAACCACCACCCTGCAAGGAAAGCAGCCGTGGGCAAGAGCAGAGGGTGTTGCGGGGACGCTGCGAGAGCACCAGCACCGGGTCTGTCCCCGGCTGGGGTAGGCGCAGGCATCCAAGTGGCCCGGGTGGAAGGGACAGCACCAGGGCCGGTCTCTGTTTACATGGTGCAACCAGGGAGCTTGGCCAGTTCATCCTGTTTCCTCCTGGGCAGGAAATCTCACGGTTTGAGGCATGCGAGGAGGCTGCACGGTTTTCTAGGATTGCCCCACACCCACCCTGGCCAAAACCGACTGTCATGTGGCTCCACGTGAATGTGAAACATGTCCCAAGAGGGCGGGAAGCGCCGAGAGGTTCGGTCCTGCCGGTTGCATTCGCTCTGAGCCTCTCCTCTCCATCAGGAGACCCTGATACAACCGCCTACCCTTTAACCCGCGCGCTGGCGTAACTAGCTCGCGTGCTGCGTTTGGACGTGAGATGCCAGGGCAGTCCCCGTCCCTGCTAAAACGGTGGCTAGGAGGGGGCTGGCCCCTGGGGGCTCTTCAGATGGACGGACACATACCGCTCTCGATCTTCTCCACGACGTCTACCATGTCTCCAGCTTTTAGAGCCATCTCGGATGTGGAGCTCTTCTCGTAGTCGGCGATGGCTCGGTACGTTTGCAGGACAATGGGGCCCGTGATGTCTGCGTGGGAGAAGTGAGAGACGTTCCCTCCCCCAGCCCCCAGTGCAGAAATGCCCTATTTCAGGCAGGCCAAAAGCAGCCCCAGGATGGCCCAAAGCACTCTCCCAGCCTCTTCTGGTCCCAAACCAGCTGGATCCCAGGACAGGGACTCATTCCCCGCCGTGGTTTCCTCCCAGCTGCAGCTCTGGCACAGAGACCCTGCTTTCGGTCAGGGCATCAGCCGTGGCACGGCTGCCCCTCTCCCTGCTGGGCTTTGCTGCGGCCAAGGCAGCCGCCTGCACCCTTCCGAGGCCTCTTACCAGTGGGGGTTTTCTTGGCATCCTTCGGCAGGAGAAAGACCTCGGGCTTCTTGATCCTAGGCAGGTCAGAGCAAAGGCGGCTCGATGCCAACCACCCCTCCCTGCCGGCAGCGGTGCCCTCCCCAGGGGCTGCTGCCGGCACCCGGGGCCGGGGCCGCAGGATTTCCCCCCCAATGGCAGGCAGCTGGACTCACTGGCTGTCTGTGACAGGGTTCATGTCGTCGTGACGGACCTTGAAGAAGTTGACCACGTGCAGGCACCGGGAGATCTTGTGCGGCAGGTTGACCAGGGCGTAGCAGTACTCGGTCAGCGTGCCCTGCCTGTTCTCGGTCGAGCGCTGCCCGTCAAACCACGTCGGGGCTGGGGCAGAGGGGAAGGACTCAGAGAGAGCAGAGGGAGTGCCCTGTTTTTACGACTTTCCCAAGCGGGCTGCTCCGAATCATTAATTTTGCCCTGAAAACAAGTGGATTTGGCCCCAGGGTGCTGCACGGCTGCACGGTGCCCGTCAGGGGAAGCTCTGCGGGAGCACGGCCCCATCTCCTCCCTCGCCGCTCCAGCCCCGGCATGCACACGGGGGACCGTGCGCGGCGCTGAAAAAGCTGGGGAGAAGCCGACCCCAGGGCCACAGCTGCTTTGCAGAAGCGCTCCAGCCGCGGGTTCCTTGTTTTGGCAGTGCAGCCTGGGAGGCGAGCTCGGCGCAGCGCCGAGGCCCAGTGCCGTGGGCAGGGCGGAGCGGAGCTCTGTGCGGCCGGACTCATCCCCTGCAGCCCAGGGACCCTTGCACAGCTCGTGCAAGCCCGGAAAAGACCCCGTTTGGCCCCGTTTCAGTTACAGGATAGCTCCCACATCCGTGCTCGGCCTAAGCCCAGCTGCTGGGCCGCAAATACGGCAGCTGCACCGGGGCCCAAGGAGGGGCTCAGGGGACCAGCCCGCGGCCAGGGGGGACGCACGCGTCCCTCCGTCCCGCTGGCCACGGCGCATGTCCTGCAGCAGCCGGCCCTGACCCCAGGGCTCCAAAATGCCGCTGGCAGCCCCGACCCACAGCAGTGCTGAACCCCGCATCAGGCTGCGTGTGTGCAGCTGGTGGGGGGGGGGGGGGGG
>JAVKLA010000084.1:9910851-9965245 GCA_034782735.1 Sagittarius serpentarius | reverse complement strand
CCATCAGCCATGGCACCCCCCCCCCCCCCAAAAAAAAAGGCTCTTAGGCCCTCAGTCACATTTATCTAAAAAAAATTTGCCGGCCAGGCTTTTTACCCCGGCCAGTCTTGGCTACTCGGACTTATTGGAAGATTGCCGCGTACTCACGTAGTGCTGGCTGGGGAAAAACCTTTTCTCGTAGCCCAGCAGCTCGATGTGCCGGATGAAGGCATCCCCCATAGCTGCTCCGAGCCCCGGCGTCCCGCTCCGGCCCCGGCTCCTGCCTCCCCAGGCGTCTCGGCGTCCTCTCCTCCCCTCTGCCTTCACACAGCTCTGCTTTGCCGTTAAAGCCCCCGGGAAAGCGGAAGTCCCGCTGCAATCACACCCGTAATTGTTCACCCGCTGTGGTTTGTATTGAGTCGGTGTTTCCCGTGGGGAGTCTCCAGCCCAGCCCCTCCAGCAGCTCCAGGGCTGGCAGGAGGGAGGGCAGCAGGGACGCCTTGGGGGGGTGCCCTGGGGGCACCTCCGAAATCAGAGGACAGTGAAGCTCCAGGGCCAGGTCAGCTGCCCCGACAGCCAAGTGGCCCCTCCGACTGCTGACGCTGCCCCGCGATGGCACAGGGTGCTGCAGCACCCCTTTCGCAGCGGGTCGAGGACAGACACGTGCCTCGGCAACAGCAACCGGCGGAGCCTTTGCTCTCTGGAGCAGAGCTGGATGGGCTGAACGAAGTACGTGATGCGCTCCCCGAGCCCAGGGACGGCACCTACGTCCTCGGTGCGGCTGGGAGACCGTCCTGTGCTCCCAGGGCAGGCAGGCAGGCAAGCTAGGGGCGCAGCGCAGGCAGGATGGGGCAGCCACGGGCTGCCTGTGCAAGAGGTCCTGCCCTTGCATCACCGCTTCCTTTCAGTCACCTGTGGCTTCCTCAAGATCTGCCACCAAAAGGCTCCCTTAGCAGCCCCCAAGGACCTGAGCCAGCCCCAGCGCCGCAGCTCCGCTCGCAGCCTTACCCGGGCACAGGGCTGCGTAGGAGCACCGGCCACCGCGGGGGACCCCAGGCACAGGGGAGCCCCGGGGTGGGCTGGAGACGGACCCCTGCCTCCCGCTGGGAGAGCGTGAGGGTCCCTTGCAAAGCCCTTCTGAAATGGCAGCGCACCAGCATCCTCCTCCTCCTCCTCCGGCTCTGAGCAGAAAGGCCCGAAGGGACGCAAGGGCTGCAGGGATCAATCCCGCCCTGCTGGCAGGCAAAGGCGCACCCAGGATTACTTTTGAGCCCAGCAAGGGCACCCTCGACTACAACGGGTGCCAGTGCTGGGCCGTCCCCGGGCAGAGCTGGGACCCGCTCTCTCCCCGGGGTGCTCGGGAGGAGCCCAGCTCCCGCTGGCCGCCCGGACGCGACCCTCAGCCCCATCCCCGACTCCCCCCGCTACATCCCCTCCGGGAGCCCGTGCTGGGGTGCAGCTGGTGTCCCCGGCAGGCCAACGCCTTACCGCGAGCTGGTCGTCAGAGCAAGCCCAGACCCACGCTCAGCCGGGAGTGGAGGTGTCTTGGTCAGGGGGGCAGCACCTGCGTCCCCGTTCCTGGCAGGCAGCAGCCCCAAACGGTCCGTGGAGCTAAGACGGGCTCTCCCCACCGACCATCCACGGCAAACCGTGGCACAGGGACAGCCCCTGATGCCCTTATTAGCTGTAAAGACAAAAGCTTGCTCTGGCTGCATTAAAAAAAAAATCAAATACTAAGCATAGATTTCCCCTGGATCTCAAGTATGGTGCTTTGCAGCTGTTGAGATCAGAAACACCATCATTTAAATTTGGTTTCTTATTATTTTAATGCGGGGACTTCCCTGTACGCAAGGCAAAATTACACAACCAGTAATATTAAAAAAGATCCCTCCAAGGCTGTTCGGATTCTGTTCCGTTAATAGCCAGATTGCTGCTGCTTATGCAGAACCATCACAAACTTTGTCATGAAAGCTAATTTCGTAATTACAATTGTTTGTACTAAGTTTAAAACTGCTTTACAGACAGTGCATTACTGGAAACCACTTCCTTCCTGTTTTCTCATTCCTTATCTTGTGATGCGAGAAATGAAACGGAGCCTGCAGATCTCACTGCTGGCGACAGGTTAATTCACAGTGAGATGCAACCCCTAACGCCGTACGATACCCTGCTTAGTGTTTCCACCAACTGTCCCAGAGTCACTGCGTGTCAGGAAGCATAATTTTGCAAGAAAATTCTGGGAAGAGGAATGACCCATCTGACAAATAAGCCCAGTTTATGGAGTTCATGAGCCAATTCACGTTTTGGGAAACAAGGCTGGCATCTGAACGCGGAACCCGATTTTTGAGAGAGACAGGGAACTCGCACTGGCCTCCAGACCAAGAGCTGGCAGTGGTGCTTTGCAGCAGCGCACCACTGCTTCCGAGTGGGAACAGCAGACTCGGGACACAAGGTGACAGGTTTCAGTCGAGGTTATTGAAGAGAAAACGCTGGAGGTTGAGAATTTCTTAGGTGAATGGACTATCCGCTTTTCTGGCGTGCTCCACCCAAAGCTAGTACCAAAACCTCCTAGAAATTAAAAGCTGAAGAAAGGAATGCCACCCTCATTTTGTTCAAAATGTAATTTTTGATTTTTTTGTAGTTTAAATTTAAGCTTAATTCAACCCAGCGCCAAGGGAGGCCTTGCTTATGTCGCTGATGGCAAACTGCTGTGTGGGAGCAGTACTACATGCTCTAACAGCTGTTGCAAAATCACAAAAAATGCAAGTCTGCCCTCTTCTTTAGCAGTCTGTCGCTGGTAGGGCAGATACGAAAAGAAACGAAGGAGAAAGGGTTCAAGTTTTCTGTGTGGAAAACTTCAAATCCCAAGGGAAAACCACTGGCCAGCAGCTGCACCACAGAGGTGCTGGACCTCATCCGACACCTACCCAGTGGTTACCGCTGCAAGACGAGCCGGGGTGCCGCACCCGAGGAACGGCAGGCTCCGCCACGGACACCCCGGATCCTGCGCTACCCGGATCCAAAAATGCCTATTTAAGAGAAAGGAGCGAGCCCAAGGCACAGGATGGGATTTTAAAGTTCAGTAAAACACGGGGAATAAATACTTGTCTGCTGCTTCATCACCACAAAACTTCTCTGCTGGAACAAAAAATATTCAGAGCTCTGGTAAGTTGTTGCAATTTTATTTATTAACTTATTAGTACAGCCAAGGCTTTTTAGGGCGTTATCACTCCATACCAAAAGAGCGACACACCTCATATAGTACTAGTTTGGAAATGAGTGAGATTTTCATATGTGGTCAACATCTTAGAAGTCTGCTACCTGTTAGGACTATATATATAGATAATTTTTTAATAAAAAATTGGTATTTGGAAGGTATAAATACTGGTGCAATTATTTTGTTGGTCTAATCTCTCTCTACTGGATATAACTCAAAATATCTGAGACCAAAAAAGAGACGTCAGTGTTGAACGCTGATGCACCCCTCGGCATTACTGCAAGCCCAGCAGCGGGACGGACACAACGCACACCACCCCCTAACTCCCAGCTTTGGTAAGGACTCCGGCCCTTCCATGCAGTAAAACCACTGCATCAGTTTTCACTTCCCCCCCCCCCCAGCTCCTGCCTGTGAAGTTGCAGGATGTCCACACTGCTGTTACATACTTGACAAGGCAGTAGCCTGGAATTACTTATTTTCACAGTTCCTTTGCTATGATGCCTCACCCTCACTTTGAGGGACCACTGATGACTCCATCAGCAATATACAGCCTTGCTGGGCAGGCAGCTGGGCAGTAAGTGCCTCCTAAAGAGAGCTACGAGTGAAGGAGGGATGGACCATCCTTCTGCTTTTTCAAAAGGGGAAGTTGAGAGCCAGCTGAAAGCCCAGGGAAAGCTGCGTTAACTCATTTCCTCACTCTAAACATTCCTAGCAGCAATCGCAAAACTGGCCGTCGCCCCAGTAACCACCTGTTTATGGAGGTACTTTAATAAACATGCTCAGTTAACATAATCAGCAGTGAAATACGTCAGTGGTTATAATTTGGGACAGTACCTATATGGCTGAGAGTCAACAGGTAAGTTAACGGGCTCGTTCCCACAGGACTGAGATGGGGGCTGTTTGCCGAGGCAGGAAGGCAGCACTGCATCCGTCACCACCGGTCCCCGCCTGGAGAGCTGGAAGGTACCACTGGGACGAGCGTTTTCAAACTGACTCAGCACAGGGCTAACCCTGCTCCTACTGACATCAACAGCACGAGGTCCGAACAGTTAAGAGGGGGCACCTAGATCTGCGCAGAGCAATCGTGAAAATGTAAGCACACATCCTACAGCTCTCCCTTGCCTCCAGAACGACAGAATTCACCTGCTGAATTTCAGGTTGCTCCCAGGGAACAGACATTGCACCCAACTGAATTTAAGGCTTCAAAATTTTCCTTGAAGATACAACCACCTCACCCACCCAGAGCTAGATTTCTGTCTGAAAGGTGTGACCGGAGCTTCCTTTGCTGGGATGAGTAACCATGCTACAGCGTGCTCTGCCTACAGAATTACTGCTAGAACTTGATTTGTTGCAAAATATGTAAACGTATACTGCATGGACAGTCATGAAAGCCATCAGAAAGGTCTTTATTTCTTAATCAGGGAATAAGGTTTACCATTTGTGCATAATGCAGTCATCCCAAACTCATGCCAATAAAAGAGAAACCTTTACAATAATCTGCATCTTCTCTATAGAGATTATCATATAGCCAGAACTTTACATCTCTTATGGTTTGTGAAACTTGAAAAAAAAAAAGAAAAGGTGTACATGAGTCTCTTGCATGATGTGGGGCGTAACCCGGACCATAGGGGACTTAACTTTTGACATAGTAGGACTTACAGCAGCTTGTAGCATATGTTTCCATAACTAGTTCTAGATGAACAGAAAGGCATCCCCCCCAGCCTTCAGGAGAAAAGCTCTCACATAGGTCCATGCGAGTTTTACCTACATTAGGACTGCAAGACCAGACCCATCATATACAAACCACGTGATATTCTGATAAAACATGCACTTACTACTTTGAATTAATGGAACAAACTATAACAGGGTTTAATTTAAATTGGCTCCTAATCCACACACTGAAATACTGACCATTTCACAGTCCATCTCATTAATGCGTACTATCGGTCAAGTGAACCAGTTTATCTTTTATTTATGAAAAACATATGAATTGTGATAGATAGCATAGGAAATAGTAGTTCAAATATACAGATACTATTGTCCAATCAGCCATTAAAGGAGTAAGAACCAAAAATCAATGATTTTTTTTTTTTTTGCCCGCTCCCCCCACCAAGTAAAACTAACAAACTGAACTACTTGCAGGAATTCTGCTTCATTACAAAAGCTGAGACGCATTCAGGTTCGGTGAAATCAGCTTCATTTGGAAATGTAGACAAGCCTCTGTTAAGTCCCTGTTGATTTTAATCCCTGTCATCTCCCCAGCATTGCCGCATCAAATTTTAGTCCTTATAATATATTCCAAAGTAAAACCAGCCATTCCAAATCTACAGTCACTCTTTGCTTTAAGTCAATTCACAGAACTGCTGAAAAAGTAGACATTTCTATCTAAAAGTACAAAAAGGGTTTGTATAGAAGGTACTTCTCTTATACAGTTATATTACACAGCTCGAGACAGTCCCAGCAGGCTCTTCTCAGAACTGGACGCTTCTGACTAGATAAGAAAAATTACAAAAGTGAGTTAGTTTCAATGCAGCTCTGTATCTTATTACAAATAGGAGTAGTTTGCGTTGCCTTTTCGAGTTCTTTAGGCCTAGATTCAGAAAGCATGCAGAAGCTGAATATTACTCTTCATAAATATGAGATTAAATCTGTGCTTGAGTGGTCTCTAAGAATTTAGATCAAGTATTTCCTTTAGTATAAATTCAGTGGATGGCCTAAAGCATCCAAAGATCTGAACCACTGCAGGACCAAATTGTGCAGCCATTGCTCAAACAAAGTTTCCGCGACCTTTAATAGACAAACGAGATGGCTTTTTATATCTCCACTGGGCAGAGTGCTTCCCACGACAAATCAAAATTTTTTCTTTAGTATATGTTCTCCTGCCACGTTCGGTTTTATGACAAGTATTTCCAAAGCAGACTTCACCAATTTGTTAGGAAGACTACTGCTGTACTTGTAATTCTCAGGGCGCAGACAGCTGCTATGCTGGTATGTCAGTCTCTGCCACAGTTTCTACCCAGTCCTTTCTGGATTCGTCCCTTCAGTCCCTCATCCCAATGCCCTCAGCAGCTCCCCATGTACCAGGCTGTGTTCATGCTGCAAGGATGGGGGGCCATGGCCAAGGCTGTCCTTCTCTCCAAAAAGCTGGATGGTGCCAGGAGTGAAACCCGCAGGCTCCGGGCTCCCCCAGCCACTGCTTCACGCAAGGGGCAAACCGCATTATCCCTCTCAGCTGCTCAGGCCGGCAGAAATGAAGCAGCAGAGCTTGGGTTTGCTGATTGCCTGTCTGTGCCCTCAGAACCGGAATAGTACACAGATGTTTTCTTCTCTGAGCTCAACACCATGTCTTTTTCTTACTAAAGCTAGCCAGGTTACAGTTTGAGTATACTAAATAAATGCATCCACCTTTACATCCATCAAATCAAATCGCTGAAGTACCAAGCACTACAGATACTACACCATGAGGAAAATACTTGGTTTAGAGCATTATCAAAGAACTGAAATGGGAAGAAGTACTACAGAGCTGTGATAGCTTAGAATTGCCATTTTCTCTGAATGAAGCACAGAGACTCACAACCACATGGGTCAGCCTTTTGCATTTGGTGACATGATAGCATCGCTAGCACTGTTCTCCACCTCTGCCAAAATGTCATTTTTAGGAATGAGTGAAGTTAAAAATAGTACAAGAGAAAGATTCAGACATTTCTGCATTGTAAATCAAACTAAGCTTTTCACAAAAGTTAACAGAAGAGAAAAAAACCCCAAACTTTTAAAGGAAGTTGGTTTGTCATCACAGCGAATAGCTTCACCAAGTGTCCCAAGCTTAGACAATATTGCAATCATAGTGAAGAGCTTTCCTGCTCAATTACAATTTGGAAATATATAGGCTTTACCAAGAATAATAATGCTCTTTCACACAATGAGGTCAGAGCTCTTCGTAAACACTAATTCCCTAAGCTTTCATTTACTCTGTCTCTGAGGTATGCAATTACCATCACCCATTTTTATTTATAGGCCACATTTTCCTAGGACTGACTGCCTCACAAATTTGAACACAGTGTGCTTTAAATTGTATTTGGATAAGGCAGTGAAAATAGCCTACATTTTATAGGTGAGAACAGAGACAAATAAAATAATTCTCAAGTAAAGGACTGGCACCTTCTGGCATTCAGCCCTGTATCTCAACCCTCTTCTCCCCATCCAAAAATATAAAAATATTATTCCTTGACAGGTGTTGACTTCAGGAAACACTAAATTCTTTTACCCAGTATTGATGTGGTCTACCACGTTGGGTCTGGTTCTTGCTTTATTTGAGAATTTTCTTCTATTTCTGTAATATCTGTTGAAAAAGCAGTAATGTATGAAGAAAAAAGGGAACTTCCCAACCAATTCTGTTATTGTTGCACTTAAGTAAAAAATTACGGAAATATGAAAAGTTTTAATTTATCCTTTTAAACTATTAATGGCAAACAAAAACATATTCAAAAACATATTCACAACAATCTGATTCTGTGGAAATAGTCATATTCATTTCAATGTAAAGCAGCCTGGGATCTTAGAGAACTCTGTAGTTTTTAAAGAACAAAAATAAAAATTGGTATTAGAAGTGTATGAAACTTAAAAATACTTTTTATGTAGCTGAAATACTCACTGGGGCAGAAAGGTACTTAATCCAAAAAGGAGGCAACACATAATCAGTGAAAAAATGTCAGATATATCACTGTTTCGGTCTGCATTCTGCTCTTCAGTCCTTCTCCCTCCTCTTTGTCAATCCCCAGCACCATTCTTCCCTTCAGCCACCTCATCGGGTACGCGATGCTGGGTGAAGCTTTTCAAACACTCACAGGTAAGCTCATGACTTCAAATACATCAGGCACGACCACTGTTTCACATTTTTTCAGATGCTGTTTTCCAAAGCTCCCTAACGTCATCTGAACCTACTTGTGCTCCAGTCACGCCTTCTGGGTTAGTTATTACATTAACATTCATTGCACAAACCCTTGTTTTCACAGCACTGACTATTTTTCAGATGTTTTTTCTGTCGCTTTTCAACTAGACACAGACTTCCGCATTACTGTATTTCAATCTGTCCAAAACAAATTTTGACTCTAGCTAATTCTTCTTCTTCAATGCACAGCATCACATAGGAAGGCACTATGAGATGCTTAAAATAAAGAGAGAAAGAAATTTTATCTTGTTGGCTAAAGCATTCATCATCTTTTCATATAATTTTTTTCATTTCCAGGAGACTTCATTGCAAAGTCTTTGCTTTTTCTTGTTCACAGGGATGCTTGGAGGTAAATCAAAGAAATCTGGTGCCTGTAGAGCACTGCCTATATGACCTGGAGCCTGATTTTGTTCTTTTAATAAACAGAGAATACGATGTTGGAAGGAAATTGGTTTTTCACTGAAGTTGTTTGGAAGGTTCGGGGCTAGGGTAATTTATCACTACAAAGCCAAGCCATTTCACCACAGGATCATTTTATACCTTCCAGCCTAGTTCTGAAGCGATTTTAAGTTCTTTAGCAATTGCATGCCTTTTCTCAAGATCACTCCTCTGGTTAGTGGGTGTCAATCCAGTTTCGGATGTCAAATTCAAACCTACACTTGTCTATTTCTTCCAAACCATCACTTTGAAGGTGCATAGCTAGATTTCTTCCACAGGAAGGTATTCAAGAACAACTGTCTCTCTCCTTCGTCATCTAACAGTTTCAGGGATCCCACATAGTTTTGGCATTATAAAGACATCTGATGTTCCAGCTTTCAATAACTGTGAGCTTAAAATCTGCAGCTCAGCTCTTCTGCGACTCTAACACTTGCCTTCTTTTTGTCTCAATTACTGCGACAGGACTGATACACTCCGAGAAAAACCTACTCATAAGACTCGGAGTGAACCTGTAACTGAGCTTGTAACAGTATTTCTGGTTGAGCATGTTGGCTTGTCTCAGAGTTCAGTGACATGACAGGGAAACTGAAGCAATGGGGACTGCAAAGGGCATTTCCATGGAAAACGATACAGAAGAATGGGAGTGCTGAGATTTGCCGCTTTCTCTTTTGGGGGAACCTAAGCAGGATAAGGGAATGAACTCGAGAGTTTCACGACGACAAGTGCTGATACACAGCAGCCTCCATCTCAGTGCTGCTGGCTGCATTGCTGTCAAGCTGCTACTGACACCCCAGAGAGCCCCTCTGAGGACTACCTGGCAGGAAGGCAGCACCCCGTCAAACTGTCACAGCACCTCGGATCCCCTCTGCCAGCCACGGCAGAGGCAGCCACAGCCATCCAGGGCCATGCTGACAAGCTGGGGCTATAGCAGAGGCAGCATTTACAGGATCAGAGGACACAGCAGACACCAGCATCCCAATTCTCAGGTCAATTCAGTGTCCCTAACGCTCCAAGACCACAGGCAAAAGCACAGGGGGTGTAGAAGATCTACAGCCTCCTCAGTCTCACATGTATCAACGTCCGAAAAAGAACAACTCAAGTATATTCTTGGACAATAGCGAAGTTGGATGTTTTTCAGGGCTTACGTTCTGGAAGAACGACAACACTCCTCCCCAACACAGTATATTCAGGCCAATATGGCATTCAAATTTCCTGATGATGGCAATCATTCACTTGCATAAATTGTGGAAACTACTGCACTGAATAACTAGATGCATCGCTCAGGATATGAGCAATCACTCAAAGCCTATATATAGTCATGACTCACCAACCAAGAACAACAATTCATAAAACTCCTTTGTAAAATTATTTGAATAACAGCTTTTGCTGCAGAGTATTTTTCACATGATGTGGCATGATATTAATACAGATGAAAAAAATGTCCTGGGAACCAATAAAAGCCCTTTTTTTTGTTTTGATTGACCTGTCTCCTTTAAAAAAAGATACAACTTTGTTCAAAATTACTTAAAAATATTTGTTGGTAATAACCGAAGACAAACACTTACCTCCTACAGATACTTCTATTTTGCTTGGTTCAGCTGGCTCTTAAATGAAAAAAATATAGTCAAATGAATATGAATATAGTTTCAACGATATGAATCAGATAAGTATCTTAGAAAAATCAGGGAAATTAAGTTTTCCCTGAAAAAAAGCACCACATTTTTTCTCTTATGATCAGACTCAAATATCTTTGTCCGAGAGAAATGTAACTTTCTATAGAGTCTGCAGCAAAATATAAAAAAATACCCAAACATTTATTACATTACACTACCTAACACTTTCTCTTCTGAGTATGGTTCCGATCTGCAGCAGACATATCACCAAGTCCTAGCAGAACATAACGTGCACTTGCATAGAACATACCACGTTTGGAACAGCTTTACTCAAACTGCTTAAATATAAAACTGTATTAAAAAAAAAGTCATCACTTCAGGTTAGTATTGTCTTCAATGGCAAGTGTGTGTATTTTGGGGGAGAGTGTGAAGGTGCAGAACAGAGGGCAAAAAGTAGGTTTTAATTCCATAATGATTTTTCTATTATCTGTGTTGATGGATTATAGATGGACAGGTGCTAGGAAAGCCATTTAACCTTTTTAACACTGTGGGTGAGTTAAAGACAGACTACAGCAAGTTCACTGCCCATCAGCAGCTCTTTTCCTCCCTCCCACCACCTCCAAATGTAAACAAAGGAGCCAGTAGTTTCCTTTGTAAGTACTTCCACCGCCCAAGTGCCCCTTACTCTTAAAATGTTTATCGAATGTCTTCTCAGTTTCTCAGTTTCTTTGAGTAACAGTTTATTCAGTCAATTGCAAAAGTCTTTCCTGCACTGCATTAAATTGGGATGCACATTTCTAAAAGGGAAGTTGCTCAACTACATTTACTGTAGCTATTCATAGCATAAAGCTAAGTTCTCCATTCAGACTAAGATAGGTGATATGTGTGGTCTAGACACAGTCTAGCAGGGGTTACAGAGCTGTGTGGTGGGCAAAATTCCATCAAGAGCCCATTCCAGGTTCTTACATGTTACACAGGCAAACTTCACTTGGCTGAACATCCATCTCGTACAGACACACACATACTTCGAGCTAAGCAGACATCAATAAATGGATACTGAAGTAGCTTTATATATTGCCCCTAGTAATCCTTCTTTTCAGCTCACTCATTGCCTGCAAAAATCAAATCAAGGAACACGCCATGACACAAGCTCGAAGGAAGCAATGGCTCTTTCTATTAATTTATTAATATTTAATAGCTATAAAAGTCACCGTTGCACACCATCTGTCAAAATAAAATGGCTCATCATGAGCAGCATGTACCCAGGACATGACTACTAATATCATCTGCCAGTAAGATCAAGAACTCCATATCCTACCCCTCCTGCAAGGACATGCATCATGCTCTGCATCACCTGGTAGTACTGGTGCTGCTGCTGGTGCTGTTTGTGGTGCTTCTGCTTCAGCTTTTTCCATCAGCTCTAAGATTAGACATGATCGCTGTTTAACTTCACAATGAAAATGGTCCACATGTAACACAACGGCAATCTTACTTCTTGAATCTGCAAATCCTGAAACTTCTCGCATGAACAGGTTACTAACACTTGTGATTGAGCTGCAGTTCAATATTTTTTGTTACAGAAAAAAACATTCCCTATCTTGCCTGCAAGCACCAAGATTTCCTTTTCAAGTTCCCACGTATTCAGAAGAAGAATAAAGCATCATACCTGTAAGTGGCAGGCTCAGAGCCTTTCAGTCATTCACCTTAGTATCTATCAATACCAGATAATTTTGATCCTAATTAATGGACATGGATAATGCACAAACCCCACATGTTCAATGACCAATCTGCTCCTCCAGTGATGGAGGATGATCGGGTATCTGGGTTGTTCTTACCGAGCGTATTAGCTAGCCTCAGTCCCAACACATGCTGACAGTTATGCTGAACAGACAATAGTTTAACAGATTCTTTAATTTCTAATTCAGTTCTCCTGAAATGCTATTACACACTTATCTGCCTGGAAGGTTCCCTCTTACAAAGGGATCTCTTTCCCACCTAAGAAGGTGTGCCTAGGACTGGTGAGCAGGTCAGTAGGAGATACTAGCTATAATATCTTCCTGAGAACACTTCATACTTGCAGTTCACAGACCTCAGCCTGTTAGCTGGAACATACTGGTGGCTGGATGCAAATGAATGAACGCTGGGTCGCTAAGGCTCGGACTGGGTAAGGCCAAATGAACGACAGTAGGTTATTTGGCCTCTGAACTTCTAATCTGACATTGGCTCAGAAAGAACATGACACAAGGGACACTGTAATGACAGTGTTTTGCAGTTTGTTAAATAAGATCTAAAAAGCAGGTCACAATTATTTTAGGCAACTGAAAATACTAAGAGAGCTTTTTTTCCCCTCTTCAAACAATTTCATTAACACAGCCAAACTGACCATGGCACTACAGGTAATTACACTCTGCCTCTCTAAACTGTTACAGTTTCAGCAGAATGCAGAATTTTTCACTGGTATACAGTTGTGCAGCTACTGGAAAGTTCTTGCTTATTAACTGCTACTGCGATGGATCCAAACCTAAAATGTAGGCACTCCCATGTAAATCTGTTGCTCAGTCAGGGTCCTAAATCTCTTTGGGACTCTGCAGCTGAAAAATACAAAATCAGTATCTTGCATTTTCACATCAAAGTTAATGCTGATCTTAGACTGTTCTGTACATTTACCACACTGCTCTCAAGTTAATTGCACACGCACATTTCGTCAGGAAACCTTAATGAGACAGACACAGACAAGAGTCATACATGGAACTTAACCACTGTGGAGCCTCTGCCACTAAGCCAATATATAGAAAACAGATCTTGGTAAGATTACAAAAACACATTTGCCATCAGTCTCAAATACTTACGATTGTTAATCACAAGTCCTGGAAATGGTCTGGAAAAAAAAAAAAAATTTACTGATTCTAAAATATGCTGCATGGGGTCTCCCTCCCAACGCAACCTCACCTAACACAGAGGTCATGCTAAAAAACGAACAGAAAGTTGAACAAAACAGAAGGAACCATCATAGCACCTCTTGGCCACCAGCATTTTGAAAAGTAACATACGCATAAAGATCTAAATTCTTCCCTCGGCCACCACTAATTAACAACAGAGTCACCACTTGTTCAGAGCTCAATTAAATAAAACGTATCAAGCAAGAGTCCTTTCAGTTACAACTGATTAAGACTTGAGAATTCAGACCCCTTATTAAAATATAATTAAGAAATTTCTCTCTCTCTCTCCCCCCACCGAAGCTTATAGAATCCTGTGAATCAGTCTATGATTTTAGAAGTTACATAAACTTATAAATTTTTATTTTCAATTCCTGAACGCCTCCTTAGTATGATTCCTAAGTTTCATCTATTCTGCTTCAGGCATGCAAATATACTTTGTATATACGTGTGTGTGTATATATGTCTATGGAAATATACAAATAAAATTCACTTATATTGTAATTGGACAATATTGTATTTTCAAATACTGTAGATAAACTCATTTTTTAGGGGAAAAACACATTTATCAAAGAGCTTACCTTAATTCAGTATTCTTAACACAACTGAAATATTTAAAAAATATTAATAGTAATACTACTACACACACACTATTTGCTATTAAGAGCCAACAAGCTCTGGACTTGTCCCAAAACTTGATCGTATAAAACAGGAGAGGAAGCCCCACAACACACTAGGACCCTTTTTCAACTCAAAAGACAGCTTGCTGTAATATGCAGTATTAATAATATGCCCTTTGTCATACTAAATTGGACGTGTCCCCCAAAGAGTTACCATCTTCATTCATGCTATGAACATGTGGGCTTCCTTTGACCTGATATATTGTTATCCAAAACAGAGCCAACATCTTCCACTATTTAAAGATGCACTGCAACTTCTATTCTTTCAAATCTCAATTTACTCAAACTACAGGGCTGTCCTTGCAACATCTGTACAATCTAATCAATGGCAACTACATACCGAATGACAGTAAATTTGATAAACTCTGCTGATTCCAAAATCTTCCTCATCGAGCTGATTTCCAGATAACTGGGAGCTTTAAATGCCACGCCAGGAGGCATCCCATCCACCACCACACAGCCAGGGTTGATAGTGATTTTTCTGTACGGGACTTTCACAGGAAAATTCATACCAATGGCTTCACCTAAGTGAGAGAGGTCATGTTTATTTTCAAGTCTACATATTTATGATTACATTGAAGAAAAAGTTGTCAGACGATTAAGAAACTAAATGCAAACCCAAGCTTTCTATCAGATTTGAAACTGAAAATTCACTTGACAATGAAACTATTACAGTGTCAGAAATAGATGTTTTGGACTACACTCATGAACATTACTATGAGAGTGTTAAGTTACAACTCCAACCCTGACAGCTCACCATATAAAGAACCCAGATTCTGTTTTTACTAAAAAAAGATATATAACAGGATATCTAAGGAAATAGCTACATGAAGGAAAACAAAGTGTTTCCTGCAATGCCACAAAAAGCAATTCAACATAGCACTAGTGAAGGAATTTGAGACAAAAACTCAGGTCATTATTGCTGTAGAATGCGAATACAAAGTAAAAAAAAGAAAACTATACACAGAAAAAAGGTTAAGTTGCATTTTTAAAATTACTGTAGTCCCAAGTATTAAGAAGTCAGTATTATGAAGCCCTAAGAAGAATCATGGATTGCCAGCAAAATAAATACTTCATCCATGTTTACACAGAAAGAAACAGGAAGGGGGGAGGGGGAGGGGAACATAAAGCAATCTATATTCTTAGGGTTTTTTTTTGTTTAAAACACCAAGCAACCTGCATCACTTATAAAAGATTCTTTTTGAAGTCAAAGCACAACATTCATACACAATTCTCAAATTTGTTCATTTTAATGATCATATTATATCATTCATTGTGATGATTCAGTTACTTCAATACGAACAACATTAACTGCATTCACATCTATGTAAAAATGGGGAGTAAGAAGCAATTACCAAATTTCCGGCTAAAAAGATCATTTACTTGCTCTCTCAATTGTCTGGCTTTTTCTACTTTTGACAGTCGCTCACTTTCATCATCTGGAAGAAATTGTTAGAATAGCATCAGAATTACGCAGATTTTTTTTTCTTCCCTGAAGCTTGTTTATCATTGCATGTTTACTCAAAGCAGGTATACTAGAGTGCTTCAAAACAGGCACTGTCTTTGTTCCTAGTTTTAGCAGTAACACAGAATTGTAGAAATATGCAAAAAACAGATGGTTGTTAAGAAATCTGTGAGAAGCTTCAAAGTATTTACATAACCAACATTAGATTTACTGTCCAGAAATGGTTTTGTAAACTTAATCTAAACCCACCAATTATATTTTATTTTCTTACAGTACACATAATAGTGGGGAAAAGGAAAAGCAAAGTGACCATTCAATAGATGGCCACAGCACGCAATGTTCTTCACAGTTCCTAATGTATGTAATACATGCCTGAGAAAACAGTAATTGGCGTTAAGACAAAGCAGTTCGGTGCGTATGGTTATTCATTTCAGTCTGAGAACTGATCTCTTGAAGTTGCCAAGAAAATTGCAAATCAATATTTAATTTCTTGCATGAGAAAAAAAGGGAAAGATGTGGATACTTCTTAACTAGGGGCAGGACCAAGAATATTCTAGAGATGTCACTGAACAGACAGTCATGAGTGTTAGAAAATATTTAACATCTCAGCAAAACCAGAATGCTAAATTATGCTCTTTGTTGACTGTACTTGTATTTCAGTGAACCAGCTTGACTGTAGGAAAAAACTTTATCAGCCTAAACAAATGTCATAAAGAATATAAGCACAAGAAGTATGATATAAAACCAGACCGTATACACACCTGGTATAGTTACTTGAATGATGTTAAGATCTTCAACACCTGCAGCTGTGTTCACCACTGTGTTTGTTGTGGTGCTTGCTATATTGGCCATATTAGATGAATTATTTTTTCCTAAAAGTAAGAGAATTAATTTAAAAAACTTTTGTAGAGAGCTCAAAACCTTGAATGTCATATATAAAGAAAATATTGCAAAATAACAGATATTTGCAAAATTTTCAAAGCGGACCCAGTTCCATTTTCAAAATGGGAGCAGCTGCCAATGAGACATACTTATTGAAGGTACACACTACTCTCTCTTTCCAACCTAAGAGGAGAAAGAGCTAGATTAAAGATAATGTTAATCTTTACCTAGCTCATTTTCTAAAAAGATTATTAAGGAAAGGAAAAAAAAAAAAGAGTACGCAGAGCATGCATTTTGGTATTTTTATTAACAGAAAAATCATAGCACTTGCAGTTAATTCAGTAACACCTACCGATCCGTGTGTTCACTGCATGCATTCACAAAAGAAATCCCTTACAGCTGTATTTGTGAGCCACACTGTCCAGTGGCACAAACTAGCATAGTTCACGTAACTCAGCAGAGTTTTGCCAACCCATAGTAACAGATAATGATATGACTCAAAACATTTAAGCCATGACCTGCTTGACACAACTTTCTACTGGCTATCTGCACTCCTATCTGTGGAGCACCTGTCATTTAGATGACTTGCGCATTACGAGCAAATAATTTATCTCTAGACCTGAATTACTTCTGTGAATCACACATTACTTGTTACATTTTGCTAAAAGGTAGTAAAGAATATATTAGAGGCATGATTATTGTGAATAACTCAAAAATTTTAATACTCCCTTGCTAAAGCAGTATTAAACTGTAACTGGTAAGTGCTCTTCCCATCTTAAAAGCATACAAGCAAACAAACCAAGCACAATGTAGAATGAATCTTTCAGGAATTCGTTAACACCATGCAGCTCTCCTGATTTGTATTTAATCCTTGAAAGAGACTGTTATCTAGAACGTTAAACAGTTGCAAAACTCACTTTGGGGGCTTCTAGCAGAATTTTCCTTAACAGCTGCCTCAAACATCTCAGGCCTGCAAACAGATTGAATATTTCATGTACAATAATAAAATAACATTTATCAACATTAAAGAAAATGCTATTTTCTAATATTAGTTTATTAAAGACAGGAACTAAGTGATACCCTCTCAGTCAGCCAGACAGCCAAGAATGCAATGGCTGAGAGGCTCTGCAACTTCTCTTGCCACTGTTTCTACACTGGCACATGGGTATCTAAACCTATTCTAGACAATAGAAAAATAAATTCTTACAATCCCCAGCATATGAATCTCCACTTCTCAGCTCTTAGTACACTGCCAGCAAGTTTTAAGAGTAACCCATAAGTGCTCCACGCACTAGGAACTAAACCAGTGATGTGATAACTGAAATGGGCTAAGAAATCTGGACTTGCTCTTTCTCCCAAAACAGGTTGTGAGTGTCTTTCAGAACAAAGAGATTACTGTATCTTGCTCCACCTCCACAAGAGCTTTCTGACCATTTCCTCATTTACTAAAAATATTCCAGTGTGTACTGTACAGAGTAATTTAGCAACTTGGCAACACAATTTCATTTTTTGGTCTACTTTTCAATTCTCATAGAATAGATTATCAAAGACATAAGGGAGTCTTACTTTTTAATAATGAATTTTATCTTAGATTTGTTTCTCAGGATCTTTTCTAGTCTTGGAATTCCAAAAGTAGAAGGTCGGCGGAATGGCACCCCCTCGGGTAGTCCTTCCACATAGAAAACCTCCGGGAAGGATTCAAACAATGCAAACGGTACCTTCACTGGTTCAGTCAACCCCAGCGCTTCCCCTGAAATGCAACACAGCAAATAAGCTACAAGCTAGATAACTGATGTGTATATAAAAAGGAAAACCTCAGGTACACACGGTATATAATGGTTGGCACATACATACTAGATTAGATGGAACCAGCAGGCTTTGCCTTTTTTGGTGACAGCTATGAGTAGGCCGGAAGAAAATTAAGAGTCTCAAACATAAGTCATTCTGTTGCAACAAATCTGATCATAATTTGCAGTTGAAAATTAATAATTTGCAGCCAGCTTATGCCACTGGCTTGGTCTGCATACAAGACTATCCCATTTGTACTCCACCTTGTTACGGGCAATGCATTCTATGTCTCTGCCAGAGAACAGCACCAAGGGCAGGCGAGATGAGTGTTCTTGTTCCAAAAACCACGCTCAGAAGACTAATGAGAAGTCATTACTTCCAAAAGTCATTAGCTTCCAAACAGCCCTAGAAGAAGCACTGGGATACGATTGAGCACGTCTCTCCAGATACCATCCATAACATACCGAGTCATGCAGAGGCTTAAGTCATACAAAGTCCCATTCATAGGCAGAGTGTAGAAAGCTCAAAAAGATGTGCCAGGATGTGGAGTCACTATGTCTCCGGGTCATTAAAGAAGTAGTAATCCAACCACAACTTCTCAATTTCCAAACCCAAACAAAATAACTAGTGGAAATGTGACACAGAATTGCAAGCAATGTACGTGAGAAGGAACTCAAATGAGAAATTGCCTACAGTACACAAGGACTGTAGAACCTTTGGAATAAACATGTGAACGTCTCTCTCATACATCTAACTGCACGTTCATAAGAAAAACAGCTCAGTAAAAAAGAATTAATAAACTTACCACACTTTTCATTAAAAAGATTTTCGACTTTCTGCTTTAAGTCAGTAATTTTGGCATTCCACGCCTCTGCCAGGAGGAAATTGGAAGAATTAAATCAACACTCACAGAATGAATCAGTCCTTGAAGAATGTTTTAATAAATGCTTAATAAATTATTGTGCTTGATAACTGATTTACTATGACAGTAAATTGTGCAAAATGGCTTTCACTCTGCAAATGGCACTGAAACATTCTGCTGCAGTCTAAACCTATATCCACATCAATCCTCATTTTCCTAAAGCTTTGAAAAATACTGCTACTAGATAAAGCAAGGGCGATTAAAATTGAACTTAATCCAAGAATGATCCAAATTTACCGTATCAGGCAGCATAAAATTTACTCATCTGAACCAGCACCCAGAACAGTGGCAGAAAGTTCTTCACATGTTCAGTGACATAGCCCTGAAACACATCTCTCTCTCAAGAACTATAAACTCTATCCTAGTTTCAACTTCAGTGGGTAAGATTAAATGTCCATCTAGCCAGGCGTTTTGTTTCTGACAGCGATCAGCAGCAACTCCTAAACTGGTCTACTTGTGGCTGCAGTACGTGGTCTGTAGCTGGTCTATGGAACTAAAAACTCCATTGAAAGTTTAAAAAAGTTGAGGATTTTTTTAAAAAAAAAAAAAAAAGCCTAGGTCTAACAATAAAAAGCAAGTCCAAGAAAACTGTACACAACTCTGAATATGAATACTGCCCATGCCAAAAGGAGCAGTCATACCAGATCAGTATCGTATATGCATTCTAAACTGGCTCAGTAGGAGTAGAACATTACTTTGTTTCACCTTTTAAGACCGTATGGCTAAAAAGAAAGCATGAGTCACAAACACAACCAAGCAAATAACAAACTCCTATATAAATATAAGCAAATAAACTCAGAATGTAAGGATGCTGAGAAAAGGTTTCACGAGACTTGGGAACTGCTTACAGTTACTCTGAATACAGTCATTCATCTCACTTGACTATGAGGAATTTACCTGGGTTGCAAATTGACCCTGCTTTCAATGCAGATTTCTGTGCTAGAGGACTGCACAGGCAGGCCTCGTCCTCCATGGCTAAGAAGCTCCAGCCCAATGCTCATGAACACAACTACATGGCTTCCAGCCCTGTCTGGCTTTTCCTTTACCCATCTTCCAGAACCGGAGAGGTCTATAATGGCAACCTTGCAAAAATCAGCTCCGATAGATCATGGCTTACTAATGTTAGTTCAAATGCTTCCTAGTTCCTACATACCACTTGGGCGTCTCTGCCCAGTGATGCTCAATACTTCAAGTTTGTGGAGTGCTTAAGCTTACGCACAATATCAGATCTCAGCTGGGATTATGCACTCTGGTGGTACCGTGCACCAGACAAGTCCTTAAAGGGCCTACAGCACTGTGAAATAACTGAGCAGCAAAAGTCTAAAGGGACTGATTCTGAACCCAAATTAATAAGATCTACTGGACCCGTGCTGCATTTGTACAGCATTCTCCATACATCACCCACGATTTCTCTGATGCAGATTATTCTACGTGATAAAGAACTGAATGTACATGAAAACAAGAACTTCAGTCATTCACTGACTGTAGAATAAAACACAAATTCAAAATATCTCCGATACGTAATCACCAGTATTTTCAATACCAACATTAAGAGAATGCATGTGTGCTAATTCCCACAACATTTACCAAAAGAAAACTCTCTTCCTCGTGGCTTGAAACTCATATTGGACCCATTGGTTTGAGAATTAGTTCGAACTTCTGTTGTTTGTGGTTTATTAGGACCTGTAAAAAGACATTACATATATACATGCAGAGAGCAGAAGCAAGCCATCATATGAAAAGAACAATGCATCAAACTTGATTACTAGAGAAGATCAACTTCTGAATCAAGAGCAGAAAGAAAAAACCCTGAAGAAGTTCTAGGGTTGTATTTAAGCATTTGATACTACTGATCACGTCTGTCACTTCTCTGCTCAGGACTACATCAGTTCCCACATCTCTGCTTGGAACAAAAGGCCCAAGCAAGCTGTTCAACTCCAACACTTTACATAACCATCATCTGCACAGAATCCAGTATTATTCAGAAACAAAACATAAAACCGTTTCTATATTAAAGTGTATTTGGAGCCCCGAAATGAAACTGAGTTTGCTATACGAGGTGCATGTATAAGTTAATTATGGGCTATGAAAACAGAGAACAACAGAAAACATTAGAAGAACAGAAGAACACTAGAAGAATATTCAATGATATTTCTTCCATACCTTCTTCAACAGTAACTTCAATTTCTGGGACCTTTGAATTGCCCGCAGGACTTCGTGACCTTTTTGAACTCTTTGGGCTCATTGCTGGAAGTCAATATAATACAAGGTGTAATACACAAACCCTCTGTAATGTATATCCCGCACAGCTAATGAAAAAACAGCTGCATTCTGAAAATTCCAACAGACTGAAGAATCACTTGTGTCTGTACTAAGTACAGTCTGCATTGCAAAATCTGAACAATACAGTGACGCTCACAGCTTTAAAAAGTAGATTTGGTACTCCTGCAAAAGGCAGGTATCACACCTAAATTTTCACTCCACTAATGCAGAACAGAAGACTTCGTTGTTTCTAAGTGTGAGGGACAGCTTTGGGACTTTTTATTATCTAAATAACAAAATTACTAACTTCTGAATTTTTTATACAGACAAACTTAAAAGACTTTATTTTTTAGCCTTTCCTTACAAAATTTCACTGTTATTTACTTCAGTTCACAGCTATAAGTTAAATATGGTTTAGGCCATTAATAGCAAAATAAAAGTTGTCTAAATTGGGTAAATTCCATTCTCTGTATTGCAATAGTCTTAAGTAACAAGAAGTAGATAAATTTATGTTTTGAGTAACTTTTTCAAATAATAGCAGATTTAAAGGCTACTATACTAGACCATCTTAAATAATGCCTTTTGTTTGCAACACCCGTATTTTTCAACCACAAAAATCTCTCAAGTCTGCTAAGGAAGCACAAAGTAAGTATTTATGAATTGATGGCAGCAATTAATACTTAATTGTTTACCTTTAGTGTTTATTTTACTAGCCAGTGCTGGAGGCAAATAGGAAGTGACAAGCTCAGGCCTAGAAGTTGAACAGAACACAATCCAATCAATTACACATGCAAGAAAAAGAATACAGCAAAATATGATAAATTTCTTGGAATTCAGTTGAGTTCCAATTTACATAACATCAGCTCTCTATAAGAAAACTCTTCAAGAAGCATAGGTGACTCTCCATCTACTATAACCACAAAAAGTTAGAAAACATAAAGCTAAAGTTTCTACTCTGCAATTTTCTTCTGGGTTTAGCTCAAGAAAAAAATAAAGAAAGAGAAGGAAAAAAAAAGAAGGAAAAAAGCTTCTAGGTACAAGGCCATTTCTTCCCTAGATCCTTGATGCATGAAACACACGATTTATACATCTATATAAATTTAATAAGGAAGGTATATCCTTTTATGCGATAAAACATACATACAACATTTTCTTTCTGTATCATGGAAACAGAATTTAGGTAGCATATAAGCCTAAAGTTGCTGGGAAGAAAATCAAATAACTTCAAAATCAAGAGTAAAAATAACCGAATTACAAACATACTTTTTAACAACAAATTTGATTTTGCCACTCCCACGGACAATTCTTTCAAGGCGTGGAATTCCAAACCATGTGGGACTCCGGAAGGGGATTCCTTCTGGCAAGCCTTCGACGTACAGGTACTCAGGGTTTGATTCAAATACAGGATAGGGAACTTTCACTGCCTCTGAAAGCCCCAGAGCTTGGGCTGAAAATAAAGATTTAATGACAGTTTACACACTCAAATGGGTGGTATTTTATCTCAAGTGATTTTAAGAAGCTTGGCTTACAGAAGCTCTGCTAATCAGAGATAATAAAAAAACCCCAAGAGAAATATTTAAATAGATTTTCTATTATTTTCTCTAGAATAACGGCAAACGGGGACTTTGTCCATCTTGTTACAGATAACATCTAAGCCTGCAGTGGCCAATATATTCTTCTGAGATCTGTTTTCATCCAAAAGCTTTTTGTGCACATATCATCACCTCCAGTTGTCACACAACTGGAAAAGCTATGGCCTAGGATGCTGTTATAAAGTCATTTATGTCATTTATAGGGAAGAGTCAGTAAAAAGTAGGTAAGAGGAGTCACGATTTCCATATCTATCCTAGTACATTTCTGGCGTTTAAATAAGTACAGTAAAATTTAAAACTTTTTACAGATGAGTTTTAAAATGCAGCAGTGTTATAAACCAGTTACTTTAACATTTAACTTACCAAACTTCATATTAAATATCTCTTCTACTTGCTTTCTTAGCTTTGTGATCCTGACGTTCCAATCTTCTTTCACTGAAAACCAGAAACAGATATATGGCAGAGTATTACCCAGTTCTAGATAAAGAGGTACATTCGAACACATTTCTTTCAACACAAGAACTTGTAAACTACCAACACAATCACATCTGAGTAGACAAGGACACACAACGAGTGATGATTATTAATGGCAGCTTAAATGATACACTCAATTCCCTCTACATAATGGAAAATCTCTTTAAATGTAGTTACAAACTTCAAACATCAGCCCAAGAGGGAGAACTTGTTCTTCAGAGCCTTTAGATGTAAGAAACAGTTATTCTAGTGGCTCTTAGAAAGTTGGAAGTAATTAATCATAGTGCGTAAGAATAACACCCTCTAGAACAGAAGATGAGGATTTAAAGAGTGCTTTGCTAAACATTTTGATTAGCATAAAAAAGCCTCTCATCTTCAGTCCTGTTCTCTATTGTAAATAAAAGCCAATTACAGGAGTGCTAGCCAGAGCAGACAATTTGTAGCTTAGGTAGAGAAGAAAGCAAAGGACAGTAGCAGCAATACAAAGCACTTTTCTGACAAACAGCATCATAATTCATTACTTTTCATCATAACCCACAAATAACAATTAACTGCTACTGAGCTAAAACCAGAGTTGTGGAAAGCATGCATGAAGGAAGGTATACAGAATCTTTTTTGTTTCCAACTCAATTTTGACTAACAAATTACCTGACCTTGTTTATTACTAGCTTCTTATATTTTCAAGGCAAGATGCAAAAAATACTAATGCAATCTGGCTTACTTATGATAGATTTCACAGGTATTTAACACCTGCACCTGTGTTTATACTTACTCCCATGTTGTAGCCTTACTGGCAAAGGAATTTGACTGACTAATTTACTTTAAAAAATTAAAATGCTGTTTGTTCGCAGACTGTTGAGGGCACAGGATTACTACTTTGCAACAGAGTATTTTGCTTTAAAAAAGGTCTAATATTCTTTAGCAACATAAACTTTGCATCTACAGTAAGACAACCCTCAGCCTTTGCCTGTGAAAATAGTTTTCACTGGGCTCTAACCCCAAGAGAATGTTTGCTGTGTTTGCCTGTCTGACATCAAATCCTGGACCCTGGTAAGCTTTGTGGGCACTGGTAATACCAGACTCACCTACAAGTTAGTGAACAATACAGCTAAATAACTCGTACAAAAGAAATGTTATTCTAAACATTCAAACAGTCTGAGTTTTAAGAATCATGACCACTGCATGCCAGTTCTTTCAGAAAGAGGATTTTATTAGCTGGTTTTTTTATTGCTGTCATTGGCACCTGCTGTTATTACTTCATTGTCAAACTGTCAGTTGTATTGTCAAATTTGATGACAATCCGGGTTTTGGCAACAAAACAAAGAAAAAAAAACAACCCCAAACAGGATGCTGCCTTTTCCTTCCACTCCACATTGAACACAGTCTTTTCTACTGAGCTACCCTCTTGCTGAATATGAACCTTTTCCTAAAATCCAAACAAAATCCACATTATGTTGCGATGACATAAGATGACTACTGAGTACATGATTATTTAATAAATACTCTTCTTTTTTTTTTCCCTGCAGTGAGCCCTACGCAATTATTTCCTAAAGCTGAGGTTTCTTTATCCAGTGAAATGTGCGTGCATGGAAAAACCTAGGAAGCCCTGGATCTCGGTTTGTGTTATTACTATAAGCAGATTCATGCTTCTAAAAAAAACCTAGCAAGATCTGGATTGTGCACTTCTGTAGCAAGAAACTGCCAATACACTCCAATTCAGAGCATTCAGAAATAAAAACCTATCTGATTCTTCTCCTGTGCTAAAGGCACTTCATGCCTGCAAGAAGTCATTATGATTCCTTAACAACAGAGGCCTGAAAGAAACCCAGCGGAGTCAGCTGTGAAATGCTAAGGGGCTCCAGAGCTCTGATTCAGGCCAGGATAGGAACTCCAGTTCTCCCAGGCTGTGAAGGTGATCCATTCTAGTTATTTCAAAGCCAGCTGGACTGCACCACGATCCAGAAAGCCATCCACGTTCATAATGATCAATTTATTCTTTTCAGACCTCACGAAGAGTTTGTCAGCACACTCATCACAGAACGGTTACTTCCTGAAAAATGCTGTATTGATCCAAATGTGTTTCCCCACCAAAACCCTCCATTCCCACTTGGAGACAGCAGCTGTCTTACCTGGGGTGTTTGACCTGGGCTGAATAACTTCGGTTGAAGTGAGTGTTAGCAGCTCTGGCCTGCAACCAGAAAACAAATAATCTGCCCATTCTTGACATAAATTAAATACTGCTACTTAGTAGTAGTGACATGAATTGAAAAGTCTGGATTTTTCTATTATGTATTTCACACTTGTGAACATGCTACAAAGATATTTTGGAAGTCTTTTCTGGATTGCAAATATTCTGCATTAAAATGCAGAATATCTAATTGGCCTATTTGATAACTAGAGACTGAATGCTTCATGACTTCATGAAACCAATTGCTTGATTATGCAAAGGATGTTTGTTTGGCCTCTTTCTTAAAAAAAAAAAAAACCCACAACACAAAACCAACAAGTTTAGGCGTTAAAACAAACACTTACCTTCTGATCACAAATTTTATTCTGTTGCCCACTTGAATTATTTTTTCAAGGCGAGGGATTCCATACCAGGAAGGACTCCTAAAGGGGATGTTCTCTGGTAGCCCTTCAACATAGAGGTCAGTAGGATGGGCCTCAAATTTCTGGTATGGAACAGCTTTCGGCTCAGTGCTCCCCAAGGCCTCAGCTGTTGGCACAAAATACATCCAGTAAGTGGACACTTTGGCCATCCACCTTCATTAAAAGCTAGCTAAGCTACCAATTCTTCAGGCTGTTGCAATCACGACCCTACAACCTGGGACAACGCAGGATATCTAAACCCAAGAGAGTCCAAGTCTCAGCACATCAAAACCAAAGATTTGCCATATTGTATCATGTTGCTATTGGGCAGTCACAATGCTAGACTCAAGATTACTGGGTTCCTCTCTGGGGCATATTACAGTGGTTTTATCCAAACTTTTTTATCTATTATAGAGCATCATGAAACATTTTATTCTAGCTCTTACAAAGTTGACTGCTTTTTTTTATATTGGAGAGAACATAAAATTCACCCAGGAATGTTCTAATACTAATTCTAATGATACTCCAATGGATATAAATAAGTAAATGTTTGTTTTATTCACCAAAGGAAAAAAAAAATCCAAATAGGAAGGAACTGAGAGCAATTAGAAGAGCTGTACATAAAGACTTACGCATTTTTTTAAACTATGAATTTACCTTACTGTATAAGCAGTAGAGTAACACATTCTTTTTCACTTAACTGCCAGGATTTTAAGTATTTCAGAAAACTGATCCAAGGTCTCATTCATGTAGACGTTCAAAGGAAATAATGAAAGCAACATTCAAGAAACACAAAGCCATAAAAGAAAAGAAAGTAATAATACTGTACTCACCAAACTTTTTACAGAACAGTTGATCTACCATCTTTCTCAGTTTGGTGATTCTGGCATACCACTCCTCTTTCACTGTGTTTGAGAGTGACACAGAACAAAACCAACATTCTCTAATTACTTTGGTTATATTTTCAGCCGTTCAGTTTATAGCATGCATAACCATCCTGCATTTTCACATAACCCAGAAAATACTATGCGGAAGAAGTATGGATTCAACTTGGAACTAGGAAAATTAATTACAAAAAATGACAGCATATTAAAAACTGTACTAAAATACATTGAACCAGTGACATTGCTCTTGCTACAAAATACAGTGTACTGGCATGAAGAACTGCAAGGCTTTCATCATCCACCTCCAATCTGCAAATCCCATTTGGAGATGGAATTAATTTTTTTGCCAGTTCCATTTTCTAAAAAAAGAAAAAAATATCTTGATATTCAGTGCAGAATTTGGTATGCATATGGGATGGAAACTTGCTTTCAAGGAATTTGCATTAAGCACTAACAACCCCAAAGCAAGCCTTTACAATAGGTGCACATAGCAGTTTGCTCCTTGCTGTACATTCATGCTGAACTTCCAGCACGCATTTCTCCTACTGTTCATGGAGAATACTTTTTAAATGATTAAGAACTACATCAAATGACTCTAGGAATTTTGTCATTCTTCTTGAGATGACAAGCAGCTTAGTTCCAACTCTCCAAAATGTTTCCTTGACACTACGTAAGATATGAGTTAAGTCATAACTGAGACACAGAAGCCAGCATGTGGCAGCTACGTACATTAGCATATCCTGGTCAATAAACCAAGATTAAATACAGTTTTTCCATCATTTTATCACTTAAGCATCTTTGCTTATTGGCTGATATGCACGCAAATTTGGAGTTCACGAGACAAAGTTTTGCACCTGAAGATAGTCATGAGTGTGAGTTCTGCTCCTCCAGCAGAATAACAGAGCACCACAGTGATGTTAGTGCTGTCCTATTTGGTAGCAGGAATGGCAAGAGCTTTTGTTTCTGTTTTGTCATGTGTGCTCGTCATTTAGGATTGTGACCGGTACCCCCTGCTCCCAACCCCTGGTAATGTGGTTAGCGTAACTAATGCCATTTTGTAAGGCAAGCAGCCATTCTCTGTGACAGAGCGAGTCACATATTTGTTCCCTCTCCCTTCATTCTCAGGCCCTGAAGGTCCTGTAAACCAAGCAGACAAACCAAACACATTTCTTCTTCCCCTCCCTCCTAGCCTCAAGGCGCCTGGATGCCAGGCTGATCACTCCCTCATCTGCCTTGAAGGTCCCAGGCACCTGGCCAGCCCAGTGGTGGCGATGGCCCCAGCATGGGAACAGGGAAGTGTTACAATGGCACACGGAGCTCTGTCCATAAAATCACCCTGCAAGTCCTACGGGGGGGGGCGGAACTTGGACCAGAGCTGCTGCTGGACAGCGAGACCCGTGACCCCACAGTGGCCAGGGATGCCTCCACCGTCCTCGGCTTCCTCTGAGGATTGAGTGACTTGTCTTCTTTTATATAATTTTTGAGTCTAGATTATGATTATTATATTGATACAGCAAGCCATGTATTAAGATCTGACCTGACCTACAGAGGGTCTAGGTGATTAGAAACCACAGGTTAAGTTGTATTATAAATCTGTATTATACTACTTATAAATTGTGCTACATTGATTCTGCTTCTAGAAATCCTGTGCCACTCTCATCATAAATTCTATGCTATGCTAATTATACTATCCTGTTAAAAAAATAAAGCTTTAATTGTAACTATGATTTAGTGCCACCATCATTCTGCTAAGGATCCCTAAAAGAACCTGTCTGTCCCCTCAGTGTCAGGTGACAGGGATCAAAGCAGATATCATACAAAACACTTTTTTTCTTCTGAATATGTCTTTGTGACCAACAAGTGGAAGCTCATCAGTCTTGAAGAAGGTACTGGACAGCTGCCAGGCTGTGGATTTAGTCAGCATGCACAAGGGTCCTGGTTTCAGCCGGGAGAGAGTTAATTTGTCTTCCTAGCAGCTGGTCCAGCGCTGTGTTTTGGCTTTAGTATGAGAAGAACGTTGGTAACACCCTGATGGTTTCAGTTGTTGCTAAGTCGTGTTTAGACCAAGTCAAGGACTTTTCAGCTTCTCCTGCCCAGCCAGCAAGGAGGCTGGAGGGGCACAAGAAGCTGGGAGGGGACACAGCCAGGATGGCTGACCCAAACTGGCCACAGGGGTATTCCATACCCTGGGATGTCATGCCCAGTATATAAACTGGGGGAGTTGGCCCGGGGAGGAGTGCTGCTTGGGAACTAACTGGGCATTGGTCGGCGAGTGGTGAGCAATTGCATTGTGCATCCATCACTTGTTTTGTGTATTCCAATCCTTCTATTATTATTGTCTCTTTATTGTTATTAGTGTCATTGTTAGTTTCTTCCTTTCTGTTCTATTAAACTGTTCTTATCTCAACCCACAAGCTTTACCTTTTTTCCGATTCTCTCCCCCATCCCACTGGGTGGGGGGGAAGTGAGTGAGTGGCTGCGTGGTGCTGACTTGCTGGCTGGGGTTAAACCACGACAACAAGCAACAACTTCTGCTCCGTAACTGCACTGCACCAGGCTGGGCTATCTTCATAGGCACCTGCTCACACTTCTCCAGCGATTTCCTGAGCCAAACCATCACTGCCTGACTGGTTTGTCTTGGAGCCACTATCAGTCTTCTCAAGGCTCCAGGGCTGAGGCCATTTCATAAAACGTTCCTGACCAGCCTATTTCCTACGAGAACGCAAATGCAAATCGTCTTTCTTCTGCCAGTCAAAATACAGCTTCGGTGCTCATCCCGTTTTCTCTCTCCTGCTGCAGACACAAGCTAGCAGGGGCTATGGACAGAGCAGGAGGTTGGACATGGAGCTGCAAAGACCTGAGAACAGGGGCTGAAGCTACATAGCTCTCTCTCCTGAGATGGCAGCAGACACGCGGAGCAGCAGAGGCGACAACGAGCTACTGGGGAAGAGGGAATCCAAACAGGGAGAAAAGAAACCTGCGGGAAAGGAGGCTCAGACAGCTGCTGTCTTCTGAGCTGTGTTCCCCAAGATGTTACCAACAGCTTTCACAGACTTTCTCTTCTCTCAGAAATAACGCAGAGGTCACACATGAATATACCATCATTATGAGGTAGTGAAGACAAGCGACTGTTCTTAACACTGTGCCATAAAAATGGGCTACCACTAGCTTTCCTAGCTACAGGGGCTTTATGGGATATGTAATGTACCTGCTTTGTCTTCATAATCAGTATAATCACATTAAATATGACAAAAACAACAGAGAAAAGGGATAATATAGAAACTCACAAAAGAGTACAGTTAAGTTTAAGACTCAGTCATTAGCGTACCCGCTATTTTTGTAGTCAAATTTGGTGCTCGAAGGAACAGTAGGTTATTAAGACTCAAGACACTAGGTTAACTTACACTGCAGGAAAAGTTTAATTCCTACACACATGTTAAAGTGACATCCTTATGACATAATTTCTTTGCTTAATTTAGATCTTTAATGTTCACTTTAAGTACAGTCTTTGATAAACTTTTTATAACAGAAGACTATGAGTACATAACACAACCTAATGGTGCTGCACTATTGCAGATACTACCATTTATATGCTTGTGTCACTGTCTGAACTACGAATTTATCTGGTATTACTAAAAATTCACAGTTCAACCAGGCTGAGTTTAGCAGTTAGCATTTTGGGGTTGGGAGCAATTTGTTTGCTATCATTGGTTCAGGCATACAAGCTTTCAATGCTTGGCTTAATTGGACAATTAAAAAAATCACCCCGAAGCCCAAGAGACAGCAGTATACAACTGAAGAGAAAAACAAGTCCAGGAAAGTAATTTACCAACTAGTGCCCGTGCAAAGGCACAATTCTTTCAAAACCTGATTTTTTGCCATACTAAACTTTTTTCTCCCAACTTGAGGGGAAATGAGTTCATGGGTGCAATCATAATGGAAGTCTATTCTTGTTTTTACACAGTCACTTTTTAACCTTTGGATGGGTGCTCAGTGGAGACAAGACATGTAAGAGCATGCATCTGCTGAAAAGTATTCCTGATGGCAAAAGCAGTTAGAATGCATTCTCTTTGCACTGCTATGTGAAAATGGAGTCTCACCATCTGAGCAAGTCAGATTCTACAATAATAAATGTCACTATAACCGCTATGTTCATTACTGCATTTCAGTTAATCTAATTTTGGCAAATTCCATATATAAGCAATTATTCCGTAATACAGACAGTTCCCTACCCAGTAACTCTATCAACTATGGAAACTACCGCCTTTTCTCTGTATCTCAACAGACTAACACTTAGCTCATTGTTTTTCCTTCTGGCCAGCTGAATCAAATCAGTTGACAGGAGTGTTAGTAACACTGGCTTGGATAGCCAGTGGAAAAATTGCTGTCACTTTGTAGCTAAAGAAAATTCAAAACGAGGAATTATTTGCAATGTGTTATTAGCAAAAGCAAGTGGTAGCCACCACTGAGACTGACAAATAGAAAATCATACCGTACTTCTACAACTCACTTGTTTGAAGACCTACCTCCTGCAACTGGTTTGTCCAGCGGTACATCTTCTCGTGTCGAATTCAAAAGCTCATGCCTAAAAGATTTAAGATACACGCTTCAACAGTGACATATACTTTGATAAACCAGAAGTTACAGCCTACAGTTGCAGCCTCAAGTTACCACTGAAGGATCAGTAAAAAAAACCAAAAAATAAAAGGGGACATCACAATCCCCAATATTAAATTCCAATTAACACCAAAGTATTATAAGAGCTGGTTGGAACCCTACTGACAAAAACATTCTTCATGCCTGATACTCATATCTACCTGAGCCACAACGTTTCACTGTAACATACAGATTACATCAAAATTATCTCCGAGGTCTAAGACGCACTTCATCAGAAACAAAGATCCAAATCAAAAATTTAACCTTTAAAAATGAAAAACTCAAAGCAGACGTTTCTGTTTCCCAAATACATCTACTTTTATCCATATTAGAACAATAAAAAAAAGTTAAAATTCTGACATTTCTCACAGAGCTGAACTGGTTTTTGAGCTGCTCTGGTTACCACACACTATAAAACCAATGAACAGCATAAATTAATTACTGTTAACAACTAAGACAAATTTGGCAAGAGCAGGTGCCAGCACTGCATAAATGTTAAAATCAAGACAGAGTGTCTGATTTTAAGTGAGACAAAAGGTAGATCTAACACTTCTTCCCCTTTTCTGGTTATCTGCAAGCGTTAAGATGTCAGAAACTGAACATCGGCCTCTCAAATTTGAGAAACTAGCATCCGAGCTGAAGGCAGCACGCACAGAGGCATGGGCTGTCACTACCACAGGGCCTGACCACTGCAATCAGCAGATTCCTATCCACTTTGAAAACGCTTGGATCAGGCCCTACACCACTGTACAACAGTAAAACGTCAGCTGTTACTCACAGAAGCCTCATTTAAGGTGTAAATGCCCATCTGTGGTGTGAAACATCGTATCTGTCTGAAGTGAAGCACCAAACTGTAACAGGTAAATATCCACCCACTCCCAATGCTGCCTGTCAGCCTGCCACAGTCGTACGCCGCAGTACCGGATCTCGAGGTGCTCTGCAGCTCTCAGATCCAGCACTCGGCATCCACAGATGCCAGCATCTCTCCCTGCATACCCTGAATTCAGGCTTGGTCCAGGCTCCCTTCCAATCCCACCTGCATTTGCAGAAAATAATGCCAGGGTTCTTCTAGGAAAGACACCAGGCAAGAAAGGAGAAAAAGAGAAAGAGGGGACCCCAGAACATGTCATGAGTCTCATGTCCTCACTTTAAAGGCTGACTATACCCTGCCAGGCTAGCTATGGCAGGCAACTGAGCCCTCAGGGTTTCTATGTACACGTGAGGTCTCCCTTCATATACACTATCTGATCTACCTCCAGACACACCAAGGACACGCATCCAACTAAATCACAGGAACCAGTAGCTATTTTGGCCTCAAGCCTCCCCTGAGAGATGCTATATACAGATACAGCCATAGACAGCTTGATACAGCATTCCAGCAAGAAAAATACAAAAGCACAAGGTGAAATTTAGGCCAAGATCCTCAGATAGCATAAAATACCCCCAGGTCAATGGCTTTCAAGATGTATTACAGCCGCAGAGATTAAAATAGTACAAAGAGATCTGCCCATGACAAGATGTCCGTAATATTCAAGAGATCTGTCCAGATCTCAGCCACCACTGTGGTGCTCTGGTGATCTGATAAGCTGAATTTATCACAGTGAACATCAACTAAAAATTACTCATCAGTACTGCAAAAGAATACATCAGTAAAAATCAGTTTGGAAGTTCTCAAAGAGAAAATAAAGCAGAGTGGAGCCAGCAGTAAACAATGAGTAATATAGGGACAAAAATGCAAAATTCCTTACTTTTTAATCACAAACCGGATCCGCTCCTTTGCTAGAAGTATCCTCTCAAGACGGGGAATGCCGTACGTGGATGGCCGCCTGAAGGGAATTCCTTCTGGCAGCCCTTCCACATACAAGTCTTCCACATGTGACTGGAAGAGTGGGTATGGGATAGACACTGGACCTTTTGCTTTTATAGCTTGCGCTTTAAGAAAAAAGGAGAATAAAAACATTAGGCTAGCTTGTGGCTCTACTCAAATTATGGTGTTTGATACCACTCTGAAAAACATTAAAATTAGCAGACAGGCAGTAACGCCCTCAGCAAATTTAAACAGGCAAGCATTCATATTTGTTGGGGTTTGTTTTTGTTTTAGAGCAAAATCACTCTAATTCACAGTAAACAAGCTGCGGAAATGCACACACATGCAGATTCTCCTCTTTTCACTTTGCTCTGTAAACATTTAATAACAGAGACTGCACCTGTTACACTGAAGTTTCACAGTATTTTGGGTTTGTTTAATAGCACATTTTGAAAGATTAAATTATCTAGACTTAATTATAAACCAAGCATGTTTCAGTTCGTTAGCAATGATTATTATTATTTGTTACTATTATTGGGTTACAAGAGTCATTAATGCCTTGGAGGAGGGGCACACATCCCTTTTTTTGAGTGAATTCCTAAAGCTTCAGTGTATTTTAGAAATCCAAGGAATCACTAACGAAATAAACAATACACTTCACACACTGCCAAAAAAAGCATGGCCCAACTAATGAAATCTTTGAAGCAAATGAAAAGTAAATAACAGATTCACCCACAGCTAGAAAATAACCTCAGTGTATTTCTTTGAGGACCGTAATCATATCAATACACCAATCAGGCTGGCAAATACTGGAGAATGGCATGATGGTTTGCAAATACCAAGAGGGCTAATTGCTTTATACTCACAAGGGTATGTTAATTTTGCAGGCCATGCAACAAGAATTCTCTATTACCATCTGACTGGCCTGCAAATAGTTTGGTACATTCTGTTGTTTTGCTATGGAAAGTAGACGCAAAAAACTATTTGAGGAGAGAATGGCCAGGCTAAGGCCAAATTAGAGTACAGTGATGTTGTGGCAGGGTTTCTGAAAGCAAAACTACTCAGGGCAGCTTTTCAGGCAACTTAACCTAACGTGAAAGAGGCCAGCAGTTCAGACATTGGTGTATATAAAATGCTCACATTAACTCACAAATTCTTAAAAGCAATAAAACAATTTAGGTTTTAAAGGCATTTGGGTAACATACTCTTTCAACCACTTGGCAGTAGAACAGTTCTAGGCATGTTTATCACAAAACAGAAAAGCTTTGAAAATACTGTATGTATCTTAGTCTTATATTCTGATGAGAACCGAGTATCAAAATTTTAAAAAACTGAAAACTTGTTTCACCTAGACTTGGTTTCAACTGCCAAATATAAGATGGCCAAAACTAGAGACAGAATAGACACATACAGAGAGGGACACGAACCTGAAGACGACTCTTAGCAAACAGACTCAAGAAACCCTATTCAAACCTGTGTCAAAGGAGCTGCAGGACAATCACCAAAAGAACTGTTGTGTATCACACCAGTCCTTCATTAAAGGAGATTTTTATTGCAGTCATATATCTCTTCCAAGAAATTAAAAAAATTATTCTCAGCCCTGTAGGCTGCTGTGGCAAGTGGTGAAAAGTGTAACAAATCCAGCAGATGAGCCTCAGATGGAAACAAGCGTTTGTGAACCACAGTTAGCCGCAGGAAAAAAGATCAAGAACATCACTAAAATCTAGATGACTATGCTGCATCAAGTAAGAACAGCTTCAGAGTAAGAAAAATCCTGTTTATTTAAATAAGTAACTAACAACGGTAAGTTTTTACAAGTAAGAGCCTTTATTTCTCTTAAATCAGCAAACGTTTTCACAGCTACTCTTCAGACAGCCTAAGGACACGATCAACATCGCAGCCTGCAGTGAGGCTTCTTACATTTGGAACTTTACGTGGTTTTGCATAGAAATCCTATTGATTATAGGTTTCATTTTTAGAAATGAGTCTCTATTTATGAGCCACTTATCTTGTATTTACACTATAAAAAGTAATTCCATTTAGTTTACATCTGGACACAAATATAAATATATTTTCAGACATGTCAGTTGTAATGGATGACAATGGCTGACATTGTTAAAACACTTTGGAGCTCCAGAAGCCAAGAAATCTGGGGAGCATTCTGGGAATTCTGGACATCCATAACTCATTTCAGTAATGGGAAATTGCATGCCCATACTGACAGAAAGAATTAGAATCTGATACGGAATTGGTTTGTGAATCAATGAAATGTTGTCATCCACAGAGAAAAAGGGGATAATTTAATACCATCTGGCCTGCTATGGAAAGTCAGGAACAGCTCTGTATTCAACAGACTCCACAGGAGATTTTTAGGCTGGCTATGTGCAAACACCAAAACCAAAATTAAAGCAATTCACCATGAATGATGCTCCTTTCTAGAGCAATTATAACACTGTGAATCAGATTCTAAACTGTTTTTACTTGGTGTGAGTTGCTTTCAGTGGGCTGTTTAAATGTCAGATGATAGTCACACCCAAAACATGTAGTAACTCCAACATCACAAGGTCCACTGTGAAAGCACTTCTGCTTTTCACGGCAGAGGAGCACCAGCATTTATTTTGAAATTTTCCTGATGCTGTTTTAGTCTGTGATATGTGGACACAAAATATGTCTAGGTGCAATATCTGGAGACAAATTCCAAAGTCTAACATGTGTGCTTCTTTTTCTCTCCAAGAACCATTAACATATAATTATTGCTTCACTGCAAGTCAATCATAATCAGAAAGTAACAACCAATCAGTAGTAACCTCTCCCCAGAGCCATTTTAAAAGATCATTTCACTTATGGACTCAGTGTAATTACAGAAGAAAGGCCAGCTCTCTCAAATATGGGTGGCTCCAGACATGAGCACGCTGCAGTTCCAGGAAACAGAACACAACTGAGAAATAAAATCAAGTTTCGTGCTTAGGTGCCAAACACAGGCACCCAATTTTGAAATTACTGTGCTCATCAAAAAAGCTACTTTCCCCAGTTTTAGGTCTTCTAATAATATTTAGCCCTTTGGTGCTGTCAGTACTAGTGTGCTCCTGAGCCAACAAGATGCATGCCAAAGAGCTGTGATTTACGGTGTCAAAGGACTAGAGGCAATTGTTTGGAAAGGAGTGTAACACATACCGTATTTTTTTTCAAACAGCTCTTCAACTTGCTTTCTCAAGTCTGTAATTCGTGCATTCCATTTCTCTGCAAAGAAAAGAGGAGGACATGTCAGACTACAAATGAAACAGAGAATCTCTTGTAAAATCTACGTTACCACTACCTGAAATATGCAGTGCTTTTACTGCTCACTTGCATACAGGTGCCTGTGGAGTATGGTACAGGCTATACCTTAAAACACAGATACACTCAGAAAGAAAAAGGACAGAATAAAATGTTTAAGATTACCTCCAAAACTTGTGCAGATGTTAAATCAAGTTCAAAAAAAGAGCACAAACCAGGCTAAAGTAACTTCCAAAAATGGTTTCTCCTTGATGGCTCAGTCAGCAGCTCTCACTACCATCAGGGGTAAAGTCAGTTTGCAACCGCTGTTGGTAGTTACCTAAATCTGGGTGCTGAAACGCTGAATTAGGGAAGCTTGATAAAGCTTACAGCAAGTGCATGAAGTTGGTTTGGCACAAATCTGTATACCTATCTGGGTCAGGAGGCATCATGCCATCCTCTACCTTAATCCAGTACTTGTCCAAGTCCTGATGTTGCAGAACATCCCCATAAATCCTATTTCTGAAGGAAGAGACAGGCTGCAAGACAGAAGTTATCCAAATCCAATCGTGTGTTCCATGGAGAGCTGGATTAAACGGCAGAATTTCAACATCTAATTTTCTGTCTGTGATAGAGAGCACATGTTTTCACAGCTTTCTGTACTATCTCAATACTTTTGGATAAATGCCACAACTCTTTTGTAGATGGTACCAGATGCTAGCTGGCCTTTTAAGAACAAGTTAATAGGCGAGTGTACTTACAGCTTATTTCTTACACCAAAGACTTGAATCTCGTAACTACAGAGGTCAAAAAATGAGACCATTCAAGCTATTACACTTCCAGTTGTCAAAAAATTCTTGTATCAGACAAGACAGAGGATTGAATTTTGAGTCCGTATCGAAAGGGGTTTAAATATTCATTCTCACACTAATGTACACAACTTTGGTGGCCACGTTTAAGCTTCTATTTTTTTAATGTAATTTCATGGATATCAATAGGACAGCATGCTTCAGATATGGGCAAGAATAAGACCTTGTTTAGAGGGCAAAGGGCCTTCTGGCATGCTGCCTTGCATCTACACATAAACTCTTCATTCAAGTTACCTGGCATATCACCTACATCAACTAACCTGTTTACGTTTTGAAATAACAACATCATTGTGGATAAATCTATATAATTGCTTCCGCCACCCTTTCTACTGCTATCCTGTGGTGCACAACTTCTTAGTTGATAAACATGTCTTAAGCTCAATGTTTTCTATTCCTGTGTCACTTCAACCTTGTAATATTTCCCCCTTTAACTGCAGGTGTATAGCTAGATGAAGCTCTTTCCGATTCCAGCACAACCACAGACTGTATTTTTTGTTGACCTACATACAGAGCAATGAATTAACAGCAGCTTTAACAGTAAGAGTCAGGAAAATACGAGTCAGAATTTACTGGCCTAAAGGGGAAACCCTGCGTTACTCAACAGAGCAAGTGAACACACATGGACAGTCCTGGCACAAGGGTTTTGAAAGGCACCTGTGTGACTCCAGATTGTAACCCAGAGGAAACTGCCACAGAGATGAGAACCCTTCAGTTCATCAAGCTTTGAGGCAGACTCAGCAAACGATCTCCTCTAAAACTCAGGCTGGTTTATGTCAAGAGGGAGAACAGCCAGAAAGAACATCGTACCATATTACAAAGCAACCACACAGAAGTATATAAATAATACTGTCCTGAACATTGGTTGTTGCTACAATTTTAGAAGAAGCTGCTCCCACCCAGCCTGGTCTCCCTCTGCTTGTTAGCATGCTCGCAAGAGTGTTCCTACATAAGCCATTAAGTTGTCAAGGCTTCATTTTTCTCAGTTACCAAACCCACAAACACTGGCCAAATATTCCACGTGGATTTTTTTCAAGCAACTACTTCCATGTCCCTCTCCCTCCAGTGGAAACACTACAGGGATTAATAATCAAATACACCACAATACAGGTGTGTGGTGGATATATAGAGAATAGGCAACTGGAAAAAAAAAAAATCATGAACTGGCTCACATTTTGATCAGCGCACTGGTTTTTTTAGATGCTTTTTGTATTTTATGAGTAAATTGCCAAGTCAGGCTACAGAAATATTTCAAAATTCAGAGGGGTTATCAGGTAACTGGCATGATTTTTAATCAGATTGTCAGCATTATTAACCCCTTGGATTCAGACCAATCACTGTAAAAACATTCTTTTGTCACACACTTCACGCTCATGTAGCAAAGTTGAAGAACCACCACAAAGCTAAGCTGATACTCTGCTTTGATAATTACTCTCTGCAAAGCAGTTTAGTTTTCCCATAGGCACGAAGGTAAGTGGCGTTTTCCTTCTAGTCCTATATATACACACTGTCTGACACATGGGAAACACCATCCCAATTAAATAACAATCCTGAAAACCTCTCCCGTCTGTCCACAGTCTCTACAGTTTATCCCATCCTCTGCTCCCTGAGAACGTGCTCCATATAACATCCACTACACTAGGGGCAACCTGCACAGTGCATGCAAAACAATGCTCAGGTACTAAGCACATTCCTATTCCCATCAACATGCCACACAGTACTCTGTGGGGAAATAAAATGGAAAACACATAGCAATTCTAATCATGCTGCAGGCTGGCAAAACTTGTGTTCAATGGCATGTCAGAATGGGGACAAAAAAACCCCCAACAACTATACACACTTTCCATCACTGTCAATAGTGAGACAACAACTAAGGGGACTCTTTCCCCGCCTCCCCAAATGGTATGACACAACTGCAAGACACAACTGTAAGCTTCTGAGCTTCCGATGAAATCTCTAAGAAAGCAAAACAATGTTGTGGGAAGAGATTTTTACTGACAATGTCAGTTCCTTTCAGCAAAGATATTTTTAACCTTAAATAGTTGGTTCAGAAATATTTTTGAAATCCAACCTCCCGTTGCGAAGATTATCAATTTCTATCAAGCATTTTACCAGACACTTTTCATTCCTCCCCCTGGTTACATTTATTTTGTTTTCCACTTTGTTTTCCTGTTTCCACGAAACTAAGAGCACAGCACATTATTCACCCCGTTTCTCAGGCCACTTGGGGTACCTGATCTCTGACTCAATCAAGACATACAGGAACTCTTTCCAATTCACAGCTATCAAACATCTGGATTTCATCAGTGTCACATTAAACACAAAGTCCTTATCAGATGAGACAGATTTCTCTATCAAGCATCTACCCCTCCTTTCCAGTCTTCTGAATGCATGTGCCTTTGTCATTCTGCAGCTATTCATGACAGAATTAAAACACCTCCTTTCTCCTATCCAATTATCTAATATTAGACTTCATTAGGCAGAGGTGCAAAGTCTTCTGAAATGTCGAAACAGCAGCACTCCAACTACGAACAGTTGCTATTTTTTTCATTACAGCAAATGAAGTCTTATTTCTCCAAAGCTTCTCACGTTCATTTTGTGTTTTAACCAGACCTTGCAACACTGTAGAGAAATACCACTTTCTGTAGGTGAACCCCAAAAGTGAGTATGAGGAGCAATAACCCCAATACAATTTAGGAAGCCCAGGAATAAAGATCTCTGAATAACCTGTGAGCTGCAAAACACTGTAATCTAACTGCATGGCAGGTGGTTAAGAGCAAAGTTTCCTTGAGAACAGCCCGGAGAGTTAAATCTACCAAGTCAACTCAGAAGCAACAGTGAGAAGGTAAACTATGAGATGTTCTTTAACTGGTGTTTCAACATTGCAAGCTCAACTCAAACTTTTATCATCCTAATACTTCACTACCTTTGCTCTCCATGTCTAATCAACCTCACTGTTTATTCCCTTCAAACACTGCTAGCCTGCCAAGCTTAGATGCTGTTTTGTACTAAGGGACTATATTCTAGCAAAAGCTTCTGTAGTATTAACTGCTCAATCTTCTCCTCTACTAATGTTGCCATTATGTTCTCCTGACCCAACCAAAACTAACTGAACACTACATGTGGAACTGCCTATTAGTATTAATGATCTTTTGAGACTAGAACTCTCAACAATGTTTTATTCATTTTTGCTGAAATTAGCATGAAATAACAAGTTTCACGCAAAACAGATGTCAGAAGAGGTTCCACAGGGATTTTTCAATTGACCTCAAATCGCAGCGTTCCTAATAAACATCTCCAACACTGTGCCAAAGGACGTATTCCTGATGGTGCAGAACCTTACAGAAGTACACAGATTCACAGGACATCTGCCCAGAAACCAAACTAAAACAAGAAATAAAGGAGAGGTATGCGGCTGCAACAAATCATAGGGGAAGTATTTTTAAGCGAAATAACTACAGGGTGTGGATGCATTTCTGCAGTAAGAACTTGTACATGAGGTATGATGAAAGAACACTACCAAAAAGACCCCAACTTTTTGTGTGTCCACAGGGGTTAAGGCAGGCTACTTGGCATAACAGAGTCATTTGCTTACCTTCCCAAATGTGGCTGCCCTCAGCACATCTTCGCTGCTCACAGCACGTATCAAGAAAGACCAGCTAGACGGGCTCCTGACCTCCAGTTTGCCATAATTCAGCACACTAGTAAATTCAGTCTTATTTTCTTGTCTGAGAAATCAGCTGACAAAAATCTAGACTTATTTTTATTTTATTAAATTACTTGCAGCGTCTATTTAGATGGTCACTTTGAATAATGAGAAACAACAGAAGTAGCCTATGATGATGATTATACTACTGCAATACATCTACAAAGAGCCCTGGGCTCTTAAATGAGTACTCGCACTGGTGTGTCTCACTCCTGCAGTGTGAAATTGTCTAATACCTTTTTATAAAAAAAAGCAGAGAGACATAAAAATCTTTAATTTTTATCTTACCAAAATTGAACTCTCTCACTTTTCTTCTCCCAGTATTTGCAGCTTCATTAGCTGACTCTGTGTTCTTCGATTTCTTGTTAGGAGGCAAGTAGTCGTCATCATCTTAAAGAAACAAATATATCACTGGTTTAATGTCCAGAGAACTCATGTGCAACGTTGGAACTGCTTTGAATTTCAAAGCTCTAATGCAAGTAATGAACTGTGCTTTATCAGGGCATCAAATTTTGCAACAATTTACTTATCTGAGTAACTTTAGAAAGCTACTGGCCTGTGCAGGAACAATTTGCATAAGAGAGCCAGCACAAGGCATAAGACAGCAAAAACCAAAGCTTCTTATGTGCTTCCTAAGGAAAACAATATTGTGCTCTGAAACACGACCGGACATCTCATGATCATAAAATGATCACGTAACAGCAAAAGAAATCAGGAAATAAATTGTGTGGACACAGACTACATTTTTTATCTAATTGGAAGTATCCTTCCACTAGTAAGTCTTGGAACACAGTACCTAACTTTTATCTTGAAGAGCTCAAAAGTCCTAAGACTGGTTTCAAACCTATGTAAAACCGATGGATGTAACTGAAATTCATTCAACAGGTCAGCCCCACCTCAAACACACACAAACAGACAGAGGGGGAAAACTGCAAACCCCAGGTATTTTTCAGCGAGCTGCTACACAGCCAGTCACTTCCCAATCCAAAACACTATCTTCCCTACCAGCTGATGAGTTTCTAAGACTGTCCAATTACCAATACCTGCAGTCTTAGAGAAAAGAAATAGTTAAAGCAGACAAAGAAAATTAGCTTTAATTTCACATACAGAAAAGCATCTGCCCAGGTCACCAAGGGTATAGTTTGCTTAGGAAGAATAGTATTACATATTGACATCTCTTGCACCTATGCAGTTGTGTTATATTCTGTTCGACAAAAACCTTTCCAGAGCATTTTTACTTTTGTGGTAAAGGCCTTTACCTATACACAGTACTTAATGACTATTCTCTTATTACCTTTTCCATTGAGGTAACGTAAGAATTATTTTACTGCTGGATCATAAAAAAGTGAATGTAATGCCAGAAGCATCAACTTTGTCCTAAAATACACTGCCTAATTTCTAAATTGCTGATTTGGTGGTCTTAATCTTACCCATTCCAGAAGCAAGCATTACAAAAGCCAATCTCAGAAGTGTTTTAAAGCAGTTACAGGACATGTAATTCAAAAATACAAGAAACAGAGCTGACTTCCAGCCAACATCCTAGTATGAAAACAACACGGACACTGGGTAGTGGCTTTAGTGCCATTCAGTTGAGAAAAGGAGGTGGTAAGTATAAAGGTTTTTATCTCATATTCATCGATATCAGACAAATAAATTGAAGCTTCATGTATACCACCTGTAACACATCATTTCTGTTATGGTACAATTCTTCCCAGAACCTACTCTTTTAGCTAGAAATTTTATATAACTACAGTTGTGCTTACAAAACGTGTTCTTCAGAATGAATGTTGTAAAATCTTTTAAAAATCTAAATTAATGGCTGTTAAATAATGAGTATTCTTCATTACCAATGCTTGAAAAATATGTGAAAGATGCAAATCTCTGTCACGCATCAATTCAAAGCCACCCCAGTAACTCCAATATGCTTCAGTATATTGTGGTTTTATAAAACTTCTGGACTAGATACGTTTACCAAGCAGCGCATGATCCAAACTGCAGTCAACGTTGGCACACAATCCTATTTATTTAGTGCCAAGTAATGCAGGTATTGTAAAACATTTTTTGCACATAAAAATGCCCAGTGGACTGAAATCAATGAACTAGAGAACTAACCTTCGATGGTGACCTCGACCTCAGGATCCTCACTTGTTTCTGAAGGGGCATGCTGGGAAGAATCTGAAGGGGAAAAAGCAGGACTGCTGAATGATGGACACAGAAAAGATTTTTAACCTAACACTCCATGATTTTGTATTTAAACTAACGCTGGTCAAGCAAGGCCCCCCCCCCCCCCGGCTCACTGAAATGTTTTGCTCAGCGTGCAATAAAAACAGAACCAAAGATATTTTACCATAAGCCTTTAAGAAATTCTAGACAAGGGTAAAGAGGTGGGGATTATACTCGCTAAACTGCGTGTGCAGCAGTGCAGAGTTGGTGTTAACGACAGTAGGAAATTCCTTATTCTTGGCTTAATAGGATTAATACAATCATCAATATTTTTCCCTTTGTTATCAGGGATTACTGAAAATATAAACAAAGGCTGTGTGCCCCTACAGATGATGTATGTCTTTACTATTTATGCAGACTCATAGTTGTTGCACTATAAGGATTTCCACAACAGGCTGCAAGGCCAACAGTGAAAAATGAGAGGGAAATTCATAATCACAGTGCTTTCATAGGGATGGTCTGCACCAACATAATAAACAGGATTAGGCCTGTTAAAACTTGGTGGGAGAAAGAGCAGTTTGCATTTAACTGCAGTAAAGTTTAGCTGAAAGTGAAGCTAATTATACTGGAAACTATTTCAAAACTAAGTAGCAGTGTACAAAGGAATATATTTTAATTATTCTGGCAGAGTAATGCTGGGCTTGTGCATTTTGAAGAGTATCTTCTTTCATATCTCTGAAAGCTGGAAGTATGATATCACTTTGGGAGCATGTCCGAAGGAATCTCCATTTCAAAGGCTCTTCACATCATAGCATGCATAGTAGGGATTCAGCAATACCTACTGAGACACCAGTCTTAACTGGAGTATATTTGAACTATGTCAAATATATCACCTAGTTCACAGAAAACATAGTATGACGTTTTGATCTAATTCAGAGTGAGTACTGGGTGGGTAACTAGCAAATGCGAAGCACAACAAAAGGAAAGAATTAGACCTGAACATAAAGTATGGTCATAAAAATAACTACCACATCAACTGATCTCTTAGAGCCTTTTTTGAGAGCATCAGAAAAGTTTTTTTAAAAAAAAAAACCAAAACACAGTTTTTGAAAATTTAAGACCAGCCACAAAGACTGGCAAGTGGTCCATCTAGTCCAGTACCAAATCCCCAAGAAACAGTCATGATTAAGAGAAACATGCAAAAATGTCAAAGCAGATGGTAACAAAGTTCTGGAAGAAAACTCCCACATGTGACATTTCTTCTTAAGTCATATTAAACCAACTGGTTTAAAGACCAAAGTAAGTTTGTTTTTTAACAAAGTATTATCACTAGATACTTTTTTGATCTTAGGCAAACACAGACAGCTCCTAAGCAGCAGCCTTCCTCAGTTCTAAATGTTGTCATGCACTGGCACTGTCTGCAGTTTCTCAAACGTGATTTCATTCAGTTTAAAACAATTTCTTTTGATGCATGTAACCTTAGCTTTCCGATTCCTGAATTTCAATCACACCATGCTCCTTACTCATCCAATCTCACTAAGATCTCAGATACCTTTATCAACTACAGCTAACCTGGGGGATTCCAGGCACACGTTAATTTTTCTACTTCCTTTTTCACCATCTTGTCAATGTTACTGGAGGGGAAAAACAGTGAAAACCCCCAGTGATATATACCAAAAGATAAGTTTGTACATCCCTCTGACGTTTTTCTTTGCAGAAAACAACCATTTTTGCAAATCTTCTGCATCACAGGCTGTAGCTTTCAGACAAACTTTCGGAAGAACTTTAAATGCCTACTGCATGCACTTCTTTAATAACAGTTAGAAGGATATACACCAAAGACTTCATAAAATCCAAACATTGTCATCAATTTTTCTTTCTTACTTATTTTTGTGATGATCAGCAATAATTTTATTTTACAGAATCCAGACAAGACTGCCTACGCTGTATGCCTATTTAAACAACAAATGAAATTTAAGTTAGACTGTTACCTGCAATTTTTAATCACCGCCTATAGACCTTTTCATAAATACTAACCTTCACGAACACCAGGTTTATCCTATTCAGCAAAACCAAGGTGCAACTTTCAGCATCTCTCTTACAGAAACTTGTAAAGGAGAACAGATTTGAGAAAAGGGTGTGTAACAGAACACAAAGGGCCACACTCAGCATCTGTAGCTATAAAATTCTACGTAGTCAAAAACAAAGCAGAGTCAGTGTTGGTCATTTCGTATCACACTTTCTTTTCCTCAGGCTCTCTCTTCATGGCCAGGCATAAAGCTGATGGCATTATGCTTAGGAAAATAAAGTACCAAGATTATTTCTTCTCAAATAAGTGGAGTTAATAGTACAGTCAGCAAGAGCAAAGAACTATATTCACCTTTATCAAGAGAAATGCTTTTAGATTTCATATAAAGGTACCCTTAACTATGGTCATATTTACCTTCAAAGCAAAACTAATGGGATTTGCAAGAATGAGTACTGCTGCCAGCATAACTTGGCCTTGACCTCCAAAAACTACTCATGACTCAGGTTTGAGAGTCAGGTGCTTAGGATGAAACTAGTTGCAGAACAAAGTACTTTAACATCATGTCAAAGCATTAAATGCTGGGTGACAAGCACCTTACAAATGCAGTTTATGATTTAAAAGAATGACGATTCCCATCACAACTTGCTTATAGTAAGCCACAGAGTGGCATGATTTGGGAGATTAAAAGCAAAACAAAACAAAATCCCAAAAGCCAACCTTGTGAAAATGTGGAAAGAGAATGGTTGGAGAAGATGTACAACTTTAATTAAGGTGCCATCTTTCCAAATATTTCTGTAAAAAAAAAAAAAATCCAATGATGTCAAATTATTTTTATGAAAAACGTTTCACATCTCTAACTTTCTACTGGTACTTCCACATCTGTTCCTTCACTGCAATCAGAACCCTGGTGGCTTCCTTTAGACAAAGAAAGTAAAAAACATACTACAATAAAAATACAAAAGAAACTTTTATCATCGACTATTCAAAGCAAGGATTTTTCTAAGAGAAAAATCCAGAACTATAGTGTTCACATGAACAACATACAGAAGGCTCCATTTCTGAATCTCAAATTCATGACAGCAGGAGCACTCTGACGTTACAAAGCAATTCATGGGTTGAAATGCAGATCAATATTTTCTACTGTTTGCAAATGGGCAAACCAGTATTTTGAACACAGACTGTAAGGAGCTGAAAAAAATGTACAGTTTTGGAGTAAATTATTTCTGATATTGTTTGTATACAGTACGGAACTCCTTCCGCTAAACACAGACTTTCCGTATACTTTGTTCTGTATATACTCATTCACCTCACACAAAGCTGGAAGAAAGAAAAGATCAAGTTGTACTCATAATAAATAAGCAGAAGTTTATTAAACTTTATAACCAATTGTGAAACAGACTGAATTTCATGAGAAACATATCAACTTGCACAAATTACTAGTGCTTTAGCCACCAACCTGATATTCCTTTTCTAATTTTAGAAAAGAAAGAAAGGAGATTCCCTTCTACATGTCTCTCTACTTGGACACCTGAAAATTAAGGCAACTGAAATTTTCATTTCTGTTGAATTTTAAGTTCCAATACCCTAACTCTTCAAATCAAGGAAGCAGAGCCTTGAGAAGTAAAACTTACACATTCAATTCCCAAAACAGATGCGAGAAAAACACAACTAAAAGATTTACCTGTGTAACTTTTCGCAAGAGCAATTTTTTCATCCATCTCTGATGTTTCAGAAGGGCCTGCTTGGGAACAAAGAGAACAGCTTTTAAGTTGTGTCTCACAACAAACACATTTTCCCAGTCCATAGAGGAATCTGCCAAATAACTCTTAACTTCATATCATATAGCATTTCATACTTTCTGTAATGTTGAACTTAGGAAAGACTGTGTGAAATATTAAGAATACAAAAATCCTTACTCATCCAGTTCAACAGAATAAAAATGTTGAGGGGCTAATGGCAGGGGTATGTGTTTCTTGGACTACTGAACAGTCAGAGACTCGCAGAACAGCAGGTTTTCAATTTTTTTGGTTTTAATAAACTAATTTTAAAACATGAAATGTTGATGGTTCTGCTTTTTTTCAATGAATTTTTAATCAGCTAAATCTTCTTCCTGTTTGTTAAAATTTGTATTCCTAGGGAGTTCTTTTTGACTTTAAAATTTCTATCTACATTAAATAGACAAATTCAGAAAGATTAAAATAATTTAGAACACTTCAAAGTTGTTTGCTTTTCATCACAACAGCTCTTTTGATGGCTACATATGGACTGCTTTAAAAAGGCTGCTGCAGAAAGCAGCACACAAATGACACTTGAAAGATTAAATTAACACCCCTAAAATCCTAACACCCCTAAAATCCTACTGCTTAATGCTTTGGCACTCCTGCAGTTATGCAGAAAAGAGTGAACTGCTTACAGCACAAATGGCTTCACACTGAGCAAGAGATCATTCTACACCATAGAAATAGGTATACAAAACTAGCCTATGTATGGCATACAGGAATGTAGAGGACTCAGTGGAACTGAAAGATTTGGACTAATCGTTCTGTGTATATCAAATCATTGCTGTGTTCATTTGCAAAAGCAATCTGCAGAACATCATGTACCTCCCCTGAAATTATGGCCGTTTAGAGGTATGTTTAGAAGTGTATCAACAACAAATATTAATAGCTTCACAAGAGAAAAAGCTACTGTTGACTAATAAGGCAAGTGAAATATTTTAAACTCATTATTTCATACACACAGTAAGTAAGAAAAGATAGAAAAGACTGGTGTCATAATCAGACTTCATGAGTTTTCAGTCAACTGGAAGTACATGTACAGTATCAAATACTGTGAGTTATTCAAGAAAATTCATATTTAGAGATTAAATTTTAAGAAGAAAAACATGATTATTAGGTGGTTACCATAACTTTTGGTTGAGACAGTTCTGCCTAATTTGATTGCTCAGATTTTCAAAGAGATTTTTAAATTAATAGGATTTCAAGTGCGGAACCTATACAAGGTTCTTTGTTTTACATGCATTTCTTCCAGTAAGTGCTGCTTTAACCTGCCCCTGCCACTTTTCCTTTGCTGGGGGGTGTTTGGTTTTTTTTCTATTTGTCTCTAACTCAGAGGAGCTCCCTGATTTAGTTGAAAATACGGCTCCAGAAAGAGTGCTACTGGCACAGCCGAGACCATAGTATCAGGATGGGAGAAAGCCGGGGGAGGAAAAGGAGCAAAGCAGAAGCCTGAGATACTGGTGGTGCTCTAGGCCACATGAGAAGAAACTCTTATCTGAATGTGTGCCTTGCAACCGTTATAGGCGAGTGGAAATAGAACACAGCCTCCCTGGGTGTGCCGGAAAACATCTCTGTGGACTAAATTTGCTTTTATTTCGATCAGCATATTCAGTGTATGCAGTCAAAATGGCAGTGTCATTTCCTAAGAACTCTTCAGAACATGCCGTCACTATAATTCATAACGCACTGACACACGGAAGCATGCATCCCATTATAAGCAAATATCCTATTCTAAGCACTTATTTTTGTGTTTATTCCTTAATTCAGAAATCCTGACAGGATTGTTTTACCTACATATTCTGCATTGTGTTCTATATTGCATTATCCTCATGCCAAATACATGCTGTGACAGAATAAAAAAGGAAAAATAGGAGTCTGACACATTCTAACTTGAGGAAAGATTTCTCTAGTTAAAAAGATACACTTACTAGGCTTACAGCCCTTGGGATTAAGCAGAGAATTCAATCCCTTCATCTTTAATGTCAATAAAAACCACAGTACATGTAGTAAATCTATCAGATCTTTTAAAGTGACCCACACAGATTATTTTATGAAACTTGAAGGTTTTTTTCATATTACGAAGTTTTGACAGAGGAAAAAACAGTATGAAAAAATTATTTCAGAAATTAAGAAGTGTAAAACAATATACTCTACTAGCTTAATTTAGTAAAGACTAAAAAATTAAATTTAAAAGAATTCTGAAAGTTCTACCACCAGGAGATATTAACAAAAGCACATATATTTCCACTTTACTGCATGCATGCACATACCAGGCAGATACACACACATCACACAACTTAGAAAAGCAAAAACCAAGCTCAGTGGTAACCAGATCAAAAGAAGTTCCATCTAGGAATAAAAGTATGAGGAAATCACAAAAAAAAAGACAAAAAAAGAAAACTCGAGAGAAAAGAACTTAATTCCACTGCAGCAGGTAAGATGCAGGAGGAAGGATGGACACAAAGGTGGGAGATTGAATTACTAAAACCACAGGACACACTAGAAGTAAAATCTTGCAGTATGATTAAGTCTTGGAGTCTGAACTTAAGATCTGTAGGCAGAGCTAAGCAGTATCGCTTTGTGTCAGAAAAAGCACCAAGCATGCTCTTCAGCTAACAGCCAGCTCTGCTACGCAACACAGACACTTAGAAATTCTGTAACGCTTAAACTAAAACTTGGTCTTTCATGAGCAGATAAGTACCTAACAGAGCATTGCACCTAAATCATGTACTTGGGCTGGGATTCTGCATTGAGGTGAAACCTTTGTAAAAGGAGGCTATTGCCATAAATCATAAACTTCTGTAACACCTGTTACAAATACGTAATTTTTCACATTCCGACAATTCCTTTAAAAACAACATTCCCTTGACAGTCACAGCTATTCCTTCTGCTTACCCACCAGCAAACCATTTACTTCCACTGAGAACAAATCTCTCAGCCTCAGTTTCTAATGGATTATGTCCTAACATGGATTAGCATCATCAGCGATACTCACTTTTCTGGTCTTTTTTTTCGCTACACAGATGGTAGCAACGTGAACAATATGTAATTACCAGGGTAATATCACAATGCCTTTAGGAAGCACAACATTGTGCTTTCTTGTTTTCTCGATATACTCTCTGGAATTTCTTGGTTTAAGATAGTATCTACATGCCAAGTCTTACATTACGGTGGTTAGAGTACTGCCAGCCTAGCTTTGCAGTTTTAGCCCCATTAAAATGGACATGACTTGTAGTATTCTGGGAGATCGCCAAAGGAGAAATATTTTGTTGTTAGAGACATACTAAGAGACATTCATGACTTTCGATGTTCCAGAGTGAGAATAAAAGCACAGTTTACATTCCCATTTGGGGTTTTTTTCCCAGCAGAAAAATATTTTCAAACTCATTCGGTTTTGGATAAATGTCCTGTATTTTAAACTGCCTCACTAACACTTTCAGAAATTCCAAAACTGATAGCACTGTTCAACCGCATGGTGTTTTAAAGAGAAAAGTTGTTAGGCAGTTTTTACTCACTTCTAAGTGGTTTATAAGCTAAACCAGTCAGTTCATTAGACAGCGGTTTGTAAGCTGAATCAGCCAATTCACAGCACACCCTGTTTACAGCTTTTTCCTTCTGCTTCCCATTCTCTTGGTTTTAACTTCAAGGCATCAGTGGTAACTGAAGACTTGCATCCACAGAATTGACAGGATAACATGCCTCTTTCAGGAAATGTTTGGTCCTTAGTCAGCAAATTACTCAGTTCTGCGTGGGCTGCATCTCCAAAAAGCCTTGCTTTACTCTGTGCTGATGAAGAGGATTGGAGGTCGTATATATCACCAAGAAATTTTCTTAATGTATTCCAGCCGCTTTGTAAATTAGGAAAAAAAACCCAAACCAAACCTATAGCTCTTAATTCAATTCTGTTAATCGATTCAGAGCTGTTCTCATTCTGACACTGATATGTTGACCTCATTTTTTCCATCAAAAGCCTTCAAGATAGCCTGGGTCTTGCAAGACAGCCTTCTAGTAAGAAGCCAAGATGCGTGTCTGTTACCGTCCAATACATTTATGCATCAGCTGAACAGTCCCCTGACTGCAAGGAAGCTGGTATAGAAGCTAGGAGGATTTACAGGCACAAAGATGTATTTGCATCAACACAGTACAGAACACACACCCTGCTACTTGGCTTTAGGATCAGGCCTTGCACATACCCAGCTGGTCTGGAGCTCTGGCAGAAACGCATGCCAGTCCCTCTGCAACAGATCTATTCCCACAGCATAGTACTATGCTTAATCTAAGAATACAAACCACAGCTCAAGGACTAAACCACATTTCAGCCACTAAACTAAGAAACAGCATTTTAACTAGCATTTCTTTTCATAAGAGCCATAATAACTGGTGCTTATAGGTAAGGTATATGCAGGAATATTAACTACGATAGCTGGAATGCTCCAGTATGCGTTATTTAGTCCTGCAGATCACTGCTCAGTCCTCTTCCTCATTTAGTCAACAGTCAAAATCTGCACCTTTCTTCCAGAACAGGTTGTCTTCGACATCACCCGAAGCATTTAACACTGCAGTGACCTTCACATTTGTCCAGGATACTGAAGAAAAACACCCGCTGCCATACCACTAGTGCCCACTGATGGAAAATTGCCCCTAATACTCTGTCAAAACACCCACATGAAATTTTTGATGGCTAAAGTCCTTATTTCTTAGTCTTCTCACTGTGTACTGCTAAAACATTTCTAAATTTAGTAATTCAGTATTAACTCATGGCAACATCCAAACACTGCAACCTACTATGAGATAATAAGAGATGAAAAGAATGTCTACCTACAGGTATAATTTTCCCCATTTGATTAACAGGAGAATTTTGCACACAGAGCTTTGGTCAGCATTACAGATTTGTGAGAGGAAGCAAACACCCAGAGAAAAACTACAACCATGAAATTTCACCAGTAAATTATTTTCTGCAGGAAGCCCCAGGCACAATGCTGTTCTCTAACAGTTAAGTTGTTTCTTCTCACAAATCGGTAAGCCTAGCTTTTGCTGTAGGGTATTTTTAGTAAAGACTATGACCCTGGCCATTTTCTTTATTTTGTAGCACGTCCCTACAAAGGCAATGCTTGGGCAGACTTGCGTCATTCCTCAGGAACACACCTCAGGATAACTACTTTTCTAAGGTTCACTTCTCTGCACAGCAACATCACGCACACACAAACCCCTATATGCCTCTTGAATTTATAGCTCTCTGCACTTTGTACAACCTTTGGCTTGAATCTGAGCAGTAGCAACTCAAAGAAACGAAGTGGAAGCTGCTTTACTCCAGGGAAAGCGGCATGACTGGACATCGTAAGATCTCCTTTAGCTCGCAGCACCCCATCGCTTCTACCAACACACTCAGTTTGCCTCATTTCAAACACAAATTTGGAGGACTACACTGGGATGAGAGAAATGGCGAGTTATTAATCGAGCACCACTTTATCTGAAAGAGATATATATTGCTCTTCACCAATCAGAAGATTTAAATTTAGGGTTCTGTAAAAGACAACAGAAATTCCTCCCCCCAAATCCACATTGCTTAGACTTCACTATGGAAGCATATTGTATAAATGGGATTTTTTAGCTCAGACAAGCATGCTGCAGTACAATGGGATACTATTTTGTAAGGAAGCGATTTCAGTACAGACTCTCTTCAAACGGCATTGGATTACACTTCGGGCTATTGGCCAAATTCTGACATTGTTTTTATGCATGAAATGGAAAGCCACAAGGGGCTGAAAAGCAAAAAGATGACAGGACCTGGCTTTGGAAGGAACAATGATTAGGTTGTCTCCAAAAAAGTATCTATTTTTACTACATTATATCATGCCTGTAAACCGCCCAGTCCCCTGAGGCTGGGCAATGTACAAATATGAAGAAAAGATAATCCTAGTACCAGAGAATTCACCTCTCCAATTCTGAGCTTGAGCAGTGACATTTTGTTATGATCGGAGGTTAAGATCTCTCTGAACAGTGCTCGTACACTACTTGAGACATGTCAGTATGAGAATACTGATTCTACAATCCTGTAGTTAGTTATTAAAGCACATTACAAAACAATCTCATGAATCTTTGTGTCTAAACGTGCACAAAAATGTTATCTCAATAACATATAATATTACAAAATGAAAGGATGTGCTGTTTTGCACTTCATTGTTGAACATCCAGCTATCCTTCAGAGATGCGTGGCGGCTTGCCTGTGTTGCTCTGTATTGCTCAATTAACCTAATGACAAATGCAAGTAGGTTGAAATAAAGTTAAGGTTCTAGTTATTTTGTATTGCCATGTATAAACACAACTTCTTAATTACTGTTAATTTCAGCCTACAGAAATAATGATTTCTTTTTTCCACTCCGAGTTGAGATTAACTTGCAGTATTAACTGGGTACATAAAGATGAGCAAAGCAACTGAGAGATACCTTAAACCATACATAGAGCCCCCAGTCATGGGCCTCATGAATGTTGTTATACTTTGTCTATATAAATAAACCTTTCAATACAATTTTGACACATATTGGTCATTCCATGCAAGAAAAGTGATTGATACACTATAAAAGTTACAACTTTAAACTAAATACAAGATGTGCTTTAGACAGCATCATTATTATGGTTTATTTCCTGTTTAAAGAGGTCACTGGTATTAAGAGTCTGCATACTAGACCCTCAGAAAAAAGCCCAAGCAGTTCAAAAGACTCCTGGAATTTCTCCTTCAGCTCAAACACACACATATGCGTATGCTGAAGTTGTACTTTTTCTCTTTTGGTGTTCTTCAGAATAACTTAAATGATAGCCACCATGAAAATACTGTATCAGAGCTAAGTAATTCCACATTTAATGAAGAGTAAGTAAGAAGAGAGGTGCAGAGAGCGCAACACTGAAGCAATCAACCCTTTCACTGAGGTAAACACACATGAAAGTACCATTACCTGGAATATTATATTGATAATAGTCAGGATCATCTGATTCCTCCTTCACTGTTACTGTTGCCATTTCCAAGGAAACTCCTGTAGAAGCAACAAAGGAATCAAATATGGAAACTAATAACCAGATTCTTAAAAAGAAAAAAAAAAAAACACAAATGAAACACCCCAAAAAACAAACAAAAAAGCCACAGAAAACCCACCTCAAAACCAAACAAAAAAGCCACCCCAAAACACCCACCAAGATCCTAGCTGGTCTCTATTAAAAAAAAGAAATAAAGAAATATTTTCAGGTGCTGAGACACTAAACAATTGCTGAGCTAAAACAATGGTAACAAAGTGACCTGCTGCTTTCTTATGTTTCAATTTGGTCACCAGCAGAAGGGATTCAGGATCAAATGTTTCCCTACAAACTAGGCATCCTTGCAAATGCTATCTTGGATCTTAAGAATTAAAACAATCTGTCTCCTTCCTTTTTGCCCACTACCGGGGGGGGGGGGGGGGGGGGGGGGGGGGGGTTG
>JAVKLA010000084.1:9892273-9910840 GCA_034782735.1 Sagittarius serpentarius | reverse complement strand
GGAGATCGTCATCACTCATTTTGCTGAAAGTACTTCTAGACCTACTCCTGCTCACTCCTCTGCACAGCCAAGTTCAGGTACAGTCTGCATCAAACTGTGCTGCTGATGGAGCAACACCAAAGGTCCTCAGCTGCTCTTGGCTTCCCTTCACGTGAAATATCCCCTCCATAAGCCTCCACAGCATTCCCTAAAATGTTTTGAAAACATTCCGACAAAAGGAAACTTACTTAAAATGCCTAGAAAGCAGCACTTGGAAAGAGTCTGGGACTGACTTGACAAAAAGCTCAAGTTAACTCTTCACATACATTAAGCTAAATGTTAACCATGAAGGGTTCCCAAACCGCAAGTTTAAAGCTGCAAAGCACAAAGAACTAGAGCAAAAAAACTGGACTAAATATAAAAACTTAATTCTTATACAAAATGCTGAGCAGTGTAGCCCAACCCAACAAAAGGGAAAATCACCAGCTTATCTCTAAGCACACCTGTCATCTCATTGGCTTTAATGGGATTATTCACGCCTTTACCTCAAAGCATACACTTAAGCATTGCACTGCTGCAGATCATGGTGCCTTGCAGGATCATGTCCTACCTGCAAGGCAACTTAGGAATGCTTGGGCATTTTTTTTTTAAATCAATAAATAACACATTTTGCTATTTATTATTTAGTTATTTCCATTTTAGATAGAAAATGGACGTCTGCCATTTTCAATGTTTTAGTAAAATTAATCAAATAAAGCATTTTCCTCTCCCCATTAGGGACAAAGTGATCTTGAATTAGAACAGGAAAAAAAAACCACAGAGGATTTTCTCTTTCTGCACTTAAAACTAAATTATTTATAAAGATAAATTATTTTAGTCTACAAAATTTTACAAGTCTCCTCCTTCTAGAAATGGAAACATTTGGCTAAGATTCAATACTTGATAAAAACTCCAATTGAAAAGTGGACAATTTTAAGGAAAGAAAAGGTTTTTCTTCTCGCAAAGGATGGCGCTTTGCTGCTTTTTTCTTGGAGCTTCCTATCTTTGCTTAAATTCAGCCTTCCGAACAGAAACAGACCATTTTTTTGCGAATAAGGGCAAAATTTTGAACATACCAGAATCCTCGTTTGGTTCCATTTTCACTTGAATAGGAGGACAACTACAAAAATAAACAAATCAAGCAGATTGACATTATAAAAAACAATCATCACAGTTCTGAAAGTTCCTCAAGCTTTACAGGTTGTCAAGTAAAATCGATCTCCCAGTATTTTTTTCCAACAAGGAACACAAAAGTAAAAAACCCTGCATCTTGGTTTATTTGATTTATCTCAAGGGAATTGCCAGGAATCTCCTATCCCTACATTTTCGGGACACACACAATGTTCAAAGCATGTTTACCATTTAATGAGAAGCAAACTCAGAAGCATAGAAAACTGATCCCTGTTTTCACATTAACCAATTTTTTATTTATTCCAGATATAATCTCTTCATTTACTAACACAAAAATTTATTTTAGCTTAACTGAGGAGGGGGAAGGAAGCAACATTACATCTGTTCCCCGTTGCTGCCGTATCATAAAACATGACAAACTTATCCCTGACTGACAGACTGTGAATTAAGAACACTCACTGGGCTAATTAAACCGAGGGGAAACTTTGCCATCTGTTTAATTCTTAACAGTTTCCCCACAAATAACGGTCAAAAGAAAGAGAAAATTCAGCTTCATGCTTTTTACAGTCCCAGGCAAAAGTTATCCAAAGGTCAGCTGGACAGAAAAAGCACATTAAGAAAACAATAAACTATATGAAAATGAATAGGTGATACAAAAAAAAGGACATTATTTTAAATTCACCTTCCACCTGGAGGTATAACTGAATGTGAAGGATCTGTCACATGAGCTCCTGAAAGTTAAAAGACAATCTTTGAGTTTCCTGTACTCTGTTTACCTTAAATACAAATTGAAAATGTAACATTGATTTCACAAAGCAAAAACCTGTTCACATTTTACAAGCATATTTGCGTATTTTCTATATTCACAGATATGAGGGAAAGAAAGATTTCGTTAAACTGCTTTATTAATCTATAAAGCAACACCAATATAAAATTACTTCAAACGTGCATTTCACCATGCTTTTCACTGCTCTCTTTCATGATGTTAAGTGAAAATCTTGGGAAACAATTCTTTCACCAAAACTCTGCTAAAAGAAAATGGATAGTTTTATAGAGATTCAGCTTAGTCCTAAATTACAGCTAGATACAAACAGATTTATGTTTTCAGAATGTCATTTACCACACTGAAAACCTGTCTTGCATTTTCAATAGAAATATATTATTACCAGAATCTCTGTAATTTCCCACTCTCTAGTCTTCTTACTGGGCACAGGCAACGCATTTCTCATTTTACTAATCCAGCATCAACTTCTGGCTGTTTCACCTGAGAAAGTGAAACTTTTCTTCTTTTTTTACTACATTCCTATAGAGACTGCGTCATCCTCTTCATAAAACAAATCCTCACATATATGAATTTTGCAAGTAAAGCAACATGACCCCATGAAAGGGACAGGAGAAGGGATTTCTTCTAAGCTAGAAGTGAATCTTTGCGGAGTTTTAAAAAACTCAGCCTAGCTCAGATTTTTTAATACATAGAGGTTTTCATAGGAACTGCAACACCTAGCCACTTCAGAAGATTAAATCAATTTTTTAAATGAGATATAAATGCCAAAATCAGCTATGTATTGGAACACAGAGCACTGCAAAATCTTGGCATCTTCTAGAAATGCAATGCAGTCATTCATCAGGTCACTTCTTTCCCTAAGATGCTATCCAATTCACATTAAATTTAAGTTCAGTAAGAAGAGGAGGATGCAATAGAACAAATGAACAAATTTTCTCTCTAATTACTTGCTCCTGGCAGAACGCATAAAAGGAAAAGGTTATAGTTCCATAAGTAAGGCAACTCACAGTCTAGGAATTTCTGCACAGTTTGCCACTTCATCCACATGACAAAATCTTGCCTCTATATTGCTATCTGAACTAAAATTCTGATCTTTTTCTGTTTAATATGAGTAAGTAGTAACTTACCTAGGTGTTTCTTTGGCTCTAGGAAAGGCCTGTGTGGAAATACGGAAAGAAAAACCCATAGCTTTATCAAGGACATCATTATTTACTTGGTAGCGTAACATTAAAGAGAGAGCAGTCCTGTTTAAGAGAAACAGGCTGCAATGTTTTTAATTAAAAATTAAAATTAATTGGACTTAATTTAAGTACAAAACCAAAGTGGACAGACCAGCATAAGTCAGAGCAAATAACCTTTTGATGGTAAATGAGATCCCTGACTTGTTTTCCAAAATCCATTTCAGGGTTGAAACATCGTAATTTGCTGGATGTTTAAATGCAAGTCCTTCGGGCAGGCCCTGCACTACCACAGCAGACTGGTCCCTCTGAATCTTCTCATATGGCACAGGCACCACTGTTGACTTTCCTAAAGCTTTACCTAGGGGGGAAAAAAAAAAAAAAAAAGACAACAACAGAGATCTTTTTGAGATCAGGAGTGCTCAAGTTAGCAAAGGGACAAGTCCCTCAAAAAACTTTTTACTTTGGAGAAGACTGGAGCGAAAGCAAGGTGCAGATGCAAATCTCTACAGGAAACCAAGTACTGCTGGCATTTACATGCACTGGAACCCACTGAGACACAGAGGCTTTCTTGAAAGAAAACTAAATGGACTGTGCTGTGCAATAATCTCAAATCACATCCCACAAAACACATCAAGAAGAAAACCGTCCAATATATACATATGTTTTGGAATCAGCTACTAAAAGTTAAACTTACCACCTTAACAGCAGTATAGTTGGAAGGCTAAGATCCTGCAGTACTTTCCTCCCAACTGGAATCAAAATTTAGAAATCCAGAACAGCTATTCAGAAGACTTTAAACACCCACCATAGCAAAAGCAGAAAAAATCCTCCACAGACTTTCTGAGAGCTTCCAGTTCCACAATATCCACTGTCAGTCTGTTTACAGGTGGTATATTCTTTGTTTTCTGCAGTTCTGCAGCCCTCTCCTCTTCTGTAACACCTGGCAGGTATTTATAAAGATAAAGACAAAACCAAAACAGTAAGTTACTAGAACTCCCAGTACCTAGTCCCTCCAGTTTAGGCTACAGACACTCGGGAAGCATTCCTGCCAGAAAATTGTAAGAACTTACTTGCCTTAGAAGTAAATGCACTTATCTACATACGTAAGCAATGAGTAAATTTAAATTTACACCAAAATTATTATATCCTCCTTACAACCTTTGCAAATATCAACCTCTGAGGTGTAAGAATGATGAATTAAGAGACACATCCAAGCAGGCTTTTTTTTTTTTGGGGCATGAAGAGGTACAAAACACTGTTAATCTCAGGAGAGGCTAATACAGTAGAAATGAAATGCAAAACTGCCAAGAAAAGAAGGACCAAGACAGTCACCAGGGAAAAGGTAAAATGCCTGTGCGGAGGGTCCCATAAATCTCTAGTGCTATGCATGATGTCTTATGAAGCAGTTATGTTATATCCTGTTTTGTTTACGCTCTATGTGCTTAACTGAACTTTCTATAGAAGCGGTCTGACTTTTGCCACAACAGCTCCTATATCTTTTAAAAGACGTTTTAAGCACACAGCTCTTAGCGGCGAATAGGAGGAGTTGCAAACAAGCCATCATCACACAGAACAGAGAAGATTTCAACCCTACACCTTGTTCTAGTCTCTGAGCAAAAGTCATTGCAAAAGCAGTGAGGGAATAACAACGCTTCAATATTAAAAAGCAAATGGAAGTGATCATTTCAGGTGGCAGCCTTCCTTTCTTAATGGTCAGTCCTTGCAAAGATTTACTGAGAATCACCCAGCAAAATTAGGGGACGACAACAGAGATATTCTGCATACGAAAGAAAAAAGGGAGATCTGTGTTCCTACGTGCAAGAGAATGATCAGTGCTGAAGTTGTATCATGACTTCACCACGAGCAAGCACAGTGGTAAGCCTGAAACACTGCGACTTGCATTACCAGTACTGCTGGCATCGTAATTCTACACTAATATAAGAAAACAAACATCAGTTTGAACAACTGATTACAAATGGGTTGTGAAATGAGCTGAAGCAGCAATGCTTTTAGTAAACACGCATTTATCATCTTAAAAACTCGTATCTTCATTTAAAAGATAATCACTTCCTTCCTCTGCAGATCACGCATCTGCTTTGTGCCCTGAAAACCCACCTCCATGCAACATTTAGCCCTTCAGGCCTGAAACTTTTGCTTTCTCTGCAATATGACACATAATACAAATAATGCGAATGTGGAATATTATTATATACCTATAACACAGGTGCTTAGTTAATGACAGCTTATAAGGTTTGCCTGCAGACTCGGGGATACGAGACATCAGTTGCCATTTATAGCTACATGCAATGTCGCTTTTTGGGTGTTTTTTTTCCCACACAAGAGACTGATTCACTGAAAACGCCTTTACTGCCAGTAGCTTCTCAAAAGTGTACCCACACTTTCTAAAAATAATAAGCAAAACAAAAAATGGCAACACTGCCTACTTCCCATTAAAATGAAAAGCTGACAAAAAGTCATCTAAATTTTCCTTCTTAACTAGAAGATAAACCCTTATCTTTGTTTTTTATCCACTTTCTTAAGCTCACATTATGCACCCGCCTCCCTAGTCTCTACCACATTTGTTGAGCAATTTCAACCAAGTCTGACAAACAAGATCAAGGCTCAAACACACTAAGATTTAGAAGAGATGTGCACAGCTGATCAAACCTAACAGCCATTCATCTCCTTCTGGCAGCACTGATGGACACATCTCCACTTGCTGGAGGTTACATAACTTACAGGCTCTGTTGAAGTCCTTCCCACAATTACTAGAGCACCCAGCAGGATTCAGGCTACATTTGGGAAGGGATGCCTGGGACATGTGCAACAAGACCTGGCAGGGAAGAGGGATGGGGGCCTATATTCACAGGGTAAATGGCTCAGGAAGGGTGAGGAACAGTTATACGGTAAAAGAATTGCATTCTGCAGAGCTAGGAGTATACTGCAGGATTAGCCCAGTTACTCTGCAAAAGCTATGCCAGATTCAGGAGGATTACAGTGACCCAACTCCTAACAATCCTCATTTTGCACTGAGGGTCCACACATGGTTGTGTCTCTTACCTTCTTGTACTATCCAGGTGTTTTGGTTATTCAGAACTCCCTTCCCTCTTACCTGTCCTGATCAGCAGCAGACTGGGTTTGACAGTCCAGCCTGCCAGTTGACTGGAAAAAAAAATCTCCTGGCTGTCACCGTCCTTATAAAATGGATATACTGTAAACTGAATAGGCTGCTTTAAAGTAAAAAAAGCCCTCTTACAAGAATGTTTATGATGGAACAAAAAATGGAATACTTGATCGAATTCTAATTTGGCAATTTTTTCCTGTTGCATGGCAGCTACACCCTGACCTCTGTAGGGGCAGACGCTATAGCTTCCTGCCTTAAATAGATGCTGTTATGCTTATAAATTGGAGAGAGTTACAGCTCAGCAGTGTTATACAACACTTATTGTGAAGGTCCACTAAAGCATGGTCTGAGCGCAGCAGACTAAAATAGGCCATAAAGCATGCCTGTCTTCAAAGCGCCTGACTCAGGGGTAAGGGGAAAGCTGCTGTTTGGAGGAGGCAGGCTGCGTTTCTCCTGCGGAGCAGAGCACGCCCCGCTGGGTCATGCTGCAGACTAGTGACAAAACCAGCACGGTCTGCATCTCACCAAAGAATAAGAAACACAAATCAAGCTTTAGCTGAGAAACAATTTACTTTACTGAAATTTCCTAAAAAACGTGACCTGAAGATGAGGTGCTGCACAGACAACAGAGAAAAGCCGGTAGGATTCAGTATCTGAGGCTGATGGAGCTCAACACTCCTCTAGCAAAAGAGCTGTAAGATGCCTTATGTACCATGGGACTGACAACATCAGAAGGTTTTTAATCAGGTGGGTTTTTAATCCCCCGTGTAGAGAAAGCCAAGAAGTGATTATGTATGTATGAATGTCACCCCTGCGCAGCCACTCTGAGAGGCAACTTAAAGGCAACAACTATTTTGTGCCAACATTCACGTACATATATTTTATCATTTGTGCTTAAGGAAAATTACTCTCTGAAAATAACTATGAGGAATGAAAGAGGGAAAGTAAATGTGTGTGTGGCTAAAAGCATTTTGCTTTGTTTTATAATGCATCTGCCCAGTAAATCTGTGAGCTTTTTAAGGCCATCCAGTTTTACACTTCAGGAAATTTGACAATAACCTCAAATTAAAGAAAAATAATTTTATGATTATCAAAGGATCACTTAAACCACAAGAAAAGCAAATAACCCAAGGCAGAATTTAGGAGCCAGGAAATTTCAAAAAGATCATCTATCTACAGTAATTTTCTGTTTGTTTGCAAGAAGATGGGTGGTCTCCACTGAAATGTGACTGAACTTTCTTAGCAAGTTTTTTAACCTAGCTGTTAGCTTCATACCTCTTAACTGGCGAGGCAGAGACAGAACATGAAAGGTTTCTGGCAGTCTAGCCAAGCAACCTAGCTCTAATAAGGCTGTAAAAGAGGCCAGTTACCCAAATCTGAAATAAACCCGGAAAAACAGCATAGAGCTCTGAGCTAGGCAGGGCACAGCTAAAGCTAACGGTGCTGGAAAGAAAAGGCATCAGGACTGGCAAGAGTCTCTGTTCCTGACACATCTATGGAGTCAGAGAGGCAGACGATGGAAGCAAAGGAAGCACCCCTGAGGAAGGGAGACAGAAAATGATCTTACAAAACTCTTCAAAAATAACTTGTGTCTAACTATGTAGCAGAAGTTTTGAAAATGCATTTTTGTTTTCATTTTGAGAACTTGGGAAAAGGGGTAAACTGACTTGTAAAACAAGGGAAATTGCCAGTAATGTAAAACTTAAGAAAAACAGATTAATTCACCCCTAATACCATGAGAAAGGGCTCACAAAGGAGACCATGAAAAATGCATGGCTAGCCAGGGCTTCACGTAAAGCCCTTCTACCAGTCTGGGAAGCTGGGGAAAAAAGAAGGGAAGGAGAACAGTAGTAGAAAAGAAAAGGAAGAGTATAGCAGGCCACAAGGTAAAGCTAAAAGATAGGAGAATTATTTCCTTATCTTTCATGGAGATCTAGGCTATTAATGCGGAGTTCAGCTAATGAGCACATTAATATGAGAAATATGCAGCACGGGACAGCTCAAAAACTACATTATTTGCATTTCAAAAGGTTAGGCAGAAAGGGACTGTAAGCTGAACCATTTAAGTGAGCTCAAATGGAGACAGAAATGGCAAAAAAAAGCAGCTTTTACTGTAAGAAAGATGGGGATGATTGCTTTGGATTTTATTTTTATTGCTTGTAACTGCAACTGTGTGATGAGTGCTAGGAATGTTATCTTTAAACTAATTCCTAAGCACGTGATTTATTAGGAATAAACTGATCAAGTCTTTAAGGGTAGATGCTTTAACTCATAGCTACATTCTACAAATACAAAATAGTGATTGAAACTTAAATCAGAAAAGCTCTTGGGGATTCCAAGAATGAACACAGTTCAGTTAATTTATCAAGCACTTAAAACCGCAACAGAAAAACTCCCCTAAAAACTAGGGGTGGGGCAGAAACAGATGCAAAATATGAACTAGTGCTTCCAATAAACAGAGTACAATGTAAATTAAACACTTTAAGAGACTGGGAAAGCAGAAGCCCAGAGTGCTGGAGGCAGTCACAATGTATGTAGCAAAGCATCCTAGCCTTCCTGCAGGAACATCCAAAGCTTCATGCTATTTATTAAATAAACAAAGATATCCCTTAAGCTTTAGCCATCAGGGCACTCCAGACATCTCTGTAGCAACCTAGGGAGATGGGGACCCCCAGAACTAACTCACAGTGCTAAGGTTTTACAGTCATACAGAGGCCTGGGCACAAATGCAGAAGACCATCTTGCACAGAGAGCTGCAGAACAGGAAAGGAGACACACAAGAGGAAGCTACCAGTTACCATGCCCACAACTCTCCCAAGCAAAAAGGATTATGAAACTGTTCCCTAATTAACCCCAGGCAGAGCTGGCCAGGTGAGCATCAACCCATCACTAAACAGGCATGATGCAACCTGGCTCACATAACGTAAAATGGACAAGGGAACACTCACGTGATCCCTTCCACTAGCAGAGATGCAAGGCCTTAACTCCCAAATGACAGACCAGTTAGGCTGGGAAGTAGTGATGGGCTACAGTCAGCATTGCCAGGAGCAGCCATCTATCTCTTCTGGTCTTGCAATTTGGAGAAGTGCAAGTTATTCCAAGTCATCTGCTGCAAAAAGGGAGGTGAAAACTCAACAACACAATCGAGAGCCACAGCTGAGTAAGCTCCCATTTAAAGTGACCGGGAAGAGCCTGTTCCCACAGATACACAAACAGAATAAGCATTCAGCAGAGGTTGTTTCACAGAGGCCACTCCCAAATAGCTGGAAGGAAATCTGGCATGAAAAAAAGAGGTTGAGAGTTACAGAGGTGTAAAACAGCTCTGGCCTGGCAATAGGAAAGCACCCTGACAGTCACAGCTTTAAAAAGCAACTATTCGAACATCCTTTTTTCCTGCTATGCATTCTGTAAAGTGTACCCATTTTGAAGTGCACTGGAAGACCAAAGCTAAAGCAAGAATCATAGCTACAGCCCCCCATTTGCATTTAAAATGGACATCAGATTAGAGATGGCATACATGCAACTCCATGAGAGTTTTGTCAGGATTAATCCTCTGCCTGCTGCTTCTTATTTTTTCTTTCATTTACTATTTATATCTACAATTTAATGACTCCTTTATCTTCCAAAATATTGTGTAGTTTCAGGAGTAGCAAAAGCCACAGAAGTCTCAGCTGGCCACAGAATAGTTTAAGGCCAAAGAAAACGATGGTGGGAAACCATTTTCCACCCTGGCACATCGTCATCAAAAAGAACTGGTATTTTTAAACTAGCTGCATTAGCGTCAACGAATTAGCCTCTGAGCAACATAAAAAGGTGTCAGCTAGTTACAGAATGGTATGCTCACTGTAATACCATAGCATATAATCAGAGACAAAGATGATGATGATGATGAAGACTGTCCTTGTTATAATATCTAAAGGACAAAACCACCATCAATAGCAGTTAGACCCACTAATAACCTCTATTATTAGAGTAATACTGAAAAGGTATTAGGCTGCTTGCATTTGGGTCAGGGGATTCAGTCTGTACTCAATTTCAAGTCTGAGACATTCCACTTTAGAGCTGAAAAGCTAAACACCCCATTTAGATACTGCTTCTGAATTACTACAGGCATGACAAGTAAGATATACAGAATATAATCAGAGGTAATCATAATAGGAAGAAGCAAACCAAATGTATTAATACTTTATTTACATCATTACTGGAGCATCCAAATAAAGTACCATAAAAGGACTACGTCCAGACTAGCAGTACAGTACACACACTAAGTAGCAAGCTGCAGTGTCAGGGGCTATCTCAGCAGATTTAATCAAAGACATTTTTAAGCACAAGTCTAAAATTAACTCAGAGCTACTGGGTTAATAAAAACATCCACACTACTACAGCTTGACTCCCACCTATCATCTTCTAAACACAAGATCTGTGCATGATGCTCTCAGGCCTGCAATATCAGTCTGTTCAGCATTGCTTATAGTGAAAGTACACAGATGATACACAGACGAGATCAAACACATAAATAGCTTCATCCATTAGAAAAATGAAAGAAAGTAGCAAGACATGCCAATCAGAGCTTCAGCATATATTTACACCAATATGCTATACACTTTACTGAGCTTTGGTTAAAAACCACTTAAGTCATGTATTTCTACACCATGCTTTTTGGATATTGTCACCTACAAAAGGGAACACTGTTCAAGACAAAAATACTGATTTATGAGCTATTTAGATGCCATGGAAACTTTCAGAAGCTTTGCTCTAGATTTTTGGGTACCCAAGTTGCTTTGCAGATCTGGCCCTGTTGCTAGCATTGCTTTTATTCTTGCCAATATTAGAACTAATTACACCTGTGGTGGCACAATGGAGAATATTAACATTTTTTACACCTCACATCACAAATGCAGTATTGACTCTTTTATTTCACAAAATACCTCTAGTTTGTAAAAAAGTGTGTTAGTTGGGCAATTTGGAGTTTATGTACTTCTTGCCAGTAAGAAACAGCATAAGACAGATAATGACAGGCAAAGGAAGCTGCTGCCTTCAAACAGTTGGACTTTAGGGCTATAGTGTCTATATGCACTTTTCCATAGGGGATGACTCCAGCCAGTGCCACAGATTCCTCTGTAGGAAAGTCCTCATGCAGACAGCAACCACAGAGCTTGTATTCACTGCTGCTGAGATCTCTTGAAGCAAGCAAAGCCATCACTTCTGATGAAAGCATATCCAGAACGTTCAGATTGCCTTCCAGTTGTCCAGGATCTCAGCACGGTGTATGTGATACCACTGAACAGCCCCAGTCCCAGGTGGAGCGTGCTATGTTCACCAGCAGCACTTTTGCTGTGCTGTGGTATCACAGCTAGAGATGCAAAACAGCCTCTTGGAACATCTGAGTAGGTTTGTCCTGTGTAGTCCTAGTTTAAACATTAACATTTAATGGAGGAGAAACTATTTCTGTCACTCAGGGAACAGCAAGAGTAAGGTTTCGTGAGGACAATCCCTAGAAACAGATGAAAATTCTGCCACCCAGGAACACAGAGAGCAAAGACAGAAGTGAGTTATACCTCTTCGGCACAGCTGGGAAGATGCTGCCTGGAAAACAAGGTCTAGGCAGGAACAGATTTGCTTTAATCTCACACCGGCATCCTTCAGCCTATGGGGATGAACAGCTAGGGATGAAGTAGATGGACACTCTCCAGTGTAGGTGTGATGTACAGACTGACTACTCAGAATGCCATTTGCACATCCTTACAGACCAAAGGATTGCTCATTCTCCACAGAGGAGAGATCCTGCACAGTGAACAGCAGCTTCTGTGGAAGCCAAAACCTGAAATGACAAGTCACTGCATAGCTACAATTACAGCTATGGAGCAGAAAGCTGGCATCTACCACAGCAAGACCCTAGACGTGGTATAACTTCAGCCAAAGAGGCTTAATTCTCTCTAGACTATGGGGACAAGCTACTACAAGCCCAGAAATGTCACTTTCACGTATTCAGATGGAAATTACAGCACGCCAAAGTAGTCCAACAGTTACCAATCCAGTTAGAGACTTGCCAGTTTTGAGTTTGCTTTGTTTTTTAAACCAGTAAGATCTAGCCTTTCAGGTTTCTGATTTTGTTTGCTTTTTCCACCTCCCTCTAAACTGCTGAGGCATTACATTAGTTACAGAGTCAAAGAGATAAGGGAGCACAATGTCAGAAGAATTCCCCAGAAAACCTGATACTTCTATTTGTTCAAAGGCTGGAAAGATTCAACGAGACAGAAGTCTAGCCACAGATCTTCAAGCGGGTCAACAGTAGCCTAGTTTATGGCAAGAGTCATTTTACTTGCCTGCAAACAATGGAGGATATCCAAAAGGGAAGAGTAATCCACATACCAAAGATACTGATGAGCCAAAGCTGAGCAATCTTTCCCATACAGTCTCTGGAGCATCATGTGCCATTCATTCATCACGAGCAGGAGAAACAGCTGTGCCCATTAAAACCACTTGAATTCTGAGCATTCTTGAAGCTACAAGGACTTCTTGCAACCTGTGGCTGGACGGACATGGAAGTACAGGTAAGAAGAGTGAAAGACGCTGGGCCAAAGCCTCTAGGCAGGACTTGAAACCAAACTCTGGCCCATACCAGATGCATTGTTAAAATCAGCATGGAAACCTGAGGCCACCAGAAGGCAAGTGAAGGCTCCTAAAAATAAAGGACATATCATCCAAGATGAACCACCTACAGATGCAAGACGGCCCCACCTCAGGCAAGTGAGCCCAGAGCCCTGGCACCAAAGAGGGAAAAAGCTGCGTGACTGGGAGAGCTGACAGAAAGTTGCAGAACTAGCAGGATTACGCTTCCATGCGACCTACATACCGATGGTGCAACAGCCGGTACCAGTGGAAATGCCAGCAGAGGCAACCAGGATTCTTGGAGAACAATCAGCTCCTTGGCCGACGAGATGGAACACACAGTGCTGGGTAAATATCTTTCAAAGTCCAGAGCAGATGACCAAAAAGGTGTTTCTGAGTCAGGAAGCTCTTCTGGAAGTTCACTTCTGACAGGCAAATACAGTCTGAGGATGATGAGGCCTCTTCTGGTTTTTTTGTTTGTTTTATAAACCACCTGCAGCTCCATTCAAATGAGAATGAACTCCACAGAGGTGATACCAAAACTCAACCAAACCTCAAGGGAAACTGCCAGGATGACAAAGATGAATACATGAAGAGGACAGGATTCTTGAAACACCCCAGGAATAAGTCTCCTGTTCAGGGTGGCCGATAACCCAGAACTCCACAGCAATCCAGAGAGCAAGGAGGCAGTTCATCTTGCTGAGGCCATCCAAGAGGAACTGAGGACCACACAATACACTTCAGCAGGGAACAGCAACTAAAACAAAGAGGTACTGGTACGGCAAGACATACGTGATCTTGACTGCTTACAGTACACAAGTATCCATGCTTGGCTATATTCTGAATAAGAACAGGCACTTGAAGAATACACTCTTTTTATATACAATACAAACTTACAAAGGCTTAGAATAACTGACACCGTGGGTTACCTAAGTTGCATGTTATGCGTACAAGCACATGCAGTACTACATTGATTGACACATACTGTTTCGCTGTAACATAGGGCTTACAGCCATCTTTATTAAGCACAGTTCAGAAGAATATATTACATGACCCAATTTTAAATAATTAATGCCGGTTGACTGGTTCTTCAACACTCACTACAAAACCCGTACTAACATTAAAAAAAAAAAAGCATTGCTATAATTTGCTTCTAATGCATTTTCTTAAGGTAACAAGGTACGTGAGATACGCGCAGGGCTCCTCCTTCCCCTGCAGCTAGGTGTAAGGGAACCCATGTGGGTGAAAGTTGTTATGAATGAAAGCCACAGGAAACCAAACTCCAGTGCCGCTTTCTCTGAACCGCTGTTATTTGTATCAGTCCTATACTGCTAGAAAGTGTACATGCTACTTCCTTCGTAAACCTTATATATACATTTCATCAATTTAGCCTACTAAATTATACTCGTTACTAAAAATAAGCAGCGGGTTTGAAGCCTGAGCCCTCCAAATTCCAAAAACTCTTTATATTTACTCAAACTATACAAAGGAGCTGTGGGAAAAAGTGGAAGTAAAGACTGGAGACACATGCTGGCTTGTCACAACAGAGTCAGACATAACCAGAGGAATGTTTAGTAACTACACTTCTGTTTCCTTACTTAAAGAAAAATGAAAAGACTCACACAACTGGAGAGCTAATTCTCAGTATTGTCAGCACCACGTGTTCCAGAGACTGACATCACAGCTGAGTTTTTAAAGGTTGAATTCTAACAGCAACGTATGAATCTCCTGGAAGCCTTTATTAATCATAAAGGAACAAAAAGGGCCCAATTCCAACTTATTAAAAACACACAGAACTGTGGCCTTTCTGGACTTTTCCAAAACACCTACTAAAATTGCAGCTAACATTGTCTATTGCTAGCTTTCATATTTAACTGAAGAAACAAGGTGCAAGGGGAAAGAAACTGCTGCCTCCCCAGCTCTAAGTTTTAGATCAAAAGATACTCCGTTACAAACTTCATCAAGACTTCAAAGTTGTCAGAGGCAGTGATGGAATCAGCATCCCCAGGAATATGTAATGCTATTATTCCTAATAATTGGTGTTCTGAAGTCAAGTTTTCTGCAATTATCAACAACTTTATCAGCAACAGGAGAAAACTACATCCAACATCACAACTCCAGAAAGTATGGGGGATATGCACTTAGTGAAACCATGAAAGCAATGACTGAGGTTAGCTGGCTTTATTCACACTGATCTACACCACAATGTTCTGCAAGAAGCATAATGAAAACACTGTTTTCAAAGTGGATATTGTTTAATCTCATTGGCCTGACTGTACAAAAACACTGCCCAAGAACAAGTATCTTGTAACTGGAACACAGCAAAGGATCAGGATTATCACAGCTAATGTAAGATTTAAACAGATGCACGTATCTATAGAAACCACGTCTGATACAGCTGAACACAAGCATGGATGAGAAGCCAGTGCTTCCCACAGTACAGAACCAAAAATACAGATCTAGCCAGGGAGATCAAACATCAAATCCCAGCTATTTCAGACTCCCTACCAATAGATGTGTCCAGTATACAAAGTCTCCAGTATATCAAGGCCCATGATACCACTGTACTGGCAATAAAACAAAGCATCTAGGATCTCAGGGAAGCCCTTTGAGGAACAACAACAAAAAAAGAAATCAGTCGAAAAACTGAACTCCCCTCCATTACTCAGCTACCAGTTTTCATAAATACTAGCATCAGAAGACTGCCCCTGTAAAAAACAGAAAAGAATTGATTCATCTTATACTTGATTCCTCAGTGAGGTCGTAATTCTGCATTTTGGTATCAGTTATCTGTTACAATGCAACATTGTTTTGACATTCCTTAGAGTAAATATACTTATGTGCATAGAAAGTCACCGTCCAAGCAAGTAGGGCAGTGGCAAAAACCCAGAGCCCCACCACAAACAAATGACCTTGAGACAAAACCTCCAGAAGAAATTTAGCTAGGAGCAAAAGCATTTTTAGGAGCAAATGTTTCTGTTGCAGATTAAACATAGCTGCATTCCAAGCAGTATTTAATTAGTCAAGCCTAGAACATTTTACAGCTGTTGCTTTTGAACTCCCCCTCACAACTGATTCTTCTTTCATACCCTGCTCTTGACCTGCATCTTCTCCCTTTCCCTAGGCAGGTAAACGTACATCCTCTTATTAAGCAGTATCCATCAACGACACTTTCCTAAATGAGCGCATCAATGCTCCCCCAAAGAGTCACTGAATCTTTGAAACCCAGCTCCTAAAAATACTGTCCTGTACTCAATGGATCATGTTTTGTTAACACTAAAGTTCCACTATTTTACTATAAAATGAAATTAAACAAAAAACACACCCTAGAGGTACTTAAAGGGGTACGAAAGTAACGCAGATGTAATTTTAAGTCATTATGGTACAGGTGTATATTTCTGTCTACTAAATAACAGTGATATAAAAAAGCTACATAAAAAATATCTTGTCAAAAACGCGCATCTGGTTTAATAAGGCATGGAGTGATCTGAAGAACCAGGACCATCTGAGCTGACAGAAGTCATCCACTACCTGTTCAATGTCCCGCCCAGCCTTCATGAGTGGAAAAAAGACTTGGAGGAGAAGATACAAAGAAAAATTAACATGCACATGGAAATGCAGGATGTGTTGTGAGGGTGGACATTCTAATACTTCTTATTGTACTAGTTTGTCATATTATCTTAAGAAAAAAATGAACATTTCCAGCCACAGTTGAAATTACACTCCAAACAAGACCACTGTAACTGATCATTTTTATGCTCTTAAACAGCTGGTTTTGCCATAGCCAGCATAATGATAGCACGTAGCCACAATATACAGAACTTTGGTCCCCGAAGTTATTAGTATTACGCGATACACATTAAGCAGCTTGTGAAATACAAAAACACAACATTGAAACTTACAGTATTTAACAAAATCCTTCTGAAAATCTTTCCTAGAATTGACAAAGGCTCTTCCTCTCTCAGTTCCAACTACAAACACATCTGTTTCATATACAGCAATACAGGCAACTTCTGCCTTGGACTTGGCAAGTTCTTTACACTATAAAAAGAAAAACAAAAAGCTTTTATTACCACAGTTAAGAGTACAGTTAATAGAAATGTATGTGGTATCATGTAAAACAGTTATTACTTCTGCTGCCAGCATCCACCCTTCAGAAGGTACTGCGAGTAACATAACATCAACCATTAGCAAAGGATAATTTATACATCTGGAGTGCTTTTCATCAGGAATCTTAAAAGCATTGTAGATGCATTAGTGAAATTAAGGCCTTGTCTAGACTCAGAGATTGTGCTGGTTTTAATTAAAATGATTTATGACATCAATCCATGTGAAATTATCACTTCCCCGTTAGATAATCATATTGAGTGTCTTACTCCAACTCCAACTTTAAACAGAGCGTACAGGAGTTTTGTTCATTCACACCAGACTTATCACACATCACATTCGTTCAGAAAGGTGTGGTTGCAAGCAGGAAGGCTGCCTGCAGTCTGCCTTGTCCTGCCTGCTCTGTTCAGGCTCAGGTGAATTCCTCCTGAGCAGAAGGATTGCACCTTCCCTGTGAACACCTACATGTGTTCTGTTAGGAGAAGTTTCTGGCAAAGAAGTAAGGCAGGAAGCCTGCGGTGCAAGGAGAAAGCACAGATCCTAAGAAAATTAGTGAGATCATCAAGAAGTGATCACAAAAAGTCAATTTCTCCTAGGAACTCAGATCAGAGTTTGCTGCAACCTGTAACGACATCAACTGCAGCACGAGAGGAAAAAGGGACACAACACCTTTAGGAACAGAACATATCCATTGGGGAAAAAAAGGCTTGCAATCCATTATCTTATAACCATCCCATTCAAAGTTTCATTGCTAAAAAGAAAATTTTTGTTCTTGCTTATCATTTAAGAAAACAATTTTAAAGAACCAAATCTTTGACAGTGCTTCAACTTTAAGGAAACAAGACAGACATTTCCACTCACAGCCCTGGCCAACCTTAAACCCCATCACACAATGATAAAATAACTTCTACAAAACGGGTGGTAAGCCAGCTTAAAAAAAAAAAAAAAAAAAAAAAAAGTATTTTATGAACAAGTTTTGTTGAACTGGTACAGCAGCTGAGGACAAGGCATTAACCACAAGACCATTTATTCACTCTATATTACAGACGACAAAGACCAGAACATACTCTTGCCTTTCAACCACGCTCTACCTGAGCGATCAAAAAATATTTCCCATTTATTTATTTGAAAAAACAATTTTTAAAACAACCACACCGCAACAATAAACAAGATGACTGTTAAGAAGACTGTTAGCATGATCTTCCACAAAGAGCCAGAGTTACAGCTGGCTGAACAGCACGCAATAAGGTATGGGTACAAGATTACACCTTTCCTGCTCCCCAGGAGGAGGCAATATATTGGTGTAATCCCGCACATGTCAAGACAGAGTTATAATGCAGCTGCTTAACTTCTCTACTAACCATTGACTCAAGTGCTGACATGAGGAATGTAACCACCATTCTGCTTTCAGAGGAGTCTTCATCACGGATGGACGTTGCTGGTGTGGTAGTTTGGGCCATCTTCCTCCTATAAAATGAAATTAAAAAAACTGTTCAGACACACACAACAGTGCAAGTGTCCTGGTTTCGGCCAGGATAGAGTTGTCTTCCTAGTAGCTGGTACAGTGCTGTGTTTTCAGTTCAGTATGAGAAGAATGTTGATAACACCCT
>JAVKLA010000084.1:9801567-9881376 GCA_034782735.1 Sagittarius serpentarius | reverse complement strand
GGGGGGGGGGCCGCCGCCCACACCCCGCACCCCGCACCCCGCACCCCCTCGCCCCACGCCGCCCCGGGAGGGCTCTGCCGCCGCCGGGCCGTCCCCAGCCCTCCTTCCCTGCGGCCTGGCCCGGGGCGAGGCGGGGGAGCCAGGGGAGGTCCCGGCTGCCCCGCGGGGCCTCACCGTGTCAGCTCGCCCTTCCGTGGCTGAGGGCCCGTCGCACTTGTGAGATGAGCGGCGGCGGCGAGCCCCGAAAACGCCTCCGCATCTCGGAGACGGCGGCCGCTTCCACCCCGCTCCGGTGGGGCCCCGGTGGGGCCGGGCTGCCCGGCGGGCTGCGCCCCGGCCTTGGCCCGGCAGCCCCGCCGCCTTCCTTCCCTTCCCGCAAAGATCAGCCGGGTTTAACACCCGGAGCTGCTCCCAGGTTCCCCAGAACCGGCACGGGGGGCAACAGCCTCCCGCAAGCAGAAAGCCTGCTTTTGGTTTGATGAAGAACCCCGTAGCAAAATAATTTCCCTGGCGCTGCGAGGGAGGTTGTTACTTGCGCAAAGGTGCTCAGCGTAATGGATGGCATCTGAGAGCTGTTTGCCCGGGCAGAGCCCGGCAAATGTTCTAGCCGGCGTCGCTATTCTTGTCCTTTGAATCTAGGTTCAATGTCGTAAATGCAGACAGGAGTTGTCCATTCAAAGCGAAACGTTGCATTTCAAAATTTGTTCCAAATCAAAAGAACTGCTATTAAAAACAGCTGGTTTTTAAATCAAACTATCATTTTTGTAAATACCGAGATCTTGTTTACAGTGTGTGTAGGACTGTTACGATGCACGTAAAACTGTTAATGGTGCTTGGGAAACCTTAGCAGTGTGTTTAGAGTTGGTAAAGAGTAACCACAGAATACTACAAGTGCAAGTAAAGGAAACGGAAGCCCGCTTAGTTGAAAGCATTCAGCTTCCTCCTGGTTGCAATAAATAGCGATAAATCAAACTGGGGAATAAAGCTCAGAAGCTGCCTGCTGGGAAAGGACCCGGCAGGAGACGCTTTGACCGTTCCCGCGCCGTCGCTGTTGAGGCTATGGGCTTTGCGCAAAAAACGCCCACCTGCAAACGCTGACCAGCGTCCCCCGAGCAAACAGTCCGAGTGACTCAAGACGTGGTGGCGCTCGGTGGTTCCCTGCCAGTGTTTGGCTGGACATAACTGTTCCCGTCATTTACATCGTGGGAAAGCAGACAGAAGCATTCTGCAGTGGCCTAGCAAAAAAACCCCCAACTACCCAACAGCTCCCCGCCCCCGCCCCAACCTGCCCCAAACCACTCCAAAAAACCCAACACACCAAAAAAAAAAGCCGCCACCCGCTTTCCTCACCAGCTTAGCCTAAACCAGAAGTTTTTGCCCTGCGGCACTTGAGTGGTTCCTTTTTGCAGATCCTGTGCAGGGAAAGGTATAACCTCTGGTGAAGGACTTTAGCACGAGGGACACCAAATCTTTCTAAGCAGCCACAACTATTTTCTAAATCAGTATGTCAGCTCCCTTTGCCGTTCAGATGGCATTTGTAGTGGAAGGCATCACTCCACGATAACTGCTTGCTGTCACCTTCCAGCTGAACCTTGCCGCACACACAGCCCATACTGGCCATTTCATACAGCTTGAGATGTCCCAAGTACACCCTGTCCTAAGGTTACTCACGCAAGTCCTCCTGGAAGACAGGAGGAGTTTTACCTGCCTAAGAAACGGAAGCTCATTGCCAGGACATCCTTCAGGGGCTGCGTCTGGACCCTTGGCCTGCCGGTATGGACTGCTCCTGGTCGCAGAGAAGATGCCGTTTGGTTACACAGCATCACGTCATGATTTATTTTGAGAGTCACACGTGGCAGCTGCTTCCCGCTGGTAAGACCGTCATTGCCGTGGCTCATCTGCTACCACGTGGGTCCTCGGAAGAGTGGAAGTTTGGTATTTCTCCACGACAAGATTCTTCCCGCTCTTCTCTGTCCCTTTCTGCCACCTGATCCAGCCGCGTGAGCTATGGACCTGAATAAAGTTTAGGAGTTAACTGAAGTCAGAGAGTTAACTTAGTCATGCTTTATGTGGAATAATGTTTACCCATTGTGGTTACAAGATGACTAACTGAAAAATTAGTTCCTTAAGGCTTCTAAATCCATTGGAGGCATTCCCTGGGTGTTGTAAATCAATGCTCAGACTAGAAATAACTTGTATGTTTTTAGTAGCTAGAGTAATTAACAACTGTAACATATTACCATGGACCACGAGAATTTCTCTATCAGTTCAGAGCCTGGAAATCCAAGCCGCTCCCTTCTAGAAAAGAAAGACATCCAGCTTAATACACAGTCTCCATGGATTTTTACCAGCAGATTCCTGAACTGGCTCTTATATATAACATCTGACCACTTAATCTTGATACTCTTTCTAGGTTTAAAATTCAAGGTCAGGTCTTCTCGCAGAAAACACTTTGATCTAAATTCCTTGGTTTAAAGTATTTTGTATCGCTTTGCTTTTCCCCTCTATTAGTTAACCAGCTGGGCTTCAGCTACAGATTGAAAAAGATTTTCACACGACTACAAGGCAAGCAAAACATTTTTCTTAAACAAGGGAGCCAGACTGTGAAACCAAAAACGTTGGAAGAGAGGTGTTGAATTCAGTTATTTTTATCATCATTTAAAAAAAAAGAGAGAAATTCCATTTCAAGCTCATAGTCTTCTGAAAAGAAATCGAGACCAATACATACAATTTATTTTTTTCACCTACTTATTAGTTTGGGGAATTATTCTGTTTCATCCCCAGAAACTTGGGTTACGCTCTTTAGCACTCACAAGAGCTGGGCTGTCTTTATCAGGCGGCTTTCTTTCACTGCATGCAAGAAGTTACAAATTTAACCTCAAGCTAAGTGTAGCATAGGGGATTTCAGTCAACTCGCCCTTGAAGTTTCTGTGGGTAAATCTAATTACCCTTGACAACTTCCATCTGACATCTGAGAGTCTGAAAACCTTAGCGTATGCCCGTTGAAATTATTGGAGTCCTTAAAAATTGGGGAAGGGGCGAGGGCAAGTCAAAACCAACCAGTCTTACGCTGATCACCATAGACCTGCTTTTCCAGGCAGGAAAACTTCAAAACCCCTGCCAAAACTTCACGTGTGGAGGGTTCGGATCCAATCTCAATTCTTCCCCCCCAGTACTGCCCTATCTTTGTCCAGCACGGGATATGTGCCTCAGTTTGCCAGCCTTTGCTTGGTGTCTTGCCGTCTCTTTCTCAAAGTGCTTTAGTTCCAGGACTCACCTATATAACCTTTGAACAGAGGGGAAGTGCAGAGGGGAAGGCAGGAGGAAGCCCCAACCTCTCAGAAAAAAAAACCAATGCAGAATTTTATTGTCTTTTATTTTTTGTGCAGAAGTCAGACTGCAGTGTCTGGAAGCTATGTGCAAATCTGTCAGACCCTCAGAGCACGGGGTTCATAGTTCCTCGCTGTGCACTGCTTCTTTTATATGTAAATAGAAACTCTTTCCTTCTCCCAATTTTTTTTTTTTTTAATTGCAACTCCCAAACCACTATAGCTCCACTACAGTCCAGGAGCAGCAACGTGCTCTTTGTATCGGAGAACAGTAGTGATGACAGACCGCAACAAGGCTATAGTGATCCACATTTTTCCAGCACGCGGCTCCAGCTAAGCTTATTTCATGCTCCTTTACCAATTTTCCTTTGCTCCAGTTGCCTAGATTCTGCTGCAGTTTTCTTTCGCTAAGCTTTTTCTCTGTTAGATAGTAAATAAGGACATCCTGTATTTTTCCTTTGAACATGGTGCACGTGATAAGGCTGGTGAACACATGGGCAGTACAAATATTAGGCTAGTAAAAGCACAGGCACCATTTTCTCCCATCATTTACTCCTCTGCCCCCAGTTAAGGATGTCCTGGGGAAGTTTAGCAAGGAAGGATGTACTAGAATGTCTTGGCTCTCCCCTCCACGTCCTCCCAGAGCGATGATCTTAAATCACATTCCTTCTATTGCCGTCATTTTTAATGACAATCTAAACTCTATAGAGCAGGCAGAAATTCTGCACTGGCTTGTGTACTGTAACTCTTCAAAAGAGGAAACAAGCATTCGAAAATAATTCACCTTTTGTGACAGTGACAGTAAATACGCATTTTTCCAAAGATCAGGAATAAAAAAAGCACGAACTTGACATGCTATCCAAAACTGCAGGCGCTAGCAACAGGTCATGGGGACCCCTAAACGCATCTACTTACAGCACAAAAGAAGTTGCCGCTTTGAAAATACCCAGCGAATCTGTGCAGTAAGATGCTTCGATGAGCACAGTAGTTAATGGGGACGTTAAAAGTATCTGCGGCTGCTGAGTAATTATTCACGTCTCAAAATGGCCACTGCACTCGCAGGCTCGTACAGACATTGCTGCATCAGCTTGTGCTTCCCAAATTTTCCTCCCAGCCAGACCAGCCGGGGACCGAGTGTTTCTAAAATGAAAGCCGAGGCGGTTGTGCACAAGATGGCAGAGCGGGAGACGTGCCAGCACCCCGCCACGCGCTCCTGGGCCCGCTCCAGCCCCGCGCCAGCCTTGGGCCGGCCCTGCACAGAGTGCCGGGCTGCAGAAAGGACAAAGTGAGCAAACACGGAACGTTCAGATCTAGTGCAGGCGCACCGCAAATTGCTTCAGCTGTATAACAAAGATCTCCAAGCAACGCAGAAGCCAGCAGTGCTTGTGCCTTGTGCGTTCAGCCAGTCCCTCAAATAAACTTTAATTTTTTTTTTGCTATTAGGAAGAAATTAGGTTGGGGGTTTGCCAGCGATGCTTTGTCATCCAAGAGAGGGGTTTTGGGTTTTTTTTGGTTTTGGTTGGGTTTTTCTCCCCACCCTTAATGCTCCTCACTGAGAAATCTTTGCTAGTGTAAATACGGAGCGTAGATCAAGCCGTCGACAAACAGACCAGCAATTTGGGCACCTACGTATTTCATACAAATACCCACACCACCAAAGGCTGAAAAGGGATTCTTGCACTTGTTTGCAATAAAAGAAGACAGACATTTCTACTCGACCTACGTTTCTAAAAGAAAGGGGATCAGGAGCATTTTTGCTTTACATGACAGAACAATTTCCTTGGCAGCTAAACTGTAAAAAATGTCTTTATACAAAAGTAAAAAAATTTCCATGAGAGCAATAAACATGTTATGGAATTGCCTGTGTTCAGGTTATGGTTCCAGTCTGATCTTCCTCAGCACTGTCCATCCCTTCCTCTTACGCACTCCTGCCTGTACGAGCCGTGCGGGGGGTGGCCGGGGACCACGGCAGCAAGGAGGTGGCAGCGGGCTGGCTGTGATGGGGACCATCTTCTAGGGTTCGGAGCTCTTCAGTAGGGCTGGTCTAAACCTGACTGTCACCTGGATCTACTCACCTCGCCAGGGCACCGCACAGCTTCTCCCAAGGGGCCAAAAGCCGCCTGAAAACAGTGGTGAAGGAGTTTAAAACTGAGCAGCAAGGAGCAGCCCGGTGTTCCTAGCAGGGAGCCCGGGACGTGGGACCACTCTGCCCTGATCGTCTTGGTGGCGAGAAGTCAAAGCCAGATGCAGTTTTCCTCAGCTGCAGAGCTGGGTATTTTTTGTGCAAAATAACCATTCGGCATTCCTCACCGAGGGAGAGTGTGTTTGTCTGCATCCATCACCGTCCTTCCCGGAGGGGTGATGTTCCCGGAGAGGTGCCTGGCAGCGCCGGCACGAGCAGCACGTCAGCACTCCGCGCAGGAGCTTCCTCACACACCAGTGCCATCCTCTGCAGAGGCTTCCCGAGGCAAACACCGGACCACCTTATTTATTTTTGGCCGAACACAGTCGGCTGTCACTATCAGTTACGTGCCTGCAGATCTATTAGTGCTTCTAAAGGTAATCAGCCTATTGCATCCTTATCTCCAGTTATTCTGCGCTCAGGTCTATCGACATTTGGGCATGAAGAAGAGGGTCTTTTTTGGTCCTGGTTGCTACAGAAGACAGATTTACTCATGCAGACGTCAGCAACATAACCAGCAGCTTAAAATGAGCCATTCATATCAGCAGAGCAACCGCGAGGAAGCTCACTGCTGTAGACAAGTCAGATGCACCTCTTTCCTGAGGATTTTATAATCCTTTCTAAGACCTCGAGCCTGCAGTCGGCTCTCCATAGACGGATAGACTGACACCAGCACTGCCAGGGTCTAGCCTAAAGCTGGAGGTTTCCAAGCTGGCAAGCCAACGTGATATCTTTATAACAGAGAAGAAGTCCGGTGCCACCACACAGCAAAGCAGCGACGGTGCTACATGCGGCAGTGGTGGTTGTTTTCGCCTCATCTGTTTGGAAATCAGTTGTGTTGATTTAGTTAGAGAAATGGGGAAAGTGTTTCAGAGAAAGCTTTGAAGCAGGACAGGAGGAGAGATCATCACCAGAGGCCACTCAGCTGCAGCCACTTCTAGGGGCTTTCCCAGGATGGGCCATGCCCCGGGCGCGGCAGCACCTCGCTGGTGGGTGATGCTGGATTGCACCCGGGCACACCCCCCGTGCAGGTGCCAGCAGCAATTTCTTGGCGTTCACACAACGTAAGACCCAAGAGAACAAGCCCAGTGGGTCCAAATCAGCTCAGACATCTCAGCTTGGGTTCAGCAGGACCAACGCCAAACCAGAGCTGAGAGGCACGACCGAAGGAGTCCTCGTTGCTTTCCCCAGCACAGGTCACCTGCGACCCTCTCAGTTCTTCCAGACCCCAGGAAGAGAACTGCTGGGCAGATCTGCACATACCTTCAGAGCTGTGTGTCCAGAGGACCACGAAGAAGAGCAGGAACTCTCCAAGAAACACGCCTCCCTACCCCGAGCACTTCCCCAGAGCGAGCCCTGGGTTACACAGGCATGGCCGTGCTTGCTCAGGCTGCTGGGCTGGGTCACAGCGCCGGTGGACGTCACTGTGGTTGTGCAGAGGTGGCCCAAGAAGGGAAGAGGACAAGCACAGGCAATGCTTTCCCCAAGTACTCACCCAGACCCCAGCTCTTTTGGGGAGGTTCCCACACCCGATGTGGTTTGCCAGCTTGGTAGCCCTCAAGAGATCTTGCTTCCAAGTTACTTCTCCAGCCTCCCCTCGAGCCCACACAAACTTTCCATGGTGTCCCTTGGCACAGTGTTGCACAGAGGCCTCCCTGATCCTTGATGAACCATTCCTAGCACCCTTCCCCTCCTCCCTTTTCCCTTAAAAAGCTCCTGCCCAGGCCCTTCTCAGAGAGTTTTTAATGTGCAGGTTAAGGAGGAGCCTCGTTACCCTCCTGTGACCAGACAGCTGCTACCAGGGGAGATCTCCATCCGCCTTCTCTGCCACCATCTGCCGTTAGCAGACTGGGGTGAAGCGGCAGAGCTGCTTCCTCCCCGAGCCTGCCGATGGCAGCGAAAGTGCCGCAGCCCTGTGTCTCCAAATCCCGCAGGCAGCCGTGAAATCCCAGCCCCTGCCATGAGGACTATGAAGCCATTGTAGTAAGACGAATGGTCTTGCTGGGGATTCGGCCTGTCCCTTCCAGGAGTGCCCATTTCATAATCTTATTGGGGAAAAAATTAATAAATAACTTTAATGATGGCTCACAGAGGTTCATTCCACTTAAACATCACCCCTCAAAAAAAAAAACAACCCACTCATGAAAAGACGTTAATCTCCGCATGAGAGCGCGCCAGTTCAGTTCAGCTACATCAATCTGCCTTTATACCCCACGGACCTGTTAATCTGAGTCTGAGACAGCTGTTTAATGCATTCATTTAACAAAAGACTTAGATACTCCACTGGCAGTGTCTTCATGAGTTACAGCACTGCGGCTCCATCCCCCCGACTGACCCCGGAGCCTCCAGCGTCACCGCTGCCCACCAGCTCTCCCATCCAGCGGCGCAGGCGCATCAGTGGGGTTTCTTTCTCTGGACTAGGTAATCCTAGTCAATAGGACTATCAGCTTAAACTGAGCGGTGTTTGAGCCATCAACCAGAGAAAATAATCCAAGAGATGGCGAAGCACAAGTTACATGTTGTACACAAGTTGTATGGGAGATGGAAAGCACTGAACGCCCTGTGTGGTTTAGGCACGGCCGTGGTCCTCCGGCAGTGCCAGGGGAAGGAAAGCCGTGGCCGAAGGTCACACAACTTTCAGACACATGGAATAAATAAAGGCCATTGCACTGTCGAGTAGCTGCCACTCCTGGAAAGACTCCGGGTGCCTGCTCTGCCAGAGAAAGAGCCTGCACAGAAACCTGTGCCGCCTTCTCACTGGGACCACAGAAAATTTTGGTATGGAAAAGCATCCGCTGGGCTGTCCTCCCCCTTGCACCCTCCCGTGCGCGGGCACACAGCGGGCCTTAAACCCCGCTACGGCCGGGCGGGCACAGGGGGAAAGCGCGGAGCCCTGGCCGGAGCCGCCCGGGCGCTCCTGGGGCAGTCAGGCCTTGGCACCACCAGGACAGAGCCTCCCACCACGCCTCAGCCGCCGTTTCATTAGCTTTAGCCTTTGAGAAGCAACGTGCTATAAGCTGTAAGCGGCTACAAAGGACTACACGTAACGTGTATGCTAGCCATACAGCCTCGCGCGCTGGTGGAAGGGGCTGGTTACTGCGGGGAGGGGTGGGGTGTAACGACTGCTGGAAAACAGCCCGAAACTTGATTGCATCTCAAATCAAGTCTTCCTGTGGCATCAGCTGAACTCTGCAAAAATAAAAAAAAAACCCAAAAAACACCCAAAGAAGGAAGCGAGACCTTGCGCTTGGCTGCATTATTGGTTTCCTAGCCTTGCCATGGCGTCAGGGGAAGGAGGTTTCTGCACGCACCCAGCCGGCCGTGCCGGCCCGTCAACCTGCAGCCCGCAACCCGTGATTGCTCCGAAAGGGTTTGCAAAGTGTTTCCTCACAAACGCATTCGGGCTTCTGAATAAAAGCACAGATGCTGTTTATGCCATTCTCCAGCATCTCGGTGCACTATGTTTTTTAGAAATGATTCGAATCAAAGCTCTCATTCTTTAATTAAACTTCATTTAGCTGCCATCTGCCTGGGATCAAAATGGCTTCATGTTTTGCAACTCTTAATGAGGATTGTTATTGGATTTGTAAACACATAAACAACAACACCCCCCCCCCCAAAGTCTTTGAAAAGTAATAAATGAGAAACGTGGCTCAAGTGTTAAGATCTGCATCTTCAGTTGTCTAATTGTAATGGAGCAGATCCCATTCAGCAGATAATCACGTTATACGCAAAAACCGGGTATAAAAATACCCTGCAACTGCAGGATCAAGATTAGGGAAGCTGTGAGAATTACAGCTGAGGGAAAACAGTAATAAAGCCATATCTGTCATTTTTCCAAAGTGGGAAGGGTCCGTGCTCGTGGGTCACAAGCAAATGTAGGCACCGAGGGCAGGAGCTTCCCACCTCGGCCACGGGAAATGAAAAGTGGATGTTGTGGCCCTGAAACTCCCTGAAATTACAGCAGGAATTACTGCTATTCCCTCCCAAAAATACATGTTACCAGAACCCAGCAGCCTCAAAACCCATCCTGGGAATACTGGAGGTACCAGGCAGCCGCGGAGCTTCCCGGCCAAGCAGACGGGGCAGGGCAGGAGCTGCCCTCCCGTGAGCGGGGCTGGGGGCACGCAGAGCTCCAATTTTAAGGACGAAAGCCTGAGCCCAGAGCTTTGGCTCAGCCCGTGCCGTAGCAGCACAGCCAGCCTTCCCCTGCCCCATCTTACTAACCAGGCTCCGCGCCGGGGATGCCGGCGGGGGAGAGGGAAGGGACAGAGCAGGGAAACACCCCTACGCTCCCTCCTTGCTCAGCTTCCATCCCCATCCCCTGCCATTTACAGCCTTTACCATTGCGTTCGGCTTGCTGAACGAAATCATTAGTCCCCAGCGTAGCTCCCGTTGCCCTAATTTAACTCTGCTGCCTGCCTTCACCCCTGCCTTTCAGCAGCGGCAATTAGGGCCCCGTGCAGGGCGCAGTGCTCCAGACCTACGCCCTGCGAGCAGCCTCCCCCCGCCGCCGGCGCGTTCGGGGGACGCCGGGCCCGGCAGCAGACCTGGGGCAGCCTCGTACATCTCCGCTCATTACTGAACCGCGTCGCTGCCTTTGGTGCTATGGCATCAGACCTTTCTTTTTTTAATGGCAAAAAAATAAAAGTCAAAATATGATCAGTGTGCCCTCTTAGGAGACACCTCCTCGGTGGGGTTTGTTCTGTGAATAAGCCCCTTTCAGACATTTGGGAAGAGAAAATCGTATTTTTACCTCTGAATCATGTTTCTTTGTTTCCTAATTGGAGATGCCACAGGTCTGAGCATCAGGCAGAAACATGAAAGACTGCAGATTTTGATGCCAAACGCTCAGATGTCAAACTGCATTTCTAATTGGGGTCGCTGCTACAGATCTTTGCCCTTCTTTCGGCTGCCGCCTCTGTGCCGTCTCCTACATTTGTTTGGGATTTATTCTCTCATGTGATCATTTGCATCTAACTCCACAGCAAATGCAAGTCCAGAGCCAGGAAATAAAACTGCAGCTGCCTTGAAACACTTCTACCCACCATCAAAACCCTCCCGTGGCCTGAAAAGACAAGGACTCGAGCAGACCAAAAAAACCGTAAAACAAGTAAAGCAGCGCCTTGCACCCAGAAGAGCCGTCACCGGAGACTGATCCTGTGTCCGCTACCGTCCACCCTCCAGCAGACCACGGCCGCTGCTTTCGGGGCAGGTTTGCTCCGTGAAGAGGCCGTGACCGGTCCTGCAGCCTGGAGGGACGCCCAGCGATGGCCACCCCACAGTGACGCCGCTGTTGCTGCTTGGGACGACACCAAAGCTGTAAGCCCCAGGGCATCTCGCTTCACTGGAGGTTCCTGCTGGGCTGCGTTTACCTGCGCACAAGCCGGGATGTTTCTTCTTACGCCGCCCTCGCGCCGGCATTAGCTCCTGCCGCGGCTCGCCCGTGCGCGGCTCTCAGCAGACACAAAGCACAAGTTAAATATGCGTGGTGGTTAGCAAGGGTGGTCGGCGCCATTGGCTTCTGCTGCCGATCTCCTGGAGTGGAATGGAAGTAAAGTTGCAGGCATTTCAAACAATAGCCCTCAGTTTACCGGGTTGCTTCTTCCATGGGGTGAGGCGGCCCAGGGCACGCGGAGGAGCCCCACGGCTCCCCCGGACGCCCTCGGCGATGCCAGTCGCAGCTCTTGGTCCCGCGTTACGGAACCTGTGGAGCATCAGCAGGGTCAGCCTTGTACTTACTGCCGGAGCTTCCCTCTGCCCACGTAAGGCATCAAAGCCTCTTAGAAAATCAGAAATAGCGACGAACTTCACCAAATGAAAATCTTTTCCTGGTTCAGAAGCCAGTTAAACGCATGCAACCGAAATTGCTGCTGTGCCTCTCCAAGGCTGGGGCGGCAGGAGGCCAGACACGAGAGGGCCCGGGGGGGATCTTGCTCCTTGGGGAGCCTGAAACCTCCTTCCCGCTTAATCCAAACCCGCGTCTGTTCCAGAGCCGAGAGGACTGGCAGGCATAGCTCTCTGACGCTCGTAAGGGCTGGTCCCCTCGTCTGTCACCGCTGCGGTTTGGTACCGCTCCTCCTGCAGCGCTGTATGTAAATTTTTACACCTTTGATCTAAATTAAATGAAGCATTAAAAGGTGCCAAACCTCTTGGTTTGAAGCACTGGTGACGCTAAGGATTTTATTGAGCAGCCAAAGCACGACAGGGTCTGTCCGGGGGTGCCCTCTTGCACTTACTCTTACCAGTAAATGCTATTTATCAATAATATATGTAATAAAATAAGTACTTTTAAGAGCAAGGCAACACTTTTTATTTTTATTTAAAAAGGCCTTGATGGCAGGAATATAGTGTAAAAATCATTGGAAAAACTAAAAGGCATTGATACATATTGGAATATACACTTTTTACATAAATTACATTTATTTATTTATTCTTTCATTTGAGGTTCTTATTCGGTATTGAGGTCTAATAGTTAATAGGTCCTGGGATCTGGACGTTTAGACCACCATAGTCTAACATGTACATGTTCATGGGCCATTGCTGAAAGAGAGGGAGAGAAAAGAAGGCAAAAGTCTCTGTTAGGACACAACACAAAACCATGCATACATCAAATCTCTGACATGTTCTGACACGGGCTGTTGCTCCCACTTTCCAAATAAGAGAAAAGAACCAACCCCAAACCAAAACACCACTGGCAAACGTGACAAAAAAAACCTTCTAAGTTTATATTTCTCTTGTGCCTTCTTTTTTTTTTTTTATTGTTTTTTAAAAGCATTTGGTATCATCCACAACCGAAGCCAAGCCCCGAGGGAGAGCACAGTTGGATGCATCTCCCTGATTTCGTTTCCTATTTTCTCAGTTTCGCTGCACGCCGGAGCTCTGCATCGCTCCCAGGACTGAGCCGGAGCAGCGCGCCCGGCGCAGCTCGGACCACGGGGGAACCGCCGGGTCCTGCCGAGAGGTGCCGTGGGGCCGAGGTGCCGCTGCCACCGCCCGTGTTTTCACCCGGCGGGGTCAGGGGATTTGCTCGAGCCCGTCTCATGTGCGGCTCCCGCTAATGCTGAGCATCCCCCGAGGCACTCGGCAGGGTTGATGCGGGAGAGCCCCGATGGGCGGTGGGCACTTTGCTCCACTGATCCCCCTCCCCAGAAACCCGGCAGGAAAAGGCAGCCACAAAGCTGCGTCCTCTCCTTTACCAAACCTGCTTGTGCCATTTTACGTCACACTTTACAGTGTTTGTGAGGCGGAGGGAGGTGGTGACGGTTCGAGGAGAGCAGAGAGCAGCATCCTGAAGCAGAAAGATAGGTAGGCAGTAACCCCCCTAATATTTGGAAGGCTTTACCACAAGTGAGATCTGATTTGTTGATGATGTAGACTCCATATTAGAAGAGGAGGAAGAGGAAGATGAGGAAGAGGAAGATACCGAGTTCCCTTCGGAGATCCTCTTCCGCTTCCGTTTGGGAACGCTGGTGTCTTTCTCTGCAGGGAAAGAGGGAAGGCGTGAGGTGTCCGAGCCCTGCGAGTGGTCACTAAATGCGGGGATCCATCCTGCCGCTCCGACCTCGCCTCCCGCCGAGCATCCCCCCATGGCGATCCGCTGTGCCACCGCCGGTGACGTGGGCTTGGCCTCAACGACCTGGCACGGAGCTGCCAGCTTTCCTCAGGCACCGGCAAAGAAAATCCCCCAAATAAGTGAATCCCAAACTCCAGCACTTACAGAGCTTGATATTCCACAGACTTGTGTCCGTGCTGGATGCTTTGGGGCTGTGAAGGTGCCACCTGTGGTGACAATATGCCCATACATATATATCTGCATATATGATATACCCATATATATCTGCATACATAAAGTTTCTCATGCATCTCTTTTTACATCAGGTTGCGGGCATGCTCTTGCTTGCCAGATCTCCTTTTTCTACCTCGCCATCTAAAACTAATAGGATCCTAATTATCTCTGGGGCTGCTAATCCTGACACATTTGATTAAAACTGGCTGAGATTTATTGGGGAGGATGGGACAGAGAGAGAAACGCATTCACAGTGATCACAGAAACCTTGTTTCCTTAGATGCTCAACTGCTAAACGATGGCTTAAATTAAGGGCTTTAACCAGTGAATAAATTGCTCATGGTGAGTAAATTGCTAATGGGAAAGGGATAATCGAATCCTCCAGAATATGCTGGAAGTTTGAGTCTAACAGCCCAGGCTCTCCCCAGCTCACAGAAGTGCAATGGTCTAAGAGGATGGTTTGCTCCTGAACAGATGCTGAGCCTGACTTCTTTTTGCAGGTAGGGTCTTCTCCCCAGCCTCCCCTGGGGGTGCGGGAGGTTCGAACGCCTCCCCACAACCCCCATCCCTTTTGCCCCTATATTCTCTCTGCCACAGGGCAGGGAAAGCCACGGTTATTTCTTAGCCCTCCGCTTACCTGTTTGTTTGGCCTCAGTGCAGATTTCGGCAAACGGCCTGTGTGAGAGACAAGGGGGTGAGAGCAGGCGGACGCCGTCGTTTCTCCCCGACACACCTGCCTGTGCTGGGATGCAGCCCACACCCCGACCCCGAGCTGCCTCCTCCGACAGCCCCCTGCGCGGGGGTGGGACGTGGAGCCTCCCCACTGCTCCCTCGAGGAAAGCAACCCAAAATAACTCAGCTGGGGATCTCAGCTGCCCTGTTATCTGCCCCTGTGCTGCGCTCCTTCCCAGCATCATCATCTCACTGTGCAAGAAAGAGAGGATAAACCATCCCTGGTAACGCTTCGCTGTGCCCACCCATGGCCAAGCACGTCCCTGCAGCGCAGGCCAGCGGATGCTGGGGATGGAGCGGGTCCTCCACGGGTATGCGGTGGCGTGGGCCCGCGGTGACTTACCCCGCTCACGACTGGAGAAGCAAGGGCAACGCTTAACCAACAGAAACCTTCCCCGGTCACAGAGCTGGGGGAACTTACTGGAGCTGGTTTATAATCACCATCCGGATGCTCTCCCGTGCCTTCAGGATCTTCTCCAGCCGATGGATGTCGTAGGTATTGGGGTTTCTGAAAGGGATGTCGTCCGGCAACCCGGTAACCTCCACAGCGTCAGGACTGTCCCTGATGAGTTTATAGGGCACCATGACGGGCCGGTTCAAGCCCAGAGCCTCTCCTGTAATGGCAGAGCAGAGGACAACGCACCTGCTTTACCCCACAGTGCTCCGGATCCAACCAACCGAAGGACCAAGAGCCTTGGGAGGACTTAGAGAAGCCACCGCTGCCGTGATGCCCGACCTTTCCTGCAGCCACGTCCCAGGCAGCTGTTTCACGTCTGCCTGCCCAATTCATTGCCTACTCCGTCAGTCTCCATGTAGGATGCTGCCAGGAGCCTCAGGTGAGAGCTGGTTTACAGCACCAGCACTTGCACACCCACCACTCCTCCATGCAGAGCACACCCATTGCCACGCTTGCACCAGCCCGCGGCTGGGCCAGCAGCAGCAGCAGCAGCAGCAGCAGCAGCGTGGGAGACAGCCCAGGAGAGAGGGCAAATGGGAGAGATTTGCCCATCTCCTCTTGCCTCCGGCTGTCAGCAGGTTTGGGGGCACTGGGGTGGAGATTACATCCATCGCTCAACATCACATCACTCCTGCAGATTTTTTGAAACACTTTATCCCTTTGGCTTCCTCAGTATCCTGTGGCAGCGAAATACCAGAATTTAATTCCTTGTGGCCTTAAAAGTACTTCCTTCCGCGTGATTTAAACCTGCTGCCCGCCTCTCTGGTGAACCCCTTTAGTTCCTGCACAGTGAGAAGCAGTGAACATCGCTCCCTCCTGTGCTGGTCCCGATTGTAAGAGCTTGCTCTTGCCTCGCGTCTCTGCAGCCCCCAAACCTGAAGGTGTGAGCTACCCTGCAGCCACATTTCTGGCTTTCCTTGCAGGGAGTTCGTCCCTGGAGCCCAGCTGGCATCTCGTGCTCCATAGACAGCGCCAGGACCATGGGAAAGCAGGGATCTGCTGTGGGCTCAGCCCCCGCGCAGGGTGAGTGCTGTTGAGCGGAGGTGGATGGGGATGCTCAGGGCACGGGCACCAGCCTCCCCGGGGAGCTGCGCCTGGATGCTGGCACCTCCAACGGGGCAAATCCCCCCCCCAAAGCAGCACACAGCCCATGCTGCGAGCAGCACCCCAAAATAAACAGGGTTTGCGGGAAGGGTGAGCAGCCTTGACAATGGGAAACTTGAGAAAGGAGGGGAATGACATTCCCCACTGCTTTGCTATTATTTTGTCTATTTTCCTTCTCCTTCAGGCAATTATTTTGGGGAGGGAAGCAAGACACCACACTGAAGCGGCGGGGTGCCACCAAGCCACTGTGGCCCGGCTGCGCAGCCCTGGGGAGTCACAGGTTGAGAAATAACTGCCCAGCACTTATGCAAGCTGTGCCCCAACGGGGGCGAGGGGATGGCCCCAAGCAGCGGCAGCCCGTACCCGTGGGGCTGGGACGGTGACGCTGCTCGGGGCCGTGCATCCTGCGGCTGGCTCCTACGCTCCCACTGCCCGGCTGCTATTCCTACGGCACCATTTCCCAACGACAGGCGAGAGAAGGGGCTCGCGAGGCAGCACAAGGAGCCTGCAAACAGCATTTGCAAGTCGTCGCCAATCTCCTGACCTCCTTTTCCGCCGCGGCTCCAGCAAGCTTTTCCCCCGCCGTGCCCCGCATCGGGCTGCGGCCCCAGCCTTGCTCCCAGCCCGGCAGGCAGAGCAGGCAGGGGCTGCCTGACAGCAGGCTGGGGCAGGGCAGGCACCTCAGCACACACACTACGGCTCACACCGGCTCAGGACACGTTAAAAAAACATCAAAGGCTGACACCAGACTGAGCAAATCCTGCTCCTCGGCTGCGTTTTTCCATCCTCCCTCCCCTCGCCAAGGATGAGCTGTCAACAAGAAGGTCACGGTCCCACCTGCCGGGAGCAAGACACGGGAATGTCCCCGGGGACAGGCTGTAACGTGAAGCAGTGGGACGAAACCTGTGCTGCAGCAGGCTGCTGTGCGCTCGGCCTATAAATAGAGGCCTTCAGTCGAATTAATTTCAACTATGGCTGCTGTCAGCAAAAACAAACCCGCTCGGCGATGCATGCAGACGGGAGACTCACCGTATTTTTCATTGAAAAGCTCTTTCACTTGCTCTCGGAGAATCACCTTCTCTCCGAGCCTGTTGGCATCGTCCTCATCTGCAAAGCAAAAAAGGACAAGGAATAACTTACCCTGTTTCTTTCTGAGCCCCTGGAAAACCCATCCTGCTGTCACAACGCACGACCGTGTCTCGTCCCTCGGCCCCAGCACGGCACGGGGACATCTCAGAGGCAGCTGCTCTGCGCTTGCACCTTGTGTCGCCTTTTAGAGCCGTGCAAAGTAGCTATAAAATGCTGCCAAATCCGCATTTGCCACGCGCTGCCACGGCTGAGAGCATTTTACATCCACTTTGCGGTGCTGTAAATGACTGCAAAATATGCAAAGCAACGGAGACTCAGGCCCTCAGTGCCACGAATGCTCCCACAAGTGATATCGAGGAATGAGATAGCACTTTTATAGCTGGGCTCCTAAGTACAGTATTGTTTTATAATATGCCATATAATCAGCTTGGCTTTACTAGCTTTTTTAATTATCCTCATCATGCCAAACAGTTTCTCCTTTGCTCTCTCGTTTCAGACGACGTGCCTATGTCAGTAGATTTTTCCCCCAGCTATTCAGCACCCTCAGGGGGCACCAGGAAAAACAGTTGGGGTCAGTCCTGGCCCCCTTCGATGCTTTTTCACCCTGCAGGTATAAAGCACCAACTGAACGAACCTTATCGGCCTCTCGCGGGGGCCACCCCTCCAGCCCCGAGCCAGCCGGGGTGCGCAGCGCAGGGCCGGCTCGGGGGGTCCCCTCCCGGAGAGGAGGCATCGCCACCATGAGCCTCGCCGCACCCCAGGCAGGCATTTTCACCCAGGCTGGCACGCCACGGGGTGGAAAACCAGGGTGGTTATTGAAAGGATCAAGTTGAGCGCTGCGAACCTCAGCACGAGGGACCCGAGCATCCTCTGCTTCCCGTCTGCAGCTATTTAATTTGATTTTGAGCAATCACATGATTTGGATTTTGGGTTTAAGCAACCCCACGGATTGCAGTTTTGTTTTAAACGCAAGCTGAAAACCTGATGCGAGTCCCTGCCTCCCTGCATGGGGGCCCAGCGCCCAGCGCTCAGCACCCCCAGCAGAAATCACACGCCTCGGCCACCCTGCTGCTGAGGGTCCTGGAGAGAAGCTGGCACCCTTAATTCTCCGCACCCTGCTACTGCAGGGTACGGCCTCAAAAAAGCCTCTTTTCCACCTGGAAAACAATAGTTTTGTCTGGATATAACTAGGAAAAAAAAAAGGGAGATGTTTCTGCGAAGGAACCTCAGGGCCAACTCGTGCTTCAAATCCAGAAATGGCAACAAAGCAACTTGAAAAGGATGGAGCAAAAAATAAATAAAACAGAAGAAAATCAAATAAACGTTGCCAAGGAGCTCTGATTTCAAGAACCAAGACCTTGCCTTGCGGTGCCGCTCCCAAGGCCACGGCAGGCTGGCGGGGACAAACCCTGCGGGCTCCCTCTGTGACTTCCTTGTCATTGATGCTCAGTCTCTGGGCTGTATATACACACCCGTATGGATGTGTAGATGGTAGCAGACAAAGAAACACTAAAATTAAGTGTTCTCACTCGATTAATTCTCTGGGACTGAAAAACGCAGTAGCTCTTTCCTTTCCGCTCACGCCCCGAGCGACCCGAGCGCAAGAAACAAGATCCCAAGGGGGTTTTTTTCCACCTTGCAGTGGGCAGGACTCCCAAATTCCCATCCAAGGACACAAACAAATGCCACGAAAAGCCTGGAACTGAGCACACATAACAGAGAAGCCAGAGAGGAAGCTCTGGCCGGCGGTGCCGCTTCCCAGGGACCTGCCCCTCCATCCCCAGGGAGCTCCAGGCAAGAGGGATTTCCATCTACCTTTGACTTCATCCATTTGGGTCTGGGAAATAACCGACTCAGGGAAGCCACGGGCACCCCTGGGATGTGCTGAGTCCTTCCCATAAAGCAGGTTTATGCATGCTGCTGGCTTCAGCTCTGTGTTATAATTTAATTTTTTTAATTAAAAAAAGTAGCTAGTTGATTGACTTATTTTTTTCCCAATCCTACTTGCCTGAAGCGAGGACCCCTGCATTCCATAGGCACTTACATACAAGCCATCACATTTTTAAAGCATCATTTGCTGTTTTCCAATAGGACGTGTCAGAGCTCGGCATTTCTTTTAGAAACACCAAGTCATATTTAGTAGTTATCAAAAACGGGGTTTAGGTGTCTGCTGCTGAACAACAGAATCCAAAACACCGCCTGTTCCTCTAGTGACTTTAAAAAAACCACAACAAAACCACATCCAGGTTATCCCACGGATAAATAATGGTTCTGTCTGGGTTCGCGATGCCACATGCAGAGCCCTGATCTCGCCGGTGAAGCCGCGGCACGGCCGGGCAGGGTAGCCGGCAGAGCCTTCCTCACCCCGTGCCGCCGCCACCATCCTGGGGTGCTGCTCCAGGTGATGCACGTCCTCCACCCGGCCACCGCGCTCAGAGTGACAGCCTCCCGCTACCCGAGCACCCGGTGTGAAGCCCGTTTCATCAGGGAAACAGCCACCGCCCAACACATCCCACCGGGAAAGCGGCCCAGGTGCCTTCTTCAGGCAATCCCAGTCGTCCCAAAGCAACACCCAGCCAGGGCAGGCTGCTTACAGTGGTCAGGATCTGGCCCCGAGTTTTAAGAGGATAAATACACGCCTCTTCCCCCCCACTTCCAGCTTCAATGGGTGCAATTCTGTTACACCCCTGTGTAAATCCAGAATAAACCCGCTGACTTTGCTGAGGCTGTTCCACAGTAACTCAGGTTTAAATACAGTTAGAATTAGCTCAACATATGCATGTTTTCAAAGCGGAGCAATAAACTTGCAGGAGCAGGCAATTCACATCTAGACACGCGGCCAGAATCCCAGCTCATGGGACTAAGGCTGGATCTGCCGGAGATATGCTGTGCCCTGCCACAGATACGGGCAGGCGAGCTCTCCTTTACTCCTGGAAATGAGTATACATGTTAAATCCCCAGAGCCTACATGACTACACACCAACCCTGGCCCAGAGTATGTGTTAAAGCAAAGAAAAAAAACCCAGCCCAAACCTGTGCAAGCTCTCCTTGTGAACAGCAAGTGGATTTTTTAACAAATTAATTGCTTGGACACATGGATGAGCTGAGGATAACGTGGCAGGTTGGTTTGTCTGGAGCAGAACTGGCACCGATGCCCAGGGACTGCAGCAACAGTGCTTAGAAATGCAGAGAGGATTAGTAACAACAATAAAATACTGTTAAACACATCCTGCATCATTCAGTTCTTGGTATCACAGGGAAACAGAGCAGAGAGGGAAAAAAAAAATACCTGAAATTTGGGGGTTTAAGAGATTTTCATTCCCATATTAAAACGCAAGTGCATTTCTTGTCTGCTACCATCTACGATGCATCAACTGAGCTACGTACCATTCAAGGCAGCGTAGGCTTTTTCCAATGATGTTATCCGTCTAGGGGCTACAGCGCAAGTTAAAAGAAGACAAAAAAAAAAAAAAAAAGAGAGAGAGAAAGAAAAAGAGAGCCATGAGTGCTGCAGCTTGGTTTCTTCGTCACAAACAAAAGCAAAACCCAGGATGACACTATCTCTAGCAGCTTAAAATTCCTCTGGTCCCAAGGCCCCTTGGCACAGAGATTCCTTCGATAGCTAAACCACTGCCCGGTGAGCGGGGTGGGCAGGCTGGGCTCTCCACCGCGCAGCAGGGACCCGTTTGGGGATGGGCTTGAGCCCGCGAGCATCCCTTGAGCTACGCCGCACTCCTGAGCAGCTCGAGGTCCACACGTGCCCAGGGACGCGTGGCCAAATCGCAGCATTTGCGGCACGTGCCGAAGCAGCAGCGGTCGTGCTGCGTGGCTGCGCCGGAGGAGAAAAAAAAATATCTGAGGTTAAAGCAGATGAAAAGCAAACAGGGAAACTGTGTCAGTTCTGCAGCAACGGGGGGTGAATGGGAGAAAAAGGGATCCCTAAGGAGAGGCTGGCGCTTGCCACTGACTCCGAAGTGATGAGCGATATCAAAAAGAAATTAATTTCCTGGGGAAAAGCAGCAGCAACGGGGCTAGGGCCAGGATTTGCATGATGGGCAAAAGGTGGGACGAAGGGGCTCATCACGCCGAAGCCAGCAGCCGTAGGGAGAGCCGGTGCGGGGGAACGGGGGCTGTGGGTCACGGCACCAGGGAGGCTCTTGCTGCCAAATTGCAGTACGCGGGCCCTGGCAAACTGGAGGGCTGCGTGTCCAAATTTGCTGAGTGGAGATACAAGCGATCTGAAGTAGCTCAAAATACGCATCAAACGTTTCAAGCGGGCTCAGGAAAGCAGCCATTGCAGCACACAGGGCACAAGACCTCTGCCGATGCCTCTGGCCTGACTGTGTGGGGAGAATGCTTCGGTTCAGCGGCACCAAAGGAACAGAAATCGCGGGTTTTGCACAGGGCAGCTGCAAGCACCAACGTTCCGGTGCAGACCATGGTGAGCCGGGGCGCTGAGCCGGACCCTGCACTGCTCGGGCTGCAGGTGGACAAATCCTGCCGTAAGCGGCTGGAGCACCGCCGCTTGCTGCCGTGCAGCAGGACCCAGCTGGAAAATAAGGGACGCTGCCCGTCGCCCGGTCCCCCGAATCGCTGGGTGACACCCTGCCTGTGTGGACACCCCGCAGGCAGCACCCACCGCCCAAAATGTTTAGGCAAATACATAATGCAAAGGGGAAGAGATGCAGATGGGTCATGACAGCGCTGGGACAGCCAAGCTAGAGTCCAAGCCAGGAGGGAACGAGGTCCTGGCACAGCTCCCGTCAAGGAGGAACGCAGGCAGGAGCAAGGGCAGGAGCACAGGCAGACTGCAGGCAGGAGCGTGGGCAGGCAGCGAGGAAGAGAAGCATGCAGCAGCATCTTTCCAATATGAGTCAGAAATGGTCTAGGAAGAGCAGCACAGCATTTCATTTGTTGGTGGCAACTCAAAGGCATGTGCAGCGTTTCAGGTGAAGATTTCAAGGTGCTGTTACGAAAGCACGCTGATTAAGAAAGATAATTAAAATTTCTTGTCCTGGTAACCCACATGTGCCGCTCAGCCCTAACCACGGGAGGCATCCCACCAGGCTCACGGCCGCTGCGCTGCGAGGTACAGAGCGTGTCCCTAAGGGCCAGACCACAGCCGGGATGGAGCGGCACCCACCTCGCCGCGCAACGAGCACCGTGAAAAACGGGGGGTTTGGGGTCTCTGAAGGACACGGCAGGGTATGAGGCTGGCGGGGAGCGGGAGGAAGGCAAGAGCAAAGCAAACACGAGGGCTGGGATGAGCTGGGCGATGCTGCTGCCTTCCCGTCGGGGCGAGGATACCACACACGCAGGCAAAAGGGAAAAGGAGACAAAGAACAGGCAAAGAAAAAGGTGACTGGAATCGCGGAGATGCTTATAAACAGGCTTTGAAGCTCCACAGCTATTCACGCTACCTGCTTGAATTTTCACCTTCAGACTAGAAACACTGACCAGCTGAACACTAAAAAAAATAATTTACCCCAGATAACAGGAAGGCAGATCAGAAGGAAAAATAACCCAGCTGCTCCCACGGGGGTTAAACGTCGGGGCTGGGGGGTGGAGGGAGAGGGGCATGGATCTCGAAAAGCAACCCGGTGATGGAGCAAGAAGCGCTCAGCTCCCGTCACCAGCCCACCAAGCGCTTTCCTCTTTCCTTTTTTTCTTGCTATGAGTTTCCAACACGAGGCACATCTCATCAAAGTCTTGAGGAGGATTGTGCTCTTGTGATTAAAAAAAATTATATATATATAAAAAGGATGCCTGCATGTGTGGTTTTTTTAATTAAAGAACACTGCCTGCCCTACTTTATTAATTGGAGTATGGGAAATAATCTATCAGGGTGGTAGGGAGTTTGGGGAATAGGACAGATGGAGCTGGTGTACATTTTCAATCAAAGCACATAAAAATTAACATACAGAAAGATTTTTTTTGTGTGTGCGCTACATTACTTATGCTTGATATTTTTTTTTTTCCAAAGGCTCAAATTAAGCCTGTTTTGTATCTCTGTGCCTCAGGAAAGAAGAAAAGAAAGACGTGCTGTGTTTCTAGCGCTGGAGCTTCACCCCTGCTCGCTCACTTCTGTTCTAATGCCAAAAGATCACTCTGCTTTCAAAAAGGGGTTTTGAAGGTCTTTTTCACAGAGCAGAGACCAGCGGTGGGGAGAAAAGAAACTGGAAATCAAAAGGAAAATCTCTGGCCACCAGGAGGGTTGAAGCCCCCGGGTAAAGCGCTGGCAGAGGCACGGTGACCTCGGGGCCACCGGCCCACCTTTGAAAGGCTGCAAATCCGCGCTGCAGAAGGGGGTTGCAGCCACTGACCTCCTCCGGGCACTGGGGAGCACCCCCGGCTTTATTTTTCCAAAACCCAGCCTCATTCCCCCCAAATAAATACCTTCTGCAAACAGCATCCCCGCAGGCAGGCACCCCCAGCCGCCTCCGCGCCCCCCCCCACCCCGCTGCCACCCATTAGCGGGGAGATACCATCTCCACCGAGAAATGACAGATTATCTTGAGAAAAAAAATGCATGTGAGGCGCTCAGATTATATTGAAATCCTTTTATCTGTTTCAGTCTCACTTAAAAAATGGGTGTCCCCAAAAGAGAGAGATAAAAAGGCCGGTCGTCCACAGGCCTGCCGTTATCCGGGATGCTTTTTTGCAATGCAGGAGGCGCACAACTTGCTGAAAGCAAATTAAACCCCGTAATTTAACCTAAAAGCAAGTAAAATCACCCCAAAGTGATTTTGAAAAAAATTATGTTCCATTTCCCTTTTCCCTTAAAATGTATACTTGTCATGTAATTTTTGGACAAAATGGTCCACAAAACCCGTAACTTCCCTTATATTTATACAGTCACCTCCTGGGCTTTCCAGCTTTTTTTTTTTCCCACCTTTGCAATGCCATCCTGCTTGGGAGTAACTAGTGCTCTCATTTTAACGCTCCTCTGCGAAATAAAAGTGATTTTCATTGATTTTGTTTTAACGCCAAGCACACACTTCTGCTGCTGCTCTTCATTTTACATGGCAGGACTTTACTACACAAGACTGAGGTAAAAAGAACACTCTTAAATTTAAATTTTTAATGATCTGTGGCTAGTTGGAAATCATTAATTTCGTTAAGGCAGATGAAAAGCGATCAAAGCCAAGGCAGCGAATGTACCACTGTGTTGCCACCATCCACTTCAGTGTAAATGGGGTGGAAAAGCGGACGAGAGGTTAATTGCTGCCAATGAGGAGTTTTTGGGGGCAAAATACAAACAGCTTTTTTCCCAAGGAGACATTCCGGTGGTAGTCTAACTACTAGCAAATAATTATAAGTCCTGGAATTGTCTCCAAGATTTGGGAAATAATGAAATAGTCTATAACAAATTGAGATGTCAAGTAAGAAAACCCCCCTCACCTGTGACTGGTCTTATTTAAAAACCCTGTGGGAGGAGAGGGTGTGAAGCCCCGAGCCCGGCAGGGATGCTGTGAGACCTCCTCCCGAGCCCGCTCGGGTACCACAATACATAGAATAAAATATGTCTTGGGGTTTGTGCTAGCATGGGCCAGCCCATGGTGGGAGCGTTCAGCCGGAGAAGGAGGGAGAAAAAAAATGTTGTGCATCGAAAAGAAAATCAATTTCCTCTACATCTCTATTTATCAGGCTGCATTTCCCAGCCAGCTGGCAGGTTGAAGTATTTGCCTTCTGATGTGCTCCTTTGTTAATGTGATTTGTGTCAGATCAGCGTCTCTTAACGTAATTACACCGATTACGGCGGAGGAACGGGAAGACAAGATGCGGCTGGAGGAGCGGATACGTCCTCGGCTCACTCCGACGTTTTAGCCATGTAATTCCGTGGAAAACCAGAGTTCTGCAAAACTTGCATTTCACCGAGGGCTCGTTTAAGGTCCAGGCGATGCATGCCGGCACCTTGCTGCTTAGGACCAAAAGATAGGAAGTCTAAGGCCAAGGTCCCCGGAGGCCTCGGGGCCCTCCCCATCATCTTGGCTGCGCCATACACAGGGATGCGGAGGGTTGACACGTGGACCGTGCCCTGGACTGAATTTCTCAGACAGCTCGCCTTTTGTTAGAACCCTTGCGGTCGTTTAGCACCTTTTTGCTGTTCCCAATAAGGGCATATAAATGTTTTCCTCTCTGTCATATTTGTCTTCCCTAAATTGTGCCATCCCCATGGAGGCTGGCCAAGGAAATGGGAAGCCATCAATAAAGACGACAACGTTTTTTGCACCCATCTGTGCTCTTCCAACAGTTGTAATGACAGGCATTTAAAAGCGAGACAGGTTTTAACCCATGTTTCTGACGGCAGCTCTCTTTTCTGGGCAGCCTAGAAGCGAGAGACAGAGCTATCGCAGTGATGCACGGGGAAGGATGCGGCTCCGGGACGGTGTTTTCTGCAGCTGGGTACAGAGCGCACCCCGGACACCCCATCCTCTCCTCTCCCCCGTCTCCCCCAGTGTATCAGCACACGGGATGCCCGTGAGCCGGAGAGGGCTTTCACTACCACGCTACGGCAGCCCAGTGCAGACCCTGTGGTTAATCATCCCCTTCCCACGACCCTCCCTGGCCACCGAACCCGCCAGCTCATTGCAACACTTACGTATTTTAAGAAAAAGCTTAAGAAAGCGGGTGCTTTCTTAAATACAGAACACAGATCCCTGCCCTAGATTAGCTCTTGAAAAATGCTGTCATTTCAAGGCAACAGCAGCAGCACCGATGGGTGACGCTGCGGCCAGCTGTCTCGGTCAGGGGAACTTCAGCAGATGCACCAAACAACAAAACCGAAGTGGGAAGCCCAGGAAAGTGAGGTCAGGGGCAACCTTCCTCCAGCTGATAAAATTATTGCTCGCCATCCACAGCTTACAGCTCCCTGACCACCACTAAATACTTGGCCAACGCATTGCTTAGGCAAAAAGGTGTCATCTCTTACCCGGTTTGGGGATGAGTCCTTGAAAAGGCCTGTGAAAAATAAGGAAAAAAGGAGATGTAAAATGAAACGACAATGGGAAGCCAACGCATCTGGACCAAGCACCCTCCCGCAGCCCAGGGAGGGTGAGGGATCAGCCTGTCCTTCACACGCTGTGCCACGACTCGCGCGGGACCGGCAGGAGCTCTGCGGGGACGGGTCCTCGCAGTCCCGCTCAGGGCAGCATGTGCCCCGTCGGCAACAAGATGGGTAGCGTGGCCCAGCGAGAGGGTGACGGAGCCACTCTTAAAATCAGTTCTTCCTCTGTCTCACCTTACAGTGATACACTCACAAAGTGCGTTTCCCCTCCCACTCGTGTCCATCCCCGTTGGCTGCAAAACCCACCGGACCCCGCCACGGACGGCCCGTGCCTGGTGCCTCTCCAAGCGCGGCGGGACCCTGAGCGCTGCCCTGCGCCAGCAATAAACCAAGCAACGTTTCTCCTAGAAAAGGGGCTGGGATTTCTCTGCCTGCACATCCATCCCACTGAGCACCGTTTTCTCCTGCCAGTGCCTTCCCCACCGCCTCCCCGGGGCGCGGACAGGAGGAAAGAGCAGGAATCTCTATTTTATGGTCCCTTCCTTTCTGTCAAACCATTAGCTGCTGACTTAATTGCTGTCTTGGGGGCTGGAGGCATTTACAGGATTTACAGTCCTGCCCCAATGGGGCTGGCAGAGCTGGGGCTGCATTTAGGTCGGCTCCCTCCTCTCCCCCTCCTGCTCGGTGGGGAGGCTGACACCTCTTGCCACATACCTTGTCACGGTGAACTTGATTTTATCAGCGACGGCCAATATCCTCTCCAGGTTCTGCGAGCCGAAGGTGCACGGCTTCCTGAAGGGGATGCCGGGGGGCAGCCCCTCTATAATCACCGACCCCGGATTGCTCTTGATCCGCTTGTATGGCACTTGCACGGGGTATTTAATCCCCAAGGCCTCACCTAGGAGAGAAGCGAGCGGTAAGCAAGCAGTAAGCGCGCGGGATGCCAGGAGTGCCATTTCTACCGCGGCTCTGGCTCCGCCCTGCCAAAGCACAGCACGGCGTGAGCGGCGAGCAGGCTGCTCGAGGCACCACAGCAAGTGTTAGATCAAGGACCGACATTTTCAGGCCGCCTCCACGACGGGAGCGGAGGGCTCCCAAGGCAGCCGGGCGCACGCAGCAGAGCTGGTGGGGCCGAGGAGAGGCGCTGTCCTGTACGATGACGCCCACGCAGTGGGAGGGATGGAAAGCCACTGCTCTTTGCTTCGGGACGTTGTTTGGAGATAACTCCACAGGCATGCTCCCTCTCCGAGGTCTGGCTGCAGGACCGAGGCTACACATTTTCTTGCAAGTCATTGCTTTTGCGGGTACCTGGGAACCTGCACAAGTCTTACCCCTGCCTAGAAAACGGGGATAACAGCATTTCCCTGCCTTGCTTGATAAAGAACAGACGCTGGGGCAGGCAGGCCACAGGAGTGCCCTGCAGAGCCAGGGTAGGTGCCCTGGGGACAGGCGGAGCAGCATCTACTCGTCCCCTGACACTCCTGCGAGTGCTCGCTACAGCCCCTCCTTACTCCCTTCCCGACCTCCCGCCGCCCCCCAAGCTCCCACAGCTCTGCAGTTCTCCACTGATGAATTTACCATCACCGTTCTTCATGGAGTGGGGGTTAAAAGGAAAAAAAAACAACAAACAAACCCGACCAAAACGTGGCCGGGAAGGGCAGGCAGCGGGAAGGGCTGCGGCACGCTCTCCATCACAGGCTCCCCCATGCTGTGTGGGAGCTGCCTCGGCAGCAAGCGCCTGCAGCAAAGAGCACCAATTCCCAGACCCACCGTTCCCCCCGCCCCCGGCCCTCCGAGGTGCCAGCCACTCAAGGGGGAGGTGAGAGAAAGCACCTGGCAAGGAGGAATCGGGAAGAGAGAGGAGGGGTAGGGAGAAAAAAAATCAGGAGGGGATAAGGGGGGCATAAAACCAACTCCCCCCCATGGTTTCTCACCGTATTTCTTATTGAACAGGTCCTGGACTTGTTCCCGCAGCGTGTTAGCGATGTCTATTCTGGAAAGCCTGGCATCATAATTTTCTGTAAAATAAAGAAACAATTATGGACTTCTGCTGGTAAATTAAAAGGCACTCTGTGACTTTTAAGTAATGCCATTTTCTAATTATAGGAAAGTCCTTATCTTGCAATTAGCTAATCTCTGGAGTGGGCTATTCAAAGTCCTTAAAAATAATCTAAACAGAAATATGTTGGGTTTTTTTTTTTTCTCCTTGCCTGTTTGCTAGGAATAAAAGCTGCATGAAATCGAAGATTCAGTTGTGATAATTACCGGCGTTAAAAATAAAATGCACTCCAAAGCCTCTCTGAAAAGCCAAAGCCTTTGAAAAGTCTCCCTCCCTCCCTGCAAACCCTCGCAGGCCCCCATGGCCCGATGAAAAGGGATGCTCGAGCAGGGCAGCACTTGCCCCCCCGCCAGCCCACGGGCTTCTCACCATCACTCCTTCCGCCAACGGAGCCACCATGCCGGCTGCCAGCGCCTGCCGGACGGGAGCAGCGTTTATACAAACATCACCCAGGTGGAAAAAGCCCCAGAAAAGGCAAACCCCGAGGCTTGGAAGACTTAATTATGCATCTTGCAAGGTCAGATGGCGAGATAAGCAAAGCCGGTTAATTAGGGCACCATCCAGAGCACTTCGAGCCTCTTCCTTGGACCTACGGGACTGCCCGCCCCGGCTGCGCATCTTGGCTTCTGGCTGCCTGTCCTCCCCCTCCTCTCCTCTCCCCTCTCCCATCCTTGCCTTGCCTTGCTCCGCTGGGACCCACCGAGCCCTGATGCCCTGCAGCCGCTCCCTTCCCACATCTGTTTGCTCTACGCTGCCACGGGCCAGGGGCTCTGCCTCAACGCCCCCCCAGATGCCTCCAGGCCCTCACCTTGAAAGCCCTGTCTCTTCACAGTGTCCTCCAGCAGCACCTCGCTCGAGTCCCTCTCACCAGCAGCTGAGACAAGGGACATAAGAGGAATTAGGATTTGCGGTGGTGCCAAGGGGGACGCACAGGAGGGGGTTTCCAGCCAAAAAACGAGGTGGGGAGGGAAGGCAAGAGACGCACTGCAGGAAAACGCTCTCACTCCTCTCCTACCTAGTCCTTAACGGCCCGGCTGCCGGGCGTCTCGCAGCCTACCTTTGGCTGCCGGGCTGTCCGACGCCGGCTCCTTTACGCCCTCCGCCAGCAGCTCCGGTCTGGAAAACAGCGAGAAGCAGAGGGCACGTGAGTGAGCTCCCCGGCCAGCGACACCCCGCTGCTCCAGCATCCCCTAGGACAACGCTCCTACAGCCCCTAACCACTAACCCTGTCTGGCTAACACAATTTTAAAGCTCCTGCAATGCAGTGGGGGAACTTTGGAAGTAATTTTCATGCCGACAGACTCTTTACTGAGCCGGTGCAACGCTCCCCGGGATGAGATTAAGCTGGCGATGGCCGAGCAGCTTAAATCAGCGGCTACGGACTTTTAGGACACACGGTCCTGCTTGTTCCTCGGGGATGGGAGAAGCCACGCACGGCTCCTTTCAACATACAATCAGCCCCCAAAATCGTCACTCGGGATCTAATACTAAAACAACACAGCAGGGCGATAGCAGGGCTTGTTATGAGCCGTGCTGAAGCTGCATCACAGAGAAATGGCTCTGGGATGGGGACAGGAGAAACCCCAAAGTGTGGGCGGGCTGGCCTGGGAGCTGCTGGTCTGACACCACAAAATCTCTGCGCTCCCCATGTTTATTTTCTGTATCAGCCACCCGTTGCATTGGTCGCACCAGCTCTCTCTCCTCTGCAAGGGAGGCTGAGTTAGCCCCCCCAAAATACCTAAAGACATTTCTAAATCCACCTCTGCTGGATCCGTTCCCTCTTTCAGGGCAATGCTGTCGTGTGATGCCGGTCGTGGCTTCCCGCAGCACCCCCAGCTCCTGTGACAGCCCCTGCTCCCCGGCACAAGGACAGCATCTTCCCTGATGCCCGCAGCATCCCGCTGAGGCACAGATGTGCACCCTGAAGGTTAAAGGCTCCGACTCCTTCACCCACCCTTGGGTGCGCCCTGCTTCTGTGGCCAAACCTTCGCAGAAGTTCAGTAGAACTCCAAAAGACATCGAGGGAGAGATGACAACACTACCGCTGCCTCTCGGGGATGACTCCAACCAGGCAACAAGCCTTGGCTGCTTCTAATCAAGCAAATTTATTGAAGGTGACCAAGTGATGGATGTTCCCCAGGACACTGCCCAGCAGCAGGAGCTCCAAGCAGGAACACCCGCCCCGAGGGACGGCCACTCCACCACCTGCCGTACCTTTTAATGACAAACTGGATGTTGTTGCTCGCTTGCAGGATCTTCTTCAGCTTCGCGATCCCAAAGCAGTTGGGGCGCCGCAGCAGGATGCCCTCCGGCAAACCCACAACGAACAGGTCCTCGGGGTACATCAGGAACTTCGAGTAGGGAACTTTGACCGGCTCTGATATTCCTATGGCTTTCGCTGCAAGGGGACCAAGTCTCGTTAGCTTGCCGGACCTCTACGTCGGGTCAAAGCAGCAGTGACACGATATGTCGGCGGTGGCGGGGGCTGAAGAGGTTTTTGGAGAGTTTGTTGTCACTCTGTGCCTGCTGGGGATGTCCCTGACATGGGCGGACAGGAGGTGAGGGATAAAGCGAGGCACCCGGAGCTGGCTTTTGCATTTGCTGCGTTAACACAGCCTGCCTTTTGGTGGCACGCAGCAAAGGGGCTTCCTATAAAGGCTGTGAGCATGTCTCCACAAGGCAACGGGACTCCACATCCAGACCTCCATGGACGTCCCTCTGCTAGATGAGGGGACAGGGAACGTGCCTCAGGGTGCCCTGCCAGCCTGTGCAGCCCGGCATGGCGAGGGCTCCCCTTGCTCTGCTAAACATTGCCAAAAAGCAACCGAGCAGTCGGTGCCAAGCAGCGCGGCTTGGCCAGAGGCGAAAAAACAACAAAATCCCACGAGTGCGGGTGAGGACTCCCAGTCTGTTACTAAAGCGTGGGGTGCATCGAGGGCCATCGCTCTGCCAACCATTCCAGCTGCATCCCTAGTGCCCAGTCCTGCCCGAGAGCATCCCGGCTCCTCTCCTTTCCCCCGTCACGATGGGCTCTCCCAGGCCAGGGGCTGCAGCTCAGCTCTGCCCCCAACTTTTGGGGCCCACCAGGCAGAGCCACATCTCCTGGTCCTGCCAGTGGCAAGAACTTTCTGCCAGCTCTCAAAATGCATGTACGACCTCACTTGGTTTTTTTCTGCGTTAAATAACCTTCCTAAAAAGGGGTGAACAGAGCATGCCGAGTGCCAGCCCCCGGCGCTGGGGTCCCACCAGCCTTCCTGAGCCACGCCACGACCACCTTGGGTGGAAAACCCTCTCGGATATTTCAAATAAGTGATGGGGGGGGAACCACTTTGGTCTTTCCCTCCGCGGGAGGAAGGCTGAAGGTCACGGCAGCAATTCCTGGGCTGCAGCCAGCAAAAAGGCACCGAGGAAACCAAGGGGAAGAGCTGCAATAACAAGGCCCGGGGAGATTTCAGATGCATTTGTAAGCCCAGCAGACAGCAAATGAACGAATTAGATTGCACCTTTACTCAGCTGACGGTTTGGAAATGGTAGGTGACATTTCTGAGCAATTAGGAGCTCCCTGCAGCAGAGGCCGGCACTTGGCATGATGAACATGTGTTAATGACCACCTTACCGTATCTCGTGTTGAACAAAATTTCAACTTGTTTCCTCAAATGACTTAAAACATCCCCTATACCATCTGGGGGAAAAAAAGAGAGAGAGAGAGAAAAAAAAATGCTCTGAGAAACCAGCTGCCTCCGGGACAAGCAACACACAGCACAGGCGAGCAGCCCCTGACCCCCGGCAGAGCCAGCCCCACGCTCTTCACATCTCCCAGATCGGTGCCGGTCCTCTGGCAGCTGCCTCCAAGCTCATCGCCAAGCGAGGAAGGGCAGCGAGGCACCGGCCACAAGAGCTGTGCTAGCATCAAGGGTGAAAAATATAGGGGAAAAAGTAAACCTGGGCAAGAGAGGGGAGGACAGAGCCCAGGAACATGGCAGCGCCCTTCTGTGCTGAGCTTTTTGGAGGCTGAATGCAAGATAACTGCTGATAATGTAGGAAGCCCGCGAAACCCAACCCGAAGTACATCTGTGTTCATCCACCCCTCCAAAAACTTGCCATGATGGACGATGCTCAGAGTTCACTGTACACTCACCTGATCCCTCCATCTGCTTTTCTTCATGTCGCGACTCCTCGCTGGGCCCCTTCTCTGTCCCTGCCGAGGAAGAGGAGGGTTAGCTGCGGCCAGCACCAGCAAAACCAGACCAGACGTGAGCAGGAGTTCTCTGGGTCCCCTGCAGTCACCCAACTGCTCCCTCCCCTCATTAAGCTCTGAACACGCATCCCAGCGCAGGCTCGGGCTGGCAGCTTCATGCCAGGAGCTGCATAAGCAGAATAAACCCATCGCCTACATCCCGGAGGTCTGCCCGCCCTTCGGCGTGGGCTTCCTGGGAGCGGCAAGACGAAGCACTCCGCACGAGAGAGGGCGGCGGCAGCGCCGGCACAAATCCCCCAGGTAAATCCCAGTCATAAGCCAGGCAGAGAAATGGGGTTTGCAGCACACTGGGACTGGAGAGGGGCTGGGAAGGAGCAGTGGTGCCAGAAAAGCCACCAGTTAGTCTACCAGCTCCCAGCTGGCCTGACTGAGGCCGTGACTCTGAAAGTGGGCCCCGACTCCCATCACCTTGGCTCAGAAATGGTATTTACTCATTTCTGACATGCACGAACTCCCTTGCCCCGCGCAGTCTCCTGGATGCTTCAGTTCTGGTACCTGCTACCGTTTCTAGGATGTAGTTCGTCTCCTCCGAGGCCATGTGTGCGGGCACCGGGTCGTGCACCTCATCTGAACCGGGCGATCGGTCTGTGGACAAAACCCCACGGGCAGCTTTTGTTTCAATGCCGAGGGGCACCATCCCCAAAAGAGGGTTCAGAGGGTCCTGGCCCATCAGCAAGGGCTGAGCGAAGGGCCCCCCCTTCTCCTGGGAGCCCCACACAGCACAGCCCCACACCAGGAGCTGCTCCGGGGGTGCATCTGCCTTCTTCCTTCCCGGGACCACCCGGAGCTCATCCCTGAAAGACACCCGACCGCTCAGCCCGAGGGAAAGGAGCAAAAGTTTCTTCCTAACCTCTGTGGAAGGTGAAGAGCAAAAATAGTTCAGAATTATTTGCTTGGCTTAATTCCATCTAGACACTGAATTCTGGCTTAAGAAGTTAATGATGCTTGACTTAGCTTCTCCTCTGTGGGAAAACCATTCCACTCATGCTGCCTTCGTCCCCAAAATCACACCTCCTCGAGTTTCCCTTACATAATCTGTACACCCGCTTCATTTTAACCTGTCTCCCCTAATGCTGGGCTCTCCAACACCCTCAAAGAGCTATCCAAATTTAGCTTTAAATAAACCTTTAGCTAGTTTAAATACTTCAATCAGGTCACTTCTTAATCGTCACCTCGCAGGATAAATAATCCAAATTTCACCAATTTCTCCCTGTAGGTGAACACCTCTTTTCTATTAACCCTCCTCCCTGCCCTCAGCTGTACTCCCTCTGATTGAACTCGGCCTTCAAATAAGGTAAGAAAAGGTGGACTCTGGACTTGAAGTATGATCTACTCGGCACTGGAGGAGTGATAACACCTCCTCCTCCTCCTCACATGCACCGCCAGCTCGCCACGTATTAGCTTTCTTCTCTTCCATTAGCTGCCAAGTTGAAAATTAAATGTTTGATCTACTACTATAGCTTGTTCCTTCTCCTTCCCCTGTATTAACCATATGTTAAGTCCATTCTATGGTAATCTGGAGTGACTCCCCAAGTATCACTGTATTAAGGGGACTGCTACAATTTGGGTGCAACAGAGATCGCACCGGTGCGGCAGGGCCGGGTGTCACTGCTGTCCCCAGCATCGCTTGCCCTCGGGCACACTGGGAGTCCTGTTGCCGCCCTCATTCTGGTGCGATTATTAATTAATGTTTGTAAAGCACACTGAAAATGCAAAGTGCTAACTATCCACTCATTAAACTCTGAGGATCATCCTACCATTGGCTGTGCTGTCCAGGTCACGTAAGTGGAAAATGACTCTCCCAGCTGCCCCTCAAGCACCCAACGGCTCATCTCCATCACCACCGACCACCTCTCCAGGCAGAAACATGGGGAAATGCATCAGTGCCACCAATTCCAACACGTTTTCAGCATGTGCTTAATATTAAACCTGTTCTTACAAACTCTTCATAACTAGGCTGTTTTTCTAAATTAAAGACCTCGTCAAAAGCATCCTGTGCTCAATACCTGGGATCCTTCAAGCCCGCGCGTGAAGGAAAGCAGCAAACCAGGCTCGCTTGCTCCAGGGGAAAGGCAAGATAGAAAAGCAACGAAGGAGAGGGAGAAACAACAAAGAGTGAGCCCTGAAACATCCTCCACTGCCCACAGGAAACCAGCTCATTCCCAGTATGCCCCTTAAAATGACTTTCAGGGAAGAAAGACCAGTGCATGGGCACAGGGGGACGTTCCATGCTGGGAGATACCCTGCAAACGCCTCTTCTCAAAGCAAAATGCTGAGACACGATGCAGCAGCCCTGCCTGTGCAGGGGCCTCTGCACACAGCCGGTACCCCAGCTCCTACCTGGCACCGTGATCTGGATGATGTCCAGCTCGTCCGGCTCGATTTTGATCTGCCTGATCCCACCCAGCTCTCCTGAGGTACCTACCGGGGAAAGGCAACGAAAGGCAATCGCCAACAGGCACCAACAACGCCGTGTCTGCCCACCAACACCGGCAGGGAAACCGTGGCCAGCCGTGACTTCGGTGCCAGCTGAGCATCCTGCAGGAACGAGGCTTCGGCCAAGTGGCCCGGTGGCATCAAGCCCACGGCATGGAGGTACCCGGAGGACACCCGTGGGCATGGCCTCTGCAAACGGCTCAACTGGTAGGAGCTGCCGGTGCCCTCAGAGCGGCTGCCAGCCCTTGTGACGTGCTCCTTTCCTGGCTTTCTTCACTTAAAACAAACTGGGCTGCCAACAAGCACCGGTGGGGATGCAGGAGGAGCCGTCTCCAGCGGGCGCTCCTGGCATCTTTAATGCTCCCAAACTCGTGCCTGGGACATGCCCCGCTGTAGACCCGTGCTCTGGGCAGGCCGACCGCAGGCACATCATGCCAGGACGCGGCCAGCTGGACCCTGGCAAGATTCAGCATGGTTTGAACCTGCCCGGATGGGAGCCCATGACGGACCAGCCGGCTCGCAGAAGCTGCCCTGGGAGGAGGCTGTCCGCAGCGCTCAGCCCAGCTGCCTCTTATCTCCAGATAAATTTCCTCACTTAGGGTGGGACCTATTCACTGCAAGGGGCTGAGTCACAGCTTGCAGCTTGGGCAGGCAGGACAGTGACGCTCAGTGTGGCTTTTCAATGGGTCCAAGCCCCTAAACCTGGGAAAAGCATTTCCTTCTCATTTGTGGTGCTCGGAACACCGACACCATGGGCTTCTTGGTGACGCAGTTGTGGTGGATTTCAGGGAGAAGGGAACTCGGAGACTGAAGACTTCCCTTAGCTTCGCATTTAAGCACATGCTTAAGTCTCGTTATTTCAATTTACGCACTTTTGGCACCCAGCTGGAGGGTCACAACGGATAAGGCCCTTCATCTCTGCATCTATCGAATGGGGATAAAGTCCTTAGAGAACCGCACCGTGGGGCAACCAGGTGCCACGCACCCAAGTTACTTTGCAGGCAGCTTTCTCTAGTGCCTCCTCCCCTCCCCACAATATCACTATTTTGCAAGAGAAAATCAATTATTCCTCACCTGGTTCACAGCCTTCAGAAACACTACACTTCTCGGACCTGGAAGGGAAAGGCAGACAAGAGAGGTGGTCAGGGAGCGACCAGAGAGCGAGCTTAAAACCCAGCGGTGTGCGTAGGACTGATCCTGGCAGGAGGGGGAAACGCTGCAGCCCCCTGCAAGGCCAGGCAAGGGCTGCGGAGGGGTCCCTGGGGACACTGCGCCCACGGTCCCAGCAGTGGCACGGCATCCGTGGCTGCATGGGACAGCCGCGGTCTGTGGGTTTCTCTGCAAATAAGCCCTGCTCCCAAACCCTCCCCCGTCCCGCACCACTGCTGATCGCAGCCCTGCCTCTAGACACCGATGGATGTAACCGCAGCAGAGCGCTCCTGAAAGCAAGAGGGTTTTAAGCCTGAAACCTGGTTGACTCCGTCCCTTTGCGGCAGAGAGCAGTGCATAAAGCATCATTACAATGTGGTTACTCATGGAGTTAAGCAAATAGGGAGAAAGGAAAAAAGTCAATTGATTTGGTAAATATTTATTCTGCTCAAAGCTTTTCTCCCCGGAAAACTGGGCGCTATCCCAAACTCGCGTCTACAGTTAACTTCACATGCTCAGGAATTTACACAGGGTGTTCAGCATCCAAATGAGACTACTTTGCATTCTCAGGACACGTTTGCTTTCTGTCTTTCTTTTTAAACAAGAACAACCACAGCTCTTTGGCAGTAAGGGACCCAAGGAGGGGCCCTGGGAAACGCAGTCCTCCATGACGCTGGTCCTTCAGGGGAAAGAAAACCCTTCTGAGCTGGTGCCACATCCCTGTTGGCTCAGGGGGGGATGTTCAAAAGCACTTCTTGCTCGCCTAAATCCACTCAGCAGCATCAGCAGAACATCTATGGGCAGTGCAAAGGAAGCCAGGAGCGCTCTTGAAACGTTCTTCCTAAATGTGGTATGGGCAAAAAGGATCTCTGGTCTAGAAAGTACTGTGTACATTACCTAGGAGCCTTGGGAAGGGTTTTAAACTCTTCCACTTTGGGTCAAAGTCAAACTTTCACTAGGGAAATTTGGGAGGAGGGCTTCCCCAGGGAGTGCGTTACCCCTCGCAGTGTCTGGCCCTTCTCCCTGGAGTATCTGGCACTGCACCTTCCCTGGAACTCGACTCTGACCTGGGTGGACCACTGCTATGGAAATCCTCTGCCCCTACCAGGGAACAGAGGTTCCTCATTTGCAGGAAGAACAAAGCGGGATTTGAATATCCACCTGTATTTTCCTGCAGATAGGCGTTATCAATGCATTGGGAGATTCTGGGAGATTTAAGTTTACCCCTGCGGCAGGCAAAGGAAGCCGCGCACCACCACTGTGGTTCATGATTCCCCTTTTAACCAGCGGTACACATGAACCTCGGGGTCCGTAGCCCGATTCAATGTGCACGCACACAGCGTAAATCAGGAGCAAGGCATATATACACGCAGCTAGGATAAATTTGAAAGGGACCCCAGGGTGATCTTAAGGTTGTGCCAGATTTACACCAGTGGAAGGTGGTCAGCCCAGCGCAGTCCGCATCACAGCACCACCATGGGGAGGGTGATCTGAATCTGGCTGGGTACAAACCACCCCTAAAAACCCTATTTTTCCCCCATGGGGTCTTCTAAAGTGGTTTTACTGCTCTGTGCGGCAACTACCTGGCCCACAGATGGAGTGCAGCAGGGGAGATGGGGACGGTGCAGCGTCAGGGAGGGCTGTACGGCGACCATGAGCCTCCGGCCGCCCTCGGAGCTCTGCAGTGGCAAACCTCAGCTCCCACCCCGCTGGCACGCTCCCACAGACACGTGGTGGCTGGTTATCTACCTATTGCTTTGCAGAAACCAGCTCGGCATCCCTAATATCCTGTCTTCCATGTCCTTGTTTCCAGTCACACCAATTTAACTGCACAGTGGGATCTTCTGTTGCAAAAATTAAAAGTGTCCTAACTGCAAATGTTAACAAATGAATGGGAAAATGAGAAGCATCAGGCCAGGTTTCAGCCCTGCAGCGTGCTTAGAGGCCAGTGGTATTGGAAACATCACCATTTCCCTGGCGTCCACAGAGCACAGCAGATGCTCTGCTGCTCCCTGAGTCTAAATGCCTCCAGACACGGAGCAATTCAGCAAGGTGCAGAAAGCAAAAAATGGCTGAAGAATGGTTTTGCGGCTAAGCCCTAGCCGAGGGTCCTGGAGATTTGAGTTTAACTCCCCGTAACACCAGTGAAGCACTTCAGGCCGAGACCCAGCCCAGCCAAGTTCCCATTGCAGACCTCCCCGGCCCAGGCTCTCATCCCGAGTCCCTTCATCACCGGGAAGAGAAACAGGCACTCGTGGGGTGTGATTCCTCCAGCCCATTTTAAATGGTTGGAAAGGCCTGACCCACCCGGTGCTCTGAGCTTGCTGCTGCTGAAAGGTTCTGGAGCGACGCAGCCGGCCCCGCTCCGGCACGGGCACCCAACGGCAGCTGCCGCCAGCCTCCCTCCGGCAGAGCGGGTGAGTGGCCGTGCTGCCACGACTCTGCCTCACCAGCACAGCATTTGAGGGCGCTGTCCTTTGGGGGTGACACCTGCACGCTGAGCACCGAGCATTTCAACCCATGTACAATATCAATGCGCAGAGCAAACCCGCATCACCCACAGAGACCTGGTCCAGACAAGCCAACCCAACTGCCCGCTCATCTTAACCCCCTCCCCGTGCCCACGGTTGTCTCTGCCTTGCATCGGAGCTCCAGCGTGGCACGGCTTGTGTTGCACTGGCAGCCAACAGTACAAGGAAGTGGGGCCAGCCTCTGCAAAGTGCAGGAAACGTCACCGTGGCATAGCACGGGGCGTGAGTGACACCCATGGGTGCTCCCGGCACCCTGTCCCTGGCGGAGGAGAGGACGAGAAGAATTTGGCTTGTTCCATTTAGCAAAACGAAGTCTGGGAGGGGACACGGTGGTGCCCCGCAGCACTGGGGCAGCAAGGTTGTGCAAGAGCCATCCCAGCCCCATGGGGTAAAACCACCCCCAAACCCTCCTTTGAAGCTGGAGATACCCAGAGGGCTGGATGACAAATGCCAGCCTTGCACCCTGGGCAGCTCAAGAGGTCTCTGCCCTCTGAAGCTGCGAGATTTCAGTGCCTGGTGCACCCCGAGGCTCGCTCACGGCCTGCTCTAACGCTGACAACGTGGCAGGTTACCCGGCTCGGGGCGAGCACAGCGTTAAGAGGCACACGGCAGCCACATCCAAGGTGACAAACCTGAAACGGCACTGGGGAGAACCAGAAGGAGACTCCAGCCCGTCAGGGGTTCACATCAACAAAGAGCCAAGGAGAGAGGGGAATGCCACACATGCCATGGAAGGAGACAGGGGCAAGTGACCCCATCTCCCCATCCCGGCCCGCAGAAGTTACCAAGCCCCTAGCACGGTCCACAGCCCCAGCTGGTGGAGGTGCCAGCACCGGGCGGCAAGACTTTGTGCCGGAGAGGCTGAGGAGCGCTCGCTCCGACACCCCTGCTCCTGAGCCTCCCTGCAGCCGGCGGCCTCCAGCACGGACATCCCAGGAAAGTTCATTTTGCTGCTTGTAAACCCACCCATGACCGAGCCGTCTGTGCAGGGCAAGGCTGGGAAAAGGCTCCTTTCCCTGCAGCACAGCCTCGCCCGTGAGCACCGGTTATCCTGCTATGAACCGCTGCGCCCTGCTTCTATTTAAAGTGATGTTAAAGGTAAGTGTTGGGGCTAAATATTACCTTGCTTCTGACCAGCTGAAGCAAAAATGAAGGAAGCTGGGGCTACACAGAGGAAAATACCTTCTGGATCTCCCAGCACGAGTTGGAAAGAAGCATTATACACCCCATAGGCCCTGCCAGCACGTTACAGACTAGTCTAGCTCGTGGCATGGTTATACCAGAAACAGGTACTCTCATAAAAAGCCTCCTTCCCTGCTGAACTCTATAACCCCACCTTTATTAAAACATCTGTTAATCCGCTATTAGTCTCCCTGTGAGCTTTATAAACAAGTAATGCTTAATTAGCAGGATGCCGTGTTACGGTGCTGGCTGAGGGTGAATCCTTAGGCCATGCTTTAACACTGGAGATCGCTCCTGCAGCTAATCCTAGCCTGCCTGGGCACGGCCCTGATTTCAGCAGTTTTGTACAAAATCAATGATTCCAAACTTTGCTATTGTGGCTCGCAAAAGGATGGGATTGCTCGGTCTCCTCCGCTGCCAGCTAGCTGTACCATCGCGGTGGGTTTTCAGGGAGACAGGAAAGCAGCGCCCTTACAGCCGCTCGCCTTCCCACCGCGTTACCTACAACGTCTCCCCGATGCTGCATCTTACTGAATTGCACCCGTTGCACCCTCCCGTGCCCGTCCTTCCCAGCCAGCGCGCGAGCCCACAGCACAGCAATGACGTGCTGCACACATTAATGCCCCCAAAGTAGCTCTCTGAGGGATGTCACTTTGCAGTGGCCAGGGGACGGGAGTGCCACTTACCTGCTGTTGGCCTGAGAGGTCCCCACCAGGTCCAGCACGGCCCCGCGGTGCGGCTCGGGGGAGATCTCCCCGGGGGGGCTGGAGGGCTCCAGCTTGGTTGCATCTTTGGTAAATTTGCTTCCTGGTGCCGAGTGCGCAGGGCGGGTTTGGAAGGAAAAGCAAAACCAGAATTAGCAACCAGAGATGCCAAAGAGACAGCTTTTCCATTTTCCCCCGCTCCAGTCCTAGAGCTGAGGTCAGGGTGGGGGACAGGTTATCAAGCATCACCTGCTTGCAAAGAGAAGGGTGCAGGTTTAATCAGGTTTACACGTTAAAACAATAGCAAAACTTTTGCTTAAACCTCTGCATAACTAAGTGTGTGCTAGGAAGCCCTGCCGGGGACGGAGCATCTCTGGAAAGGGCTGGCTGCCAGGACAGGGTGCCGAGAGGTGGGGACCGGGGTCAGGAAACCCAGGCATGGCCAGGGCCGTGGACCAGTGCTGCAGGAGCAAGCCCCAAAGTAGGGAGAGCCCTGTCCCGGCGGAGGGGACGGGAGCCTGGCAAAGCCCAGAGCAGCAGTGCTACAGGGACCCCCCGCCCGCAGCTCCGAGCCCTGCACGCGGCAGGAGAAATCTCTGCTGCAGCAATGCGGAGGGGGACAAAAGCATCCTGTCACCATGAAAAACCTCCTCTCTCCCTTCCCTGTTCCTCAGCAACCTGAAAGGAGCTGAAACGAAGCCTCAGCAGTGACCTTGGAGATGAAAAGAGTGATCTGAAGGCAGGGTAGGAAATGAAAATCGGGCAGGGAAGGTGAGCGAAGAGCTGAAGGATTAGTGCTGGGGGAAGGAGGGGATGAAATTACGCCGCGAGGCTGCAGAAACCACGTAGGTGTCTTGTTAAATAGCTGCTGCCAAAGGCCCTTCACTGGTCTCAAAGTGCCATCACGACATCCCCACCCTTCCAAAACACATCCCGTCCGTGGGAACATGAAGCCTTTTCCCTTTTGGCTCCAGCCTGCAAGGAAGGGCAGGGCTCTGGCAATGGGACCAGCAGCAATATAGAGCCTTAAAGACACTATTTATCTACTGACAGTCCAAAAGGCTCCTTTTAATTTGTGCTTTCTATGGACCAAATCTTGTTCTCGCAGCAGCAAAGCCTGCCTGAAGCTGCTACCCAGGGGAGTAGCAAAAAATAGGTTTCCTAGCAGTGGTGGGTATTTTAATTAAAGGGTGAGCAAAACTGTACAGGGAAGCTTTGGGATACTTTGCAATCGGCAATTTAAAATACAACTCTGCTCAGAAAATAGTGTCTTTGCAAAAATGGCACCTCCTGACTCAGCAGATGCTTTTTTTTTTTTTTGCACAGTCAGATGTGCTGACGCGAATCACAAAAAGCCAGGTTTAATGTGTTTTGCTTCTGGCAGCCCTGCAGGGACCAGGCAGGGGAGGGGGAACTGCCATCCGCCCCAGCCCTGCTGGGTTTGCCTCCTCATCTCCTGATTTCCACCGGCACCTCCCTGCCATGTAACCCCCGAGCTCGTAGCATGGTGCTTTCCATCAGCGGCTCTTGAGCTGAGGTATGGATGTATGCGATGCCTTCCCCCGGATACTGCGCAACCAGGATGGATTTGCAAGGAAAATCCAAGCATCCCAAGACACACCTCAGTGCTCCATCCCTTGGGGGGTGGGTTAGAGCTTAAAAAATCCTTTTCTTGAGAAAAAAAGTCATTAATGGGGCTGGAGACAAAGAAAACCCCCCATGGAGGTGGGACCCCCTCCAGGCTCTGCTGGAGGTCCCCTTTGGGTGGCTCTGGCATCATCGTCCCCGGCAAGCACCCCCGGGGCTGGGGCCGTCGTGGGGCCACAGGGGTTAATTTCGCTGGCAAAGATACCTGAAAGCCAGCACTCGGGGTTGGCGGCTTGGGGAAAAAAAAACCACCAAAACAACAACCCCAAAACATGTCTTTACTTGCGAGCCAAGCCCAGGCAATCCGGGAGCGGGGCTGGGCAGTGATAAATTTGGGTGCAGTGCCACATTTCAGGCGGGTATCAGGGCGATGGGATGGAGGCAGCCGCTGGAGCAAGGGTGGGGTCGGACGGCACCAGCGCCTGTCTCCTTTTATTTGACAAGAAGCACTTAGCCTGGCTTCTCCATCTCAAGGCAAAAGGAGTAAAAACATGGGGGAAAAAAAAGCCAAAAAACGTGGGGGAAAAAAAGGCCAAAGAAAACCCCTCCCCAGGGTTTTGTCACTGAAAAAATGGATCTTTGTTGTTTTAAAACCAGTCAGCAGCTGGATGATGCTAGCACTTGCCAGCCAAAAAAAAGAGAAGAATTTACCAGTGAGGAACCCAGCAGTGATTTTTCTTCCACCTGAAAGCACAGAAACATGCCATGTGCTGCCTGTAGAATCACAGAATTGTTTAGGTTGGAAAAGACCCTGAAGATCACCGAGTCCAGCTGTAAACCTACCCCTGCCAAGCAGGGCGCCAGCCCAGCCTCCCGCACCGGGGATTTCTCGCTTAAACCTTCAAAACGCTATTTAAGGGGCACACAGTGCTTGCACCGCTCCCAGGCGAAGGCAATCTCAGCATGCTGGGGTGTGCTTCTCCTCACGGAGCATAATTGCACGTGTCCTGCACTTTTGCTGCTTACAGGTGACGTTATTTCAACTCTGCTTCTCTGGATAATCTTTTAGTTTTGTGGGCAATAAATCAAAGGAAGTGGAGAACATACCTGTAAAAATTCTCTCGTCAAACATCCTAGGAGGAAAGGGAAAAAAAGGGATTAGAAATAGGTGCTTCTAATGACTGAATTTTAGGTTTTATGAATGAACAGCATTAAGCCAAGTCAAAATAGTCATTTAATTCATTCTCTAAAAAAAGGGAATGAATTTTTCAGCTAGAAAAAAAAGAAAAAAAAAAGCCTTTTAGCCTGTTGTGCAACCAAGCAATATTACAGCGTGTGCTTTTTAACTAAAGCACCTTTAAATCTGCTTACGAGTCATTCTCTTAATTTAATTAACTTATTAAATGAAGCTGCTATAGGCTGGCTTTACTGAAAGAGACAGTGGGACTGAAGTAGCTGTTGCTGGACCTTCACTTCACAATGTAGACCATCGACCAGGTGTCACCCGTCTCCTGAAGATCCTATTTTGGTGCCACCCACAACTTTGCTCGTGGGAGCAAAGTGCGTTCAGGGCCACGTCCCAGGGCCTGATCCAGCCTGGTGCAGCCCGAGCGGTGCGGGCCAAAGCGGCTCCTCCACCAGCTGTGGCATCTGGAAAGCTAACTCCTTTTAGGATGCCTGAGTCCTGTTGATGTTGGTGCTTTTAGCTCCCGCGGGAGCCTTAGCCGGGGGTGTTCTGCACCATAGTTTCACACGTCTAGCAGGGGAAGAACACAAGCGCTGCACAGGCAGGGACTGAATAAATAAATATATTATAAAGCAGATTTTCCTGACAGAGAAGCAAAGAGGGGTTGCACAGTGCAGAGATAGCCGGGAAAGCGTCCACTCCTCCTACTCCAGTGCAAACGCAGACGCCAAGACACAACGCCCTGCCCGTAGGCGATACATCCTCATCATTGCATATATAGGCTGTCCATAAGTGATCCCTACAAAACAAGGCGGAGGTGTGTCGTGAATATGGATGTTCCCCCTCCCATCCGGAGGCACTGCTCCCATCCACCAAATGCCAATGGAGAGAGTCGTGCCACGATCGGAGGGTCCCGTTACCACCCGAAATGCTTAGGGTGGCACTGGCAACGTCGGCAGGGACTTACAGCAGGGTGGTGGGGCTCAGGGGTGACAGTGACACAGCCAGCCTTGCCACATCCTCGCAAAAAGGGAGAGAGCAATGGAAAACGGAGGTTTGGGGGGAAAAAAGAGCTGTTTAGCTCTTTTCCATAAAAAAGGGTTAATGAGTTTTAGGTGTCAAAACAAACCTTGTGAGCATGGAGGGAACACAGCTTAAATCCCTGAGCCCCCTCGAGCCCGTGCACTCTCCCTTGCCTTCCTTGCTACCCACCTTTTGATGACAAAATGGATGTTGTGCCTCTCCTCCAGTATCCGCTTGAGTTTGGGGACACCGTAGGTGCAAGGTCTTTTGAAGGGTATTTTGTCCGGGATGCCGATGATTTCCACCGCCTCGGGGTCGCAGGCAATCTTCCGGTACGGGACGGGGACCATGTGGTCTAACCCCAAGGCTTCAGCTGGAAAGTGAACGCATGGTTTTTACTTGAACGTGCGCTTTTCCTTTTACAGATGATAGAATGAAGGTGTAAAGGCTTGAACTCAAGCAGAGCAAGTGCCTCCTGCCCTCTTCTCCTTTGCTTGTCCCAGAAGGTGAGCCCCGGGAGCAGCTCGCCCATGAGAGATGGGACAACAGGGAGACAATGCAGCAGCAAACATAGCTAACGGTGCCCTCCAGACCCCCCAAATGTGCCTGGTGCTGCTCTCCAAACTCCTCATGACTGCAGCAGCTCACTGAGCTACATAACTCACAAGTTGCATAGCGTATATACAGTTTGTAAGTTACACAGCTCATCTATAACCCATATATAACTCATGAGTTACACAGCACATACTTGTAGCCCATCTATAACTCATGAATTACACAGCCTGATGAGGATGGTACAGGTGACAAGCTCCAGCCCATCAGCCCATCGAGTTTACAGCTGCCCAAACGCCCAGGAACCAACCCAAAAGCACTGCCCGTGGCAAGGGAAGTGCCAACGATGCCCATAAGCTGTGCAGGTGGAAAAATGCAGCTGCAATAAGGACAATATTCTTTTTTCCCCTGCCATGTTAATTTAAAATGGCCGCATGCCACTGCTCCCCGTCACCTGCAAGCGCCGGCGGTACCCGGGCGCTCTGACCCGGCGTGCCACGCTTCAAACTAGGGCTGTTTTACAGCCCAGTTATAAATTCCTCAACGGTGGGGGTAGCTCCAAATGGAAATATTGACATAACCTTCAGCAGACACCCAGAGACTGGGAGCTGCTGGGCTAAATGTGTTAGGAAGAGAAGGGAGCTCTAGCATATGGCTTCTGCTGCTGTGTTAGGGAACAAAAATGATTGCTATATAATGATATGCAAACCACAAGCGCTGCAGATGCATAATGGGATATTAACTCCTACTCACCATATCTGCTGTTAAACAGAATTTGCACGCACTCCCTAAGGGTGTTGATATCTTCAGTTTCTTTTATAAAACTGTCCCACTTATCTATCAAAACAAAATATAAGAAATAAGGAACTTCCATATGGTTCGTACACAGCAGATGCACTTTTCTCGCACGACGCACTGGGAAGCAGGAACAAGACTTTGCTGCTTCAAAAATAATGATTTCCCTCTTCCTGAGCGGATTTTGCCAGGCTGGCAGATAAGGTTTGGGCTTCCCCAGCCCCAGTCCCAAGCAACCTCCTCTGCAGCCGGGCATGTGCAAAGCAGATTCCGAAGAACTGACCCCATAAAACTTCTCAACCCTGAAATGAAAGACCCCCCGGGACAGAGCAAACTCAACCTGAAACGAACCTTTGAGAGGCACGGCCATTTCACAGAGGAGCTTTCTCATCTCCTTCTCTTTCCCAGCTTTCCCACCCATATTTTTTTCTTCTTTATAACAGAGGCAGGCAAGGGTTTCGATGTAAACACGTCAGCATTTTTAGGTTGCATTTCCCTTGGGTGGGGTGGAGGTGGGGAAGTGGCAGTCTCCTCCCCATCGCTGATCCCCGCCGGGCACTGCTGCAGAATCACGCCGGGGTTAGCGCGTTTCAGTTATTTTGAAATAACGCCAGGTTTTTGGCAGGTATTTTCTGTTTGCGGTTTGGGCAGATGGCCTCACCCAAAGCCACGCCTCGGTTCCCCGCGCATGAAGTGGGGATGGGATTTTCTAGCCGGATGGCAGCGCTTGAGGACCAAGCATCGTGGAGATGGCAGGGACGGACCCGAGCGGGGATGAAGGTCTTGACTGTGATGCTGAGACGTTGCAGCAAGTAAAGGGAAAAAAATCCCTCGCTGCAGCATCCCCAGCACTCCCACAGAGCATGGGGATGGCTGGGAGACTGCTGGGGAGAAACGGGGCCGGGGGGGAAACCTTTCCCTAAGGGGTGGCTGCCGGCCGCCCTAAATGCCGGAGCAGGACACAGACCTGTCTTGTCGTGGACAATGGAGAAGAGGATGCGCTTGGACGAGTGCACGTTCTGGATGAGGGGACCTCCGGAGACCGATGATTTCTGTCCTGGACAAGAGGGGAGACAAGGAGAAAGGGCTGATGAGAGCCTGACCGACGCTCCGGGCAGCCGAACAAGCCCCTGGGTGCTGTCCCCCGCCGGTGACGCTGACCCGACCCTGCTGGCTCTCCTCCGTGCACCTGGGTGTGTGACAACCTGGCGGGGTCCTGGCCAGACTGAGCCCCCACTGTCGTCCCCCGTCCCCCACCCCGCCTGCCCCTCCCGCCTCGTGGCGCGGCACCCAGCGTTTCAGGGCAAAAATGGAGGTGTGCTCCGTCGGCGCCTCGGAGGCACCCGGGGAAGGGCCGGGGCGGCGCGGCATGGCGGGGGTGTCCGCTCATCTCCATACGGGCCAAGCTTTGCACCGATTTTCATCCGAGGACCGCCAAAACACCCGGGCCTGTCCCCTGTCAGCGCCGGGGGGGTGGGCTTCACACCAGGCCCTCGTCTGAGAGCAAACTCCAGGCTATTACCACAGCAGTCGCTGTACTCCTGTGAGGAAGGCACCTTCAGCTCTCCCGCGGGCCTGGGCAGCAGCGCCTCGCCGGCCGCGTTCGGCCCGGGCAGGCCGGAGGACACCTCTTGCTTTAGGTCGACGGCGATCTGGGTCGGCAGTGAGACGCCGTATAAGAAGTTGGTGACGGCGACGGCGGAGGGGGCGTCCTGGCCGGCGGGTTTGGCCACGGGGCCGTTGGCACCAGAGTCTCGGCCACCCTTGGAGGCGAGGGAGGTACAAGTCAACTCAACACTGGGGTTTGGCTCTCGGCTGGGCTCGTCCGCTGGCCTGAGGGGAAGGAAGGGAGAAGAGGAGGAAAAAACAGGTCCCTTTGGGTCTGTGGCACTGCTAAGCTGTGACAAGCAAGGATGTGGAGAGGGAAGGAGAGCCGTGCCCAGGAGGGTGGGACATGCTGCGCTGCCGGCTGCCAGGCTCTTTGTTTCAGACATTACAGCCATCACCCAACCTCTTCCGGCTTCTTCAGGCACCTGCACTGTTTTTGTCTTCTTTAAGTGGAGCAGGCTGGTCTTACGGTAGTTCAAAGCGTTTATAATAGCTAGGGCAAAGCTGCCCAGCTCCACGGCCCGGTGCCTTTAAGGACTAAAACGATTTGTGTGACCATAACCGCTTGAGGCCATTACCTGCCCCAGCGCCCTGGACCCACGGCACGTTCAAGGGGGACTTCAGGGAAGAGCTTCAGACTGAGGAAGCCCACGTGCTTCACATGAGACAGGCGGCCCCGCAAGCTCACAGACGGCTCGAATTCTGCGTGTCCTACTTTTAGCTGTCTCAGCCTGATTTTCCAGAATTGCCGAGCCTTCAGAGGAGGTATTTGGTAGCACTCAGCGTTTCTCTGAATGAATCCGAGGTGCCGCCAGCCAGGCGAACGCAGAGGAAATGCACCCAAAACCGCCGAGCCCCTTGCGAAAACACGGCCAGAATGGGGAGTTCGCCCTGCTGCGGTCCCCCGCCTCCCTCCTCGTCTGGCATTAAAAACCCCGTTTCAGCCTGGGAAGAAGCTTGCAGCATTTACACTGGAAACCCCTCTGGAGACAGAAAAGCACTTAGCTTACCGCAGCGGAAATTTTGGCGGAGACATGTAAAGCGATGCGGTCAATGTGCATGTTTACACGCACTTCTTATAGGAACAAGTCCGAAACGGTCTCGAGCCACCCAACGCTGATGAACCTCCATGCAAGGCTGGGGTTCGGCATGGCTGGACCCAGGTTTCTGGGTCTGGTGGAGAAGCCGGGACATGGTGGGGATCCTCCTGCCTGCTCTGCACAAAATCTCTGCCATCCGCCAGCATTATAAAAGCCACCATCCCAAGGGCTCACTGCCCTCCTGCCCCTTGGGGATCCCCAAAATTACCTTTTTAGCCTGAAGCGGATGCTGTGGCTGTGCTCTAGGATGGCCATCAGGGATTTCACGTCGTACTCCATGGGTTTCTTAAAGCTGATCCCCTCAGGCAAGCCGGCCACCGCCAGCGAGCCCGGCTCTTTCAGAAACCTCTCGTATGGCAAAGGGACCACGCTGCTCTTCCCCACGGCTTCACCTGGGGAGGGGGCAGAGTTACACACCGATGGACATCCCACACCCCCGACCGTGGCCGAGCCAGGCTGGAGGAACAAACGCAAGAGCAAGAGATCCCGATGGAAACATAAAACCGCGTCCTACCTCTGCACTTAGCACACAAGGACCTGCAAGATCTTTCTAAGCGCTAATTAATAAAAAGCTCACAAAAGCCGATAAGCAGATGTCTCATCTTTCGGGTTGCACAGTAAAATTCTCGGTTGGGGTCACGTGGCACAGGCCCACCCCCCGGGAGTGCCCGGACATGTGCCAGCGAGGGATGTGGCTGCCGGCAAGCCGGGAGGGAGCCGAGAGCTGACAAAGGAGGCTGAAGGGCTCGCGCTGATTTTTATCTCATCTTTACTGAGGATATTCAAGGAACCTTATTTTCAGTCGGTTTTCTTATTTTACCTCCTGGAAGAATGGAAAGTACTTTGATTGCTCGTGCTGTCAGGCAGCCTCGATGCACTTTGAAAGACAAGAAAAAGCCCCCAGCAGTCTCCTTCCATCCCACCATTTGCAGGCAGCATGAACATCGATACATTTGACTGCACGATCGCTTCCAGCAGCCCAGAAATCTCACCCACTCCCCTTGACAATGGCCACGGAGTCCCCCCATGTCCCCACCACGCAGGGCTGGCTCCGTTGTACCTCTGACATCAAAATCTCCCCAAGGAGTCGGGAGCAAACTGCTTTCCCTTCCCCAGCAGCAGAAGACGACCAGCGAGCATCGCAGCTATACAGAGATTTTCTGAACTGGCTAAAGACCCTGCGTGCCCAAACTGGGGATGCTTACGGTACTCTCCAGGCAAGATACTGTCAGAAAACCAGACCCCTCTGAAGGGTTTCAAGGAATGGCCAAAACCCTTGAGCTGCTCTCTCTGGAAAAATTACTTTGGAAACCAACCCAGGTCACTGCGACCAATAAACCTGGTGCTGAAAGCACGAAGCAGAAGAAACAGCCATGCAGGAATGCGACCTGTCTGGCAAAGCAGCGTCCAGATGCAGAACATCTGGCCGCATGGCAAGGTGTCTGCGCCTTCGTCTCCAGGCTGAGGGGCGGGCAGAGGAGATTATGGGACCTTTAAATAGCTGTGGGATTTTATATTGTTGATTTTCTTTAAAATCTTCTCTTTTAATCTCTTCTTAAAAAAAAAAAAAACAAACAAAAAACCCAACACCAAAAGATCTTACAGAAACCCTGGAAATCTTGTGACACTGTCAGCAAGTCCCTATTAAAAGTGATTTCTTCAACATGTTCTTTGAAGGAACGCGTGATAACTAACGACGTGCGACTTGCATGAGACATCAAGGTTCCTTATAGGCGGGATGGATAATGTTTTAATTAAGCCAATAACAGAAGTTTCAAAATGAACCTTTGAACCACAACACCGCGAGTACACTTTCTGCAAGCTGACAGTTTCCCTGCCCCGATGCGCCGGCTCTAGCAGCTTTCCACCTCCCTCCATCTCCTCTCTTTGTGATGGGGAGAAGCTCCCGATGCCCACAGCGACTCCTTATCAACCCGACACTCGACAACTCCCCGAACATATTTTTATGGGGAATGCGTTACTGTCAAAGTGACCTTCACCAAGCCTCACGCTGCTGTGCAGAGGCTCACGGTTTAGCTAAAGAGAGACAATAATCATCATTAATGCCTGTTTAATAGAAGCCGGCGGTAATCAGTCATCCTGTTGGTGTGGAGATTACCCGGCTCTGGAGGGAATACGCGATCTTTTTGACTGAGTGTTTTCTAAGATTTTTTTGTTTCCAATCCCTGTTGATGGGAGGCGACTGAAAGGATGGGAAAAAAAAAATCCATACCTAAGACAGACAACTGTTAATTTCTGACAGTCCTCTCGGTGTTGGAAACAGAATCACCCTGGGGCACCTACTATCTGTCTCCTGTGGTATTTCTCCCCACTCAACCAGGAAAGTCTCTTCCTGGTGGGCATGAAGGGAGGGGAGCATCTGCCCAGCGGGTTTTGCCATAGAGCGGCTCAAGGATGGAAACAGCTGATCCTACCGAATCAGCAGCAAAGGCAGAATTACACCCAATGCCAGAATTATACCCCAAGCCAGAACTACACCCAATGCCAGGGCCAAAACCACCGGCCCAGGGATGCCCAACCTCCTCCTGCCACGGCAATGCTGGCCACCCGGGGTTGGGGACCCTGCCGGCTTGTCCCCGCGCATGTCCGCGCACCTCGACAAGGTAAAGAGCATCGCAAACTCATCCCGACGGATGGGCTGCCTCGCTCGTACACCCCACGCAGATGCACCCTGATCAAGCTTTTTTATGCAATTACATATTTATGGTATGTCATATACAAATAATTCCCATATTCCCAAGAGGCCTACAAAGCCTGGCGCTCTCCCAGCAGCAGGACAATGAGACCTGCAGCTTGGAGCGGGGATCCAGCCAGCACCGAAACACCCTCCCCACCCCATTCCCTTGGCTCTTCTGCATTGCCCCTTCCCTCCCGCTTGGGCCCAGCCTTTTGAAGGCAGCGAGAGGATTTGATTACCCCATTCATGGGAATATTGCCTTCAAGTCCTTTAAGTGGTTTCAGAAAACCTCAGAGACTCTCCGTCCCCGGGGGGGAAGGGATGCCATCTCCCTTTTCTGTCTGTGAAGCCTGTGGCAGGCGCTGGCGAGGCGAGCACCGAACAACAGCCAGCAGCAGCAAATCCTGTGCGCAAGCCCAGGGCGGCTGGTGGGAGCACCCGTTATCCCCCTCTCATGGTGTGGGAGTGCCCATTCCCAAACCCAGCACACAAACAGGGGCAATGCCTGCACTTCAGGCTCAGGGAGACCCGCACGGCGCTGGCAGGGCTCAGTAGCACACCCCAAATCCCAAACGGGGACAGGGAGCTGCACCCAGGAAAACGAAACACCCGGTTCTGCAGCTGGCCCAGCCACACAGCCTGAACTCCCCCAAAGCATCACGCTGGATTAATGCAACCCGCTGAGCGGCACGGGGGAATACTGGGGGTCGCCACCCCATTTTCCCAACCCAACCTCGCTGTCCCTACCCAGGCCAGCACGGCCCTAGAAGCGCTGCTGGGGGACGAGCCGGGAGCATGGCCGCTGCTTCCAGCCACTCCCTGGGGGCTCTGGCGGGGACCTCCCGAGAGAGAAGCAGGCGCTGCTGCTGCTCGAGTCTCTGCAGCTTGGGCCCGGAGGGAGCTCTGCAACCCACTGGGTTACATATCAACAGCCATATGGTCATCTACATTTTAATTGCAGAAGCTTTATTGCTGGGAATGATGCATGTGCTGGAACGGCACCAGCTCGTCTCTTGGAGCTGGGGCTGCAGGGCCGCCTGCTAGAAAAATCATCTTTTTTCCTTTTAAATAGACTTGCCAGGGAAAGGGGTGAGAGAGTCTCTGCAGGGCCCCAACACAGTACTTGTGAAAGAGGTGCTATAGACGTAGCGTCAGGGATAAAGGTGTGCTTGAAAATCACACCCAGGGCATGGCAGAGACTTCCCCTGGCCAGGGGGACAGAGGATACTCCCCCCAGCATGGGGGGTTTTTCTGCCCAGTTTAGGGCACTGGGAAGTGGAGAAGCAGCGGCCGGATCCCATCTCAACGCAACCCTAACGCTACGCAGGAGCACGTCCCGCCACGCTGCCCTGCCAGGCGCCTGCTCCCTCGCCGGGCAGCTGGGCTGGGGCCGAAAGCCGCATCCGGCGGCGGCGCCGGGCAGCTCAGCGAGCCCTGGGGGCCATCCAAATCCCCAAATGGAAGCGTGAAGGTTCTTACTATAAAGCACATCAAACAATTCCTCTACCATCTTCCTGAGGAGGTACACGTCTGATCCCTGGTCCGGGGAGACCCTGAGCACGCTTCGCCCGCACTCCTTTGCCTTCTTCTGCGCCTCTGCATCCTGCTCCTTTCTCTGCTGGACTCCTGCGGGGGTGGGGGGGGTGGGGGGAGGAGAAAACAGGAGACGCTGCGGTGAGAAGAGGGTTCACAGGCCATTTTGCGTGGCTTTTGAGTGCAGGCCAGGTTACACCGACTTCAGCCAGGGCTGAATGCACCCCTGCTCACCAAACCCCAGGCAAGATGGGGTCCCGTGGGTGCCAGGCCCCTCGCCGCCCCCACAGCATCAGCAAAGTCCCCTGGCTGGGCAGGCGGGTGCCCCGGCTCTCCCCCCCCGGCTCGGATGGGGCCATGGCCCCCGGCAGCCCCCGACGCGCAGGGGAAGGTGCTGGCGTGGGCAGCAGTGCCAGCAGCACAGCTGGGAGCCGGGCTGGTCATCCTCTGCCTGCCTGCCCCCCCTTCCCCGGTTTTACCCACTCAGCTGCACTGAAACTGTTGTGATTAATTGGGCAGCGCATTTCTTTTCTCTGGTTTCAATCTGCTTAGCCTTCAATCTCTCAGGAAAAGAAAATCCGCCTTTCTTGGAGGCTTTTTTACCCTTCAGCGTCACGTAGCTCGGTAATACCAGCTATTTCCTGCTAATTTCCCCCATTAAACCTCAAATAAAGCATATCTGCGGCAACGACTTCCTTGCATCTCTAAATGCACAAAAAATTAAACACTACAAGTGCATTATTGCCGTTCTAGCCAAAGCGATTCGCAAGGGATTTTCAGTGGCAAAGGACTAATTCCTTCATCATCCTCGACAGGCTCTTGCCGGTGATCGGCCCTGGACGCTGCCTGGGCGCTCGAGGAGGAGCTCGTGGATTCCTCCCGTGGAAACAGCCCGTGGCTGGGACAGCGCTGGGATGGGGGCGAGAGCCACCCAGGGTACCCACAGAACTAGGCATAAGAAAGGGGACAGCCACCCAACACCACACCACCGCTGGCAAGCTCCGCATGCCTCCCGTGGCACAGGGAAATGGGCCCTGGAAAACTTTTTTGGGGTGTTTTACCAAGGTGGTGAAATGCATCTGCATCCTCACCTTCCTACGACTGACTCTCCCTCCTGGCTGGGCGCTAACCGTCCTCTGTTGACATTAATCCTGATCACTGTCAAGTTCCCCCGTGCACCAGGGAAGGCTAAGCCAGAGGTTCAGATAAAGGAGGGTGTTCAAGCGAGGTCTGCGCGCCCAGAGAGATAAGAGGCTTCTTACATCTCCCAGCGATGTCTGCTTTAGATTATTTCAGAGCCTTTCTACGGGGGCAGCTAGACCATAAATCAGAGGCACTTCCAGGGACGCTTTCCACTGCATGCCAGTTGTAAGAGCTTTATGGAGCGGAGTTGAGCCTGGGCCATTTATAATTCAAGACAGAGTTATCACGTTTCACCCTGTCTCCAGCATCAGCCGCCTTGCCTGAACCCCATCATCAAGATTTTGTGCTTTCAACCAGACGTGACCATTTCATTTTGACAAAGGTGTAAATGAAACCAAAGGAGAGGGGAATCAGGATCTAATGTCAGGCGCCTTGCCCCAGCACAGCAGTAGGTCACCAGCCAGGATATATGTATACATATTTCTAAAAGTGAGATTTGCAGACGGTCATCAATGTTGTGAGCTCTAGGGAGACACCGTTGGCATCTAATATGTAAGAGGGAGCTCCCTCCCGTTGGCCACCCCGCTGCCGTTCACCGCTCGGCTACTTCCCTGCCTCTCGTGGGTGATGGGAAGAGGAGGCAGAGTCGCCCGTGAACACAGGGAACGTCCCCGAAACGCCTCCTGTCCTGCAAAACCCAATGCACCAAAAAAGAGGATAACTAACTACAGCTCTCCCGGGTGCGAGTGGTGCGGTGGAGGTGGCAGGCAGCTGCCCACGGCGGGCAGGACGGAGGGGCAGAGCGGAGCCTTGGCAGGGAGCCGCTCCTGCAAAGCCATGCCGGCTCACCCCGCACATGTGCAGCGAGTAACCCCAGCAGACAGCGACCCTGGCAGCTTTACAGCGCTAATATTTTCACTAGAGTGAACCCTTCCTGAGCAATCTCTCCAACGGATTAAGCACCAGTATGGTTTCCATCAACACCATGCACGTGCACACACAGCTGGGTCGTTTCTCTCCACCGACATCCCGCCATGGGCAGGGTGTGTGAGCAGATCTGGGTCTGAGGTCCCCCCCAGATCTGGGGTCCCCAGCACCACCAAAGCCAGATCCTGTCCCAGCTCCTGCACGGGGTGGGGAAAGCAGCGGTTGGTGCTCCAGGGATGACGCCGCCCAAGAAATGTCGTTCCTCATTCACAGCATGGCTCCCACCTTCCCCTCCCTCAGCTCCCAGGCTGTTTTCGGGGAGCTGGCAGAGGCTCGGAACTGGCACGGCGGGCTGGGTGCCGGCCTTACCACATGCAGGGCTGCCGCTAGTCACACACGTCCCTGCGATACCTGGTGACTGATCTGAGACTGAGGGGACCACAGCTCCTGCTCAAGGCATCCTTTCACCACTGTTAGCCCCTCAGAAAACCAAGCAACTCCACAACCAACACTCCCAGCTCCCAAATCCATCCCTGTCTTTCCAAAACCAGGAAAAAAGCCTCGGCCCAAGAAAGCCCCTCTGCTCCTGGGGGGATCACTAGAACAAACTATTTCTGCTAAGTCCTCAAAAGCCCCTCCAGCACACCGGCAGCGTTGCCGTAGGCTGACAGCGCCGGGGAAGCAGAGCAGCCATCCAGCCCCGTGCCACCCCAGGGATGCTTTTGGAGACGAGAGCCAGGGCACGCGGCGCCCTTCGTGGGAGAGGAGAGGCCCTGGCTGCACCCAGCCGCCCTTCCTACCCGCCGTCTCCATTGCTTTAAACACCGCTCAGCCCCACGGACGGACCACGCTGCGGTGCCCTCCAAATCACAGCCCCTCCGTGCACGGTGAGGGTCCCAGCTGGCACAACCAAGCTCGGCGCAGGGCAGGACCGCGCCGGCAGGGATACTCACTGCAAAACTTCTGGAAGTCAGCTTGCAGCTCCTTGCGGGCGCTGAGGAAGACCCGTCCCTTCTCGGTGCCCACCACGAAGGCACTCTCCTCGTGGACGGCGATGCAGGCCACCTCCGCGTTCAGCTTGGAGAGCGCCGAGCACTGCGGGGAGGCACTGGGTCAGAGCGGCTGCGGGAGCATCCCCCCTTGGCACCCCTGCCCTTTTCCAGTGGGCTTTTTTTTCCTCCCATCGAAAGATTCTCCCATCAAATGCAATGTTCTGGTTTGGGTCGGAATTTCATGGGGTTTATGACATCCCCTAAACGCTTTGGTGACTTTGCAGCCGCAGAAAGGTATCCAGCTGAGGTATGCTTTGCCAGAAAACAAGAACTATTTACCCATCACTTCGCTTCACTTTTTCCTATCCTAAAAGTAAACATTTTATAGTATTTCTTTAAAAGAAAACATTCCTGTAAAGAAAAAAAACAACAACAATTTGTATTTTTCCACCAGCTCTAATGAAATAAGGAGCACGGGAATCTTATTTCAGCTGCAGAACACTAATATGGTCAAAGTCTGGATTAGTCGAATGATTCTTCTTGTACAGTTATGCAAAACGTTAAAGAGATGGAAAAGACTTCCTCCATTAATCCATTTTATGTAACATGCGCTTCCTGCTCTACATAATACACATGTATATGCGTTTTTATTATTATTTTTTATATTATAATAGTTACGCAGTGCTGGCTGCCTGAGTCACATTCCCATAGCTACAGCATGGATGCTATCCCCAGGTGATGATTTAAATGGGTAAAACAGAGGGGATTTTCCTACCAGCGGCCCCCAGTTAGACACGTCGCCTGCCCCCGGCATCGCGGAGAGGCCGGAGGATGCTGGCAACCAGGGAGGGAGCAGGGCAGCAGCCGCCCGTGGACCAAGCCCCCGCCGAGCTACCTTCAGCTCCCCGCATGCATTTACAGCGACCTTGATTTGCGTGGGCTTAAACCAGTCTCTGTNNNNGGTCATTTTACCTCCTGCTCACCTCCTTCAAGAAGGAGGTATTGAATCACATCCCCAAAAATAGATATTTTTAAGAAACCTCCTTTCAAAAACCCAGCAGCCAGTGGAATTATTTTGCTCAAAAAGCCCAACACTCAAAAAATGAATACAAAATCTAGGGGATGTGAGATTTGGAGGCAGACCAAATCCAAACCCTAAGCCCGCTTGACGATGCGCACGTGGCCCCGTGGTTTATTTGGCACGCACGCACACGGGCGGCCAGGCTTCAGTGGGTGCGGAGCCCGGCCCTGGTGAAGCGCTGGGATAAAGGCTGAATTTCAGGAGCAGCCTGGCCTCCTGGCCCTGGTGTCAGCACGTAACGAGGACTGCGGAATAATACATATTCATTAAGAAGCCAAACTATGATAACACGATTTGCTGTATGGGATGGCACGTATATAAATCATCAAAGCTGCTTGGGGTGCGTCAGCTCTGGAGAACCTGCTCCTTAGTGGGGAAGTGATGGTTAAAAAGAAGGAAATTAGTATTAGTGAAAAAAAAAACCCTACCTGCGTAGAGAAGACGCATCCAAGATAAATACATTAAATATGACTCGGCTTTAAAAAGGGAGGGCTATTTAGCACATCGCATTGCATTAGATATTTGTTACTACACACCCGCTTTCCCTTCTTGATCACATTCACAGTTAAAAATAAGATTAGCTCTGGTCCACGAGACTTAATCCAGACAGTTATCTTGTTTATGTAAGCACGGCTGACTTAGGCAAGGTTTCCACCGGGAATTCTACGTCAAAAGATATGAAAGTTATTTTCTTTGTTCTCGGAGATAAAAGCCATTGTTCTCCTGTTGTGTAAAAGCTCAGGGTAACATTGGTAAAACATCAAGGAAAAAAAAAAAACCAACCACCCTACATTCAGTTGATACCAACATAAATATTAATGGGAAAACAATACACATCTGAGATTAACTTGGGCTGACTTTATGATCCTTACGGCTGTCAGGGCGGTAGAGGATTTTTATTTCCCAGCTCCGGCAGCTCCCTGGGCTTTCCGGCAGTGGAGGGGAGCGGGACGAGCTCGGCAGCCCTCCTGCTTCAGCCCTGCTCCCTGCCAGCCCCATCAAAGGGAGGCGAAAGGAGGGAGGGGGACGGGGACGCCACCAGCCTCTTACCATGGAGTCTAAGGCAGACACTAAGCTGGTGATGATTTCGTCTTTCTGGGGAAAAAACATATTCCACTGGTCAGCTCTGGAGGTGCTGAGAGTCACGTCTAAAGGCTTCCCTGCCAGGGCCATATTCACCTAGAAACAGAAAAAAAATGGTATAGACACTGTTGTTACTGACAGAGAGCCGGCGCTGAGCATCGCCAGCGCAGCCCAACGCCAGAGTATACCATGGGCTACGGCGTAACACCGGCATGGACACACAGGGGAAACTGGGGCACAGAGAGACGCCGGGGCCAGCCTGAGCCCCACGTCCCCCACGTCTCCTCTGCTAAAGGCAGATAATTGTAGATGCTGCTGAGCCATAACCAAACCCCGGGGCCGATGCTGCGTGTCCCAGCAGTGGCCAGGTCACCTCTGCCCTCGGGACCCACCCCCAGGGAGATGCCACCACTGTGCAGGGCGCGCCAGACCGACGGCGTGGTGGGACGCCCCGGATGAGCAGGCTGCGGCCGTGCCAAGCCGGAGGATGCGGCACTGAAGCGGACGCGAAGCGCTCCCGTGCCCGCGCTCTGCAGGCAGCAGTGGGCAGGGGGTGACACCTGTGTCCCTGCGAGGACACCGTGCCGGCTGTCCCCGTGCCTCACTCCCTATACCCTGGGTAAGAGGAGAGCCTGGAACCCAAAGGTGTTCCTGAAACGGGCCAAAGCCACAGGGCGCTCTGCCTTCATCCCAAGGGAGAGAGGCAGCTCGTGGCGAGGGGCTCTGTCATCAAATCATCCCACTCTGTAGCTCCGACCGCGCCAGTGGGAGCGGGACTGAGCGGTGCACAGGGACCCCGCATCCGAGAAGGGGCTCAGCCCCGGGAGCTCCATCCCTCGCTGCAAAATGGGGAAAAAAGGGGGAAAAATGCCGGGGCCCGGCCACATGTGCAGCAACTGCACCAGGTCTCTGTGCCCCGGTGCGCATGTCTCACCACGACCCGTGGTGATGCCGAGGCTGCAGGGGAGAAACTGAGGCAGGGGCTCACCCTGCATAAATCACCCCACTCCCACACTGGGGCACCCACACGTGACAGAGCATCACCCCCCAGCACCCAACACGGTCCCTTCCAGCCACCATCCTTCCATTCGCAAGGCAGCGTCGCGCCGCCCGGCTTTAATCCTGCGGATAAAGGGTGGCAAATTAGCCGGCAACGCTCGGGAGCCACTCGAACCGGATCGTAAATCATGTGCTCAAAGCCGCAAGCGGATAAAAGAGGCCAGAGAATTTCTAACAAGGCGAGACGGGCAGGAGCCGGGGAATATGAATGAAGCTGCCTGCGTGTAACTCGATTTGTGGCTCAGCCGATAACCACGGCCGCTTGGCCCTGCTGAAAACAAGGGCTAAAAGTCAACAGCAAGTACCCAAATTCACCTTTCTGCCCCGGTTCGCACCTGTGTCCAAGCACAGAATCTGCACGCAAAGCAGGGCCGTGCTGCCCCACGCAACTGGGGAAATGGTGGATTTTGGCCCAAAATAACAAGTCCCCTCTGCCGGCATCTCTGCAGATGCCTCAGCAGGAACAGGGCAGGGGGCTGACGAACGTGCCCTCGGCCCTGCAAAACCTCGCTGTTATGCGGGCGTGCAACAAGCTAACGAGGGGGCAGACAACTCCCCGTTAAACAATAATGACTGAATTTCAGCAGCTGCTCTGGATGAGACCTCCAGGCTGGCTTCCCTGGCGGCGCCGGCCGGCGAGAGCAGGCAAGCGGTGCTGAGGTCTCACCGGTGCTGAGGTCTCACCGGTGCTTTTGGAGGGCAGAGCCATAGCTGCAGCCGTGCCAGCGCTTCTGCTGCGCCCCACGCCGACAGCCACCCAGCAAAATCCTCTTACCCCCGGCTGACACTTCTTAACAAAGCTGACGGACGACTCTTCTCCCCCAGGACCACCCTGGGGGGGAAAAAAGCCCCCAAAACTAGGCGTCAGCTTGGAAAATAAAGCAGGAGAGCGAACACACGGCCTGCAGCCTGGGCACTACCACCCTGTGGCACAGCCCCCCGGGCATCCCCACCCTGGGGACAGGGCTCGGCCAGGCACCTCCAGCGTCACCATCACGCAGGGTTGCAGCAACGTCAGGAAATGGTCCGTCTTGCTCCAGCCCTGAAGTTTGTGCATGGATGGATGGACAGAGGGACGAGGGACCGTTCCACGTGCCAGCTCCCGAGCAGCTCCCTGCGCGCAGCCCTGCGGGTGCAGGGAGCTCAAGATTCCTTCTTTTAATCGATGGCTCTGTTATTAAGAGGTGCTTTGTTGCAGCTGGCAGGGAGCAGCGAGGCGCCGGCGGCGCCGATGCCGGCCCTGAGCCGCTCTCCCGGTCCGCAGGACACCGGGCAGCCGCAGCGCTGGGCTGGGGCCCAGCCATCGCCTGGGACCTGCCGTCGGGAAAGGACTCGGTCCAGGGAGCATCGCTCCCTTCTTCACCCCCCCACAAGAACTCCCTCGGAAAACAGCCTTATTTTGATGCCTGTACGTATTTCTGAGCGCCTTGATTATTATTCAGTATGACTGCTACGACATGGATGTTCTTGTTGCCTTCCAGCAGCATTTTGGAGAGCCGGTCCCTGCCTTGGTGGGGCTGGTCGCAGCCCCTCGGAGAGCTCAAGCTGCACCAACCTGCTTGGCCACGGCCTCCCACGGGAAGCGGCACTTTCGGGGAAGAGATGCTCCTCCCTCAGCTGCAAAAAGCAAAGCCACGAGCTGGATCCGGCCCCAGAGGGGGAACCGAAGGGAAAGCCCGGGATAACACCAGTAGGGAAGTGGGGCAGGGTCCCGGCACCCCCTCCCTACCTGCTCTCTGCTCTGCAGGAGACCGGGACAAAAATAATCCCTTTCACCTGGCTGCTCGTTTAATAAGGAAAAGGAAGAATCACTCAACAAGAAAAAAAATCTTAATAAAAATATGACCCAAGTAATACAACAGGATGGGGGCACAATATTCCTGTAGAGCTTTTAATCATTTGTGGTCACGAGGAGCAGTGACAGCGGATTTAGAAAAGGGGGGAATAAAAGGGAGGAAAAAAACTTCACGGCAAGCGTTAGGCTTATTCAAATCAAATTAAGACATACGGCTTGAAGTTGTTTGTCTAATCAAAGGGAAAGTAATCTTCGGGAAAACTGGGGTAAACCGTTCTTATAGCACTCAGGGCTGGCGGCAGGGAGCAAGGTGGGTAGGACGGGTGCGGAGCATCCTACCCCGCTTCCCAGGGCTCCACACACCCGCCCTGCTGAACTCCCACCCCGGGGCCCCCACCAGGGGGTTGATTTCCCCCTCCTGGCCCGCAGCGGGGGCTCAGCCTCAGCCCCAGCCCCAGCCCACCTCTGCATGCCGAGTCCCGTCCCCAGGGGCGCAGGGTGATTCAGGGACCGTCACGCCGCTGTCACGGGGCCAAAGCAAACATCTGCAGATTGGTTTGATTTTTTTTTTAATTACTAAAAAAAAAAAAATTTTTATTATTATTTAATTATTTCTCCCCTGAATGAGTCTTGCGGGGACGGGACGAGCAGCACGGGGATGAGGGTGCTGTGCCACAGCCGGCATGGGATGCGGGCAGGCAGCCCACGTGGGCCACCACCTGCTCAGCTCTTACGACACCTCCTTCCTCACCTCCCTTTATAATCCTGGGAGAGATTATAAATTTGGCCCCAGGGGAGTTTCGCTCGTGAATCACCTGGGCTGCAGCAAAGGAAAAACCAGGCGCGTGGGGAGGCTCCTGAACCCCTGCAGAAACGGCAGCGGGTCCCCCCCAAGCCTGCGCCCGCAGCAGGAGCATCCCCTCTCCATCCCCGCGACCGCTGCCGCGGGGCAGCACCCCTCCCCAAAATAAACATCCTCCCGTCTTGCGCGCTGCGTCACCATTTCCAAAGTGTTCGGAGCAAACAAAACTAAAAAAAAAAAAGTAACAAGCCAACAACAACCCCCCAAAGGAAATTTCCAAGCAGAAAACCGTCATTGCATCCCTTAAATTATAAAGAGGTTCGATTAGGAGAAACCGAGGGGAGTTTATGCGAGCCAGCAGCTCGCACGGCGCAGCCCCGGCATCGCCCGCTGGGCCGGGGCTCGGTTCGCAGCAAAGACGGGTGCCGTAAGCTCCCACTGTTGACTTTTGTCCCGCTTCTTGCTCATCTTTTCAAGCCTTACAGCAATTGCCAGCCCTGTGCCACAACCAGAAGCAACAGTAACTTATTTATTAAGCCGAGCTGGCGTTCCCACACTGCCACGGCGGAGCTTGAAGAGGGAGCTCCCCACCGCTTTCACCTTGCCAGGTACGAAAGCCTTATTTAGCATAAACCCCCAAATCCAGTTTCCCAAAGGGAGCCATGCACTCGCCTGGGACTCACAAAACCGGGCTGAACTTGTTGCCGGCTCTCCCCATGCCCGCCGCTCCTTTGGGCCACCCTTGACATCAGGAAAAAAAAAAAAATGCAATAAACCCTTTTTAGGGAATTACCCAAGGCCAAACCCAGTGCAGAGCGGGAGACGCCGTGAGATGGGAACAGCCAAACACCCAGGAGGGACCGAGGACATCCTGTACCTGCTTCTGCTTATATTGCTTTCTACCAATACTGGTTTTAAACTGAACCGAGAGATTTATTTTTTCTTTTCCTGCAGCTCTACTGTATCTTAAAAACATAACGCCGGTGATTTTCACCGCATGAAGCATCTCCTTTAATGAGGATGCCAGACCACTCAAAACCATTTCAGGGCAAAGCATCCGACGGCCGGTGCCCCGACCCAAACCCAGGAGCGCCGGGTGGGCGCAATGGCCGTGTCTTCAGCTCAGCCCTTAAACCACCAACCGCATCCAAGGGAGGACAAGCCGGAGGGCACCGGCTCAGCCGCAGCACCAAGGAAACCACCGGCACGGAGTGTGTCGGGGTCTGATGGCAGCAAGGGAGAAGCGGAAAGCAGGGGAGCGGCACGGAGAGCCCCAAACAGACGCTACCAGTGCTCCCCCCTTGCCCTATGGACACTGCAGCATCACCATGGAAATCCCCCCACCCGCCCGCCCGGGATGTTTATAAAGCCTCCGACCGCGTGGGCTGGCTCCCCGTTCAGGGAGCCAAACAGGAATTTAAATTAATGAGAGCTTTGACTGTTCAGCACTTTCGGGGGGAAAAAAGAAGAAAAAAAAGAAGGAAAAAAAAAAAAAAAAAGACCATCATGCCAGTCCTGCCTGCATCTCCACGCACGAGTGGCTGGAAATTATCTGCTTACTCATTTTTCCAGGAAGATTCTGCCTCTTGCTTCAGCGGAGCCGGTGAGACCACGGGAAGCCCAAGTGAGCCAGCCCCAATGCCAGCAAAATATTTAAAAAAAAAAAAAAATCAATATATATTGAATACCGATAGTCAAATGTATATTCCAATAAATATATTTTATATCTACCTATATATTACAGGTAGGTCTTAAGATGGACTTACAGACCATTTCCCCTCCCGGGGAGAGAAGGGGCAGCCTGGGGGTGCACTAGAGCAGGGGAAGGCACTGCTGAGTGGGGGACAATTAAGCTACCGGGCACCAAAAGGACTTCTGAAGGTGGCATTTGGGCTTTTCGGCCACCCAAAATGCTCGATGAGCCACGGGACATCAGGTGCCACGCTCAGCTGCCTCCATCCCCCACAGGACCAAGGGAGCAGGACCAGCACCCGCAGCCCATCTGGCGGGAGGGGGATGCGACACCGCACCCAGCACACGGGTGTAACGATGACCCACACGAGACGAGGAGACGACAGTGATTTTACTTGTAATTGCCTTTTACTCTGGGAGGGCACATTTAAAGGGGATTTTCAAAAATTACACCAGCCCTGGAGGACATTTAAGCAATTAGCCCTGGCCATCATCAAACAAGCTTTAAAATCCCATCAGGAGCCGTTCTGACAGGAGCCAGAGGGACAAATAATGTCCTTTGCTAGTGCCGGGACAGCGTCCCCCCTCCAAGCGAGAGGCTCCGTCCCCCATGTCCCTGCTGGGAACGTTGCTTTGGAGCAGGACCCACGCTAAGAGTTACGTCACCGACGAGGAAGGGGCACTGATCCGGAAGGTGTTTCTCTGTCCCCCTCCATCTCAGGGACTTTTGAGGTCCCTTTTTTGGCAGGCGGCTGTTAGCAGCGAGGTGCCTGGCGAGCTGGAGCCGCTTGAGCAAAAAGCCCTGGAAACCACATAAACCGCAGCGAGGCGAAAGCTAGGGGCAGGGACCAGGCTTGGATTTCAACTTGCGGTTTTTTTCTAATCGCTTAAGCAAGCACCGGCATCAGCGGAGCCGGTGGATGCGGCCGAAGCCGTCTCGGGTACAGGAGCACCGTGGCACTGCCCTGTGCTTGCCGAATGCGCTCGCTGAATAACCGGCCTCGGGGTTTTTGCTGCAGCGGTGGAGATTTCTGCTCCGTGCGGGCAACTTGCTCACGACACGATGGCTTTAATCTGCCCGTGCCGCCTGGCTAAACCCTAATCCCTTAGGCCTAATTCAGTGCCGGCCTCCGGCCCCCACGGCCATATCCTCTCCATCCCGAGCCGGCACGGGGCGAAGCCACGCAACTCGTGCCGGGGCAATTTATTGCTTCACTAACGACGCTTCGTCAGCAGGCGGGTAGTGAGCTGCACGGTTGGCACCGATGCCAGCGGCACAGCAGGTAACTGCGGCCCAGGGCACTCACAAAATGCCCAGCAATACCCTCAAATGTCTAAACACTCCTAAAGGCCCCCAAATTCCTAATCCCAGCCCCAGGTGTGGGTGCCCCTGCAATGCAGCCCTCCCGGGGCAGGCGGGGGGCTCTGGGGTTTGGGGCACCCCAGGTGCCGCCCTGCCGATGGACCCACTGCAAAAAAGCATCTGCTGAGGACACACCTGCATCCCCCAAAGGTGGGTGCTGGTGCACCCCCAGCCCCATAACCTGGTCCAACTGCTGCCATAACTCTCCCCACATCCACAAATTCCCTTTTTTTTTTTTTTTCTGCTACTTTTCAAGCCGATACCTTTTTTGCAAAAGTCTGAAAGCAGCAGAGCTGGGGGGCAAACAGCCTCCGGCACAGTCTGGGGTACCTGACCGCTTGTGCCCTCATCCCCACGGTGCCGGCAGCCCTTACCTCGCCAGCTCTGCCGGCTCCCCCAAACCCTATATTTTTCCCCTGCTCTTTCCACCTGGGTAGTACCGGGCAGAACAAGCTCCCACCACCGGACACCTCCTCCCCTGTTTTATTTTACCAACAAAAACCAGGGCACCTGCTGGAAAAGCTCCTCACGTACACACCGGCACCACAACATCCACCGGCATCGCCACCTCAGCTCTGCTTTCCCGGATAATCCGGTGCCTGCCGTGGTTTAGTCCCACTTATAAAAGGAGCAAAGAGCAAACCGGGGGCTCCCGCGGGGGGACGTGTCCTCTGCAGCAATTTAGCTTCCCCCCCCCCGCCCCCCAACCAGGGCATTGCATTCTGCTGCCACCTTGATTTTCTTAAGCCTGGCCTAGGCGCCCACACAGATATAATATAGTAAAATTATAGTAGGCTTCTGTATAGTGCAAAGAGAGACAGATCAGGATCAAGTGCCCTTCAGAAGCTGCGTCTCATCTCCCCCAGAATAAACACTTTCATGTCACGGCGGCTGCTGGGGGGGATCGCTCTGCCCGCGGAGCTCGAGCAGCACAGCTTTCAGCTCTAGACAAGTTTACACGCTGCAATCTGACGGCAGGCAGGCGCAGAAGCTCTCGCTTCAAGCTACTGCCTCTTCATTTATTAAAGAAAAGAGAAAAAAAGGGAGGGGGAAAAAAGAAGTAAGCGTTAAGCGGAGCGTTCCCACTGTTGCAGGGGTGGGATGCTGCGAGCATCGTGCCTGGAAAGCGGCCGCGGCTGAGCTGGATCCTGCCCCGGCAGCCCCGCGTGGGTGGCAAAGCTGGAGATGAGCTTCATGGTGCCCGATGGGTGACCAAAGACACCCAGCCGTGGGGGACCCGGGTGCTTGCACGGCTCCCAGGGTTGAGCCTCCCTCCCCGGGGCGGGGACGTCCAGCCCCAAAACCCATCCCACAGCACCGTGGCGGGGAGCTCAGCACCCCTGCCCGTGCCGGTACCGGGGCAGCCTGGACAAAACCCGGTGCTTTGCAGTTCCTAGAAGGAGAGGCGGGCAGCGAGGGCACGGATCCGGCGTCCCACGCGCCAGGGCTCGGGTTGCACTTCCCAGAAGCGGGCGACCGGGGGAAGCCAAAATTAGCAGGCGACTAATTCTGCCCCTCAGTACATCCGCAGCCGCTGGGGAACCGCGCGTCCTGGCTATCGCAAGAAGACGCCGGCAATCCCTTGCCTAGAGAAAAAAACAAGACGAAACGAGCCCAGAAGCCACAGGACGACCCGCAAGGCAGGTCCTGGGGTTGCACCGACCTCGGTCCCCAGCCCCGTATCCCCTCGCACCCCTCTATCGATACCCCGGGCCAACTCTGCACACCCGATGGGCGCTGGGGCAAGGGGGAAGGAAGGGAGATAGAGTTTCCAGCCTCTGGTTCGGCGGTGCGTAAGCTAACGCTGGGGTTATTTAAAGCCCGAGTTTTAGCAGTGTTCAGCTACTGGTTGCGTGATCAGGATAAAAAATCGCAATCCTAATTCCTGGCCCCCCGGTGCCTATGGCAACTGGTATCCGTCTCCTTGGAAACTAATCTCGTGGTATTTGAACAATGTACCAAGGGCCTTTAATCTCCCAAACACTGTAAATCTTTATTCTAGCCTGCTCTCCTCCTACCCCAAGAGCCAACATAAAAAGCCTGTTGTTCTCCGTGCAGTCACCGAGAGCCTAACTTGAATTTTATATTACACAGGCACATGTATTTTTGCTTCCCCCCGCCCCGTCTTTCCCCCCACCCCTAAATTAAAGAAAAATCCCATGTGCACGATGCCCACAGGTGCTGCAGCACCGGCCCCACATCCAGGTACAAGGTTTGCTTTCTCTGAACAGCACCTGATGCCCCGTCCCGGCTGTCGCCCCAGTTCGGGTGCCCACCTTGCGTCCACCTAACTGGGTGCTGCTCCAGATAACAATAACAACAACAACAACAATAATAATCATCATCATCATCTGAATTAGCTAGCAAAAACATGCCCAAACTGCAAATACACAGAAACACAGTGCTCAGGCTGGGGGCAACGAATTTGCAAGGGCTCAGCAAAGGCTGGTCCACCCCCGTCCTTGCCGTGGCAGCGGATGGTGGTGAGCACCTCGTCTTGCTCGACACTCGGCCCCGATGCTTTTTGCTTTTGCAAAGCCGCTGTTGAGGGCACCGACCCCCCCCAGCTTCTGGGCAGGGCTGGGGTGGCCTTGTTGTGCCCCCCCCGCCGCCGCCGACCCCAGCCCACGGCCACCATGGCTCGTCACCCGCTTTCTGCTCTGCCCAGGTAATTACCTCTGTGCAAGGGGGTCTCTCATAGAGAGCCGTTACCTAATCTCATTATGGTTTAATTTTATCTCTAATATTTCTCTCTGGTTACTGGTGTCTCAGCATCGAGTATTCCCCGTGTTACAGGACGGGCTATTTGCTAATCCCAGGCCTGGCTCTCTGCCACATAAATAAGATCAATAAAAAAATAAAATGGCTTTCTAAGGGGATGAAAGGAGGTTCAGAGACGGGAGCATCCCACCTCCCGAGCTCCCCCCTCCTGCCCGCTCCCGTCTCCCTTATTTCATTTTACAGGATGAGTCAGAAAGGCGAGAGCAGGTCCGGGGTCACCCCGACGTTTGCCCTCTGCTCCGGCCCCGCGGCAGGGAGCACGCGGGCCGAGAGCCGGTGCCGGCTGTCCCTTCTCACCCGCGGCCTCGACGCCTGCCCAGAACCGGACGTCCCGCGCGGGCAGGTGACTCACCGCCGGCCATGGAGGAGTGTTCGGTGAAGCCGAGCATGCACCCACGCCAGCGTGACCCTTCAAGGGAGACCGGCAGAGCAGCAGTGCCGCCGAGGAGGAGGAAGGCAGCCGGCAGCTGCCCGCCCCGGCCAGCCAGGATCCCCATTTCCTTCCCGGGCAGCCTCTGGCCGTGGCACCAGCCCCGAAACCTGCTGTTTCTCATGCAAACCCCGCCATTACCGCGGCGCTATCAGGGCTCGGCATCACCGCCGGCTGCCAGACACAAACAGCCGCGGGTGCCACACGGTCCCCACCCACCCCAGGCAGAGACATCACCCTCCATGGTGAGACGACACGCCAGGAGCCACTGGGTCTGGCCGAGGACAGCTCTGGCTTCCCCGGACCCTGGCATCACGACCGGGGCTGCAACCAGCGGGTCCTCCCGGGCTGCTCCTGCATCCCGGCTGCAGCAGCTCTGCGGCTGGGGGGGTCCCCGGGGGACCCCCAGCCCGTGGTCGGGCTCCCCAGTGGCTGGTAGAGCCACGCACCTCCAGCTGAGGTGTCCCCACCGGTGCGACCATCCCTACAGCTCTCCTGGGGAAATTCGCCAGCGTCTACTATAGCTTGGGTGCACATCACAAAATGTCCCCCCACTGTATTCACAGGGGCTTGGTTTGGGGTTTTTTTTAACGAGCTGTGCCCTGAGCACCGTGAGCCCTGCCGTGCTGGGTGGCAGCCAGCCAGCCAGGCAAGGGACAGGCAGACAGACGGACGGGGACAAACCCACGCCCAGAGATGGCGATCACACACCCACGGGTCCCAAGTTGCCGATTCCCTGGCGATGCCTCCGCTCCTCGGGGCTGCGGGGAGCTGCCCACGTGCACTGGTGCCTTCGCCTGGGAAGGACAACGCAGCATCCCGGGGGGGGGGGTCCCGGGTGGCGCCGGGGTCCCGCCTCGCCCCCCCTGGCAGGGTTTGGGGTGCGGTGGGGTGGGGAGGGCGGCAAGCGCGGGGCGGAGGCGGCGGGAGTGGCCGTGATAGTCGGCGATTTGAGCCGTGACTCAAAGGCTGCCCGGGCTGGCATCGGGGCTGGCCCCGGGGAGCCCTGCGAGGACTGCCCCGGGCTGGGCAGGATCCGGCCCTGACATACAGCCGGGGCCTCTCCCACATGCTTCTGCTCAGAGTCACTCCGGGACAAGGTGACCTGGCCACTGCCACCTCCTCTCTCCTGGGACACGCCGGCGCTCGGGCTCCAGCACGGTGGCCTTGGCCAGCAGGTCTCTTCCCCTGACACCTTGACCCCCCCGAAGCACACAAGCCCCTTCTTTCCCGGGGGAAAACTGGCCCGGGATCAGCCCTGGTCCCTATAACCTGGGGGGGATGCGCCGGCCCCCTCCCCAGCGGGCCAGCTCAACTCACCCATCCTGCAGCCAACCAGTCCTGCCCTCCTGTCTCACTCACCCCGTTTCAGGACAGTTTAGCAAGGGAACTCAGTCGGCAGAGGTGTCCTCCAAGGCCAGCAAGAAGGGACCCCCCCAAGGACACCGAGCCCAAGCCCCGAGCCCCCACAGTGCTGGCACTACCATGACCACAACACGGCACACGGGCACGGGGCTGGCGGAGCCCGAGGTCTTGCAGAAACACATGTTCCCCTCTGCTAAATTCCAGCTTAATTCTCATTTCCATTGTGTTATGAAACACATTATCTGTTGAAACTAAGTCAACAGTTGTTTGCATTTACGTGTAAACACAGCGAATATTAGGAATGGGGCCAGCATTATATTTGCATAGGAAATGCTGCCTGCACTGCCCTCTCTCCCTGGCTCTTCTCCATCCCTGCAGTTAAAGACGCGGGGATGCGGGGAGATGGTTAAACTCAAGTCCAGAGCAGCCCGAGAAGCAAAAACCCCTTGTTTTTCCCTGTTTTTATTTTTGTGCAGCAGGAGAATATACATCCCTTTAAACTCACATAACGCACCGACGCGCACACCCCTTCATCTCGGGCCCAAACCGAAACCGCTTCAAATTCCCAATGATACGCATATCTTATCGGGCCTGCTTTGCATAGTGCATAAATATTTATTTGCTTTTAATCCTGCAAAGCAAACCTGCCTCGTGGCGCATTTCCCTTAATCGGCAGCTCCGGCGCCCAACGAAGCGCCAAGAGAAGCGGCGTCGCAAATTCAGAGCCTGCTTTAGGTGCGAGGGCAGGGAAATTGGCACCCGACGTCCAGCACCCGCCACGTCTTGGGGCGCCTGGGGCAGGTTCGGGGGGTGCCAAGGCAGCTGTAAGGCACCCCGGTTCTTTGCCACCAAGGAAAGCAAGAGTCCAGCTCAGATTCTCCGTAAACAGCAGAAAATAAATACATGTGCACTGTGGTTTGGGTGTGGGAGGTGGCTGGATGCTGATTTAGCTCCTGATGCTTCCAGGAGAGGTGATAGCAGGGGTGGGGACTGGCCCCTCAAAAAAAAAAAAAAAAAAAAAAAAAGAGATTTTTGAGGCTGTGCAAAGGGAGAGCACCTTGTCACAGGGAAGGCAGAGGGCACGCAGGGGCTTTTTTTTTTTTTTTGGCTCGGAGCTTATTTTTCGCACATGCGCTTGTCAGATTGAAAAATGGAAACCCTCTGATGTCTTCGTCCATGAGATGGGAAACAAGGGGCTGCACCACTGGGGACCAGCTCAGGCTCTCCATCACCCCAATTCAGGATGCTGCCGAGCACAGACACGTACCCCAAACCCCGCTGAGACCCATACAGCCTCATACGCCACAGAACTTGTAGAAACTGTAAAAAAAAAAAAAAAAAAGAGAGAATTTTCACATACCAAAACACCCCAACACCAAAAGCCCCCTAATTACCTCTTGCTTCAGCCAGAAGGATGGGAAGCAGCGCGCTCGCCTGCATCCGTCCCTGCTCTGCGGCGATCAAAGCATTCACATCTGGACCCACGGAGCCTGAGATTGTGAATTAATTTCTTAATCAGCTCCCCTTAAACGGGTGGCAAGCAATTAGGCAAGGGGCACCTGCCGCCCGGGTGCCGAGCCGGAGGGAGCCGGCGAGCTCTCAGCACGGCTCTTCGCACCGCACGCAGCCACAGAGCAGGTAAATACAGAGCTACTTTATAATGGGCAAGTAAATATTTAAATAGGCGGGTTTATTTCGGCCGCTCTGCCGCCGTGCCTCATCCTCTGCGAAGCTGCTGACCCGAGCGGAGCCCAAAAACCTGATTAAAAGCAAAATGCTGGTTTTCCCCAAGATGGGAGGAAGCGCCTTAACCTCTCCCCGAGGCCGGTGGTCTAGGGCTGGGAGGAGAAGCCACCCCAGCCGCCCTGCAAGAGGCTTTCCCCGGGTGCTGAGTGTGATCCTGCATCTCTCTGGTACCTTCGAGGAGCGCTTCTTGCAGCCCGAAACCACGACCCCCAAGGAGATCAGTACCTCCAAGGAGGGGTACCGCTCCATCCCCACGAATGCCTCCCCCAGCCCCTGTGCCCATCGCCTCGCTGCCGGCGACGCGAAGCCCCCCCGAAGAGGCAGCCTGGCTCTCCCCAGCATCCTTCCAGCTACTCAGAATACCAAGGGCAATAAAGGGAGACTCAAGCAGAAAGCAAAATCAATACCAAGAAGGAAGGTTCTGGGCTTAAATGCCTCTCGTAGCGTCGCTGGTGGGAAGCAGGTTAGCGAAGGGGGTGGGGGGAAGGACAGAAAAACCCTTGGCACGCCCACAGCACAGGGTTTAAGGGGAATGGCGTTTGCTGTACGGTTTTCCACAGGCATCACTGATGGTTTCTAGGCAGGGAGCACACAGGGGGGATTGCAGACCCAGCCCCGCACCCCCTGAACCTGATCTGACCCCCAGCAAAGAGTTATGGGGAGGAGGAAGAGGAGGAGGAGGAGGAAGAGGAGGGAGACCCCGGCACCGCATCCTGGCTCCCACCCGGGCAATGCTGGCGTGCACCCCAGCTGCTGCCATTTTGCTTTTGGGGGGGTGCGGAGCCGCGGGGAAGGGGCACGCGGGGACAGCCGGCCGTCCGCCAGCCGGCGCCGGGAGGAGAGCCACCCTCCCTCTGCTCTCCTCGCCCGCGGCCCCGACGGGAGCCATTTCCCTTCCTGCTCTTCTGGTCTTGCCCCTCCGAAGGGCCGGCTCCGGCTGCCGACGGGCATCGGCTTCCCTGCCCCAACGGGGACAGCAACGGGGGGTGGGGGGGAGAGCCGGGCACGTGCCGCGGCAAAGCCCACCCGCCGGCCCGGGGGCGAGACCCCCGCACCGTGGGAAATCCGGCATCCCGGAGCATCCTCAGCAGCGGCTACCTACAGCAGGGACAACTCCGCATTATTTTTAATTATCGGGACTAAAATAATAAAGGATGCCTACGTGCTCCAGCGCGTTGATGGCAACCCAGCACAAGCCCAGCTGTTAAAAATAGCCCTTTCCAGGAGCGCGGCTGCCAGCCACCCACAGGCACCCTTCGCCCCGTGGGGTGGGTACTCTCCGCTCCGTCCGCTGGCAGCACCCTGCCAGGTCCACGGCACGCCAGAAGGTCAGCAAGCGTGGAAATACGCATCTTACATGCAGAAAAAAATAAAAGAAATCAACCACAACCGCCGCCCCCCCCCCCATATTCAACAATACCTATGCTGCTAGGGGAGAAAGAAATAAATCAAGAGGAAGAAAACGCATTGGCGATGAAGCCACAACCGAAGCAGCCTGCTTTCAGAGAGCATGTAAAGACGAGGGGATTTGTGCACTACAAGGTGCGGAGGGGAGGCAAGCACTGCTCTCGCCGGCAGCTAAAGTAGAGGAAACTTTTGCATCTCTGCGGCAGCACTGGAGCCAGCTTTTATCACGGAGAGCCTCGTGCGCCAGGCAACGATAGGGCTGGATTTCTGCAGGTGTAATTCCCACGGAGATAAAGACCTTGTTTTTCAACAAGCGGCGGCATCGTACATAAATTACAACAGCAAACATGGGGAAACAAAGAGGTTTTCAAGAGAGCGCGTAATCCTCGGAGGGGCGGCTCGGGGAAAGCCGGCAGGTGGCTGCGGGAAGATGATGCGGGAGAGATGTGGGGCTAATCTCGTGCTCTCCCACCCCCCCATAAAGCAATAAACCTTTGGGCAGGTGGGGGAAAAAATTAACCCACCTAAACGATAGGTATTTGAGGGGCCCAGGATGGAGGTGGGATTGGACGCCGGGATGCGCCGCTGCTGCTGCCTGCTCTGCCCCGCAGCGAGATCCAGCAAGGAGCTGTGGGAAGGGGACGGGTGGATGCTGGATCCACCCCGGAGCCAGGTCTTTGCTCCGGGAGCTTGCACGAGGAGGGCTGGGGTTGCACCGCACCGGGTCAATCCGCTCACGGGACTCTCAGGTCATCCTCGCCTCTCTTTTTGTCTTTTTTTTTTTTTCCCCTCCCCTCTCTTTCTAAATAAAATAAATACAACCTGACACTAATTCTAATGCTTTTAATAAATGTTTAATGTCCTGTTAAAGGTCGCCCGCCGCCCGCTCCCGCCGCAGATCTGTATTAGCAGCCCACGGGCCACGCGGTTTGAACCGCGCCGTTTCGTCGGGCTTCCAACACCCGGCACGCTCCTCTCCCCGGCCACGCGTCCCCCAGGGAAGCCATCGGGCAGCGGTGACAGGGGGCCGGCGCGTGCCAAAACCCTCCAGCGAACCCCAGCTAATGCACCCCCCCCCCCCCCCCCGCTTTCCATGCAAGCCCCGGGGCCGAGCTTCGGCTGGGGGGGACGGGGGTGTTTGTATTTTTGAGGGCAAAACCACCAAGCTGCCACGCAGGGTAAAAATGCTGTAATTTCACTTCGGGGGTTTCTAGGCGTTCGTCCCCAGAAAGACGAGATGAAATTACAGCCCGGCGATGCCCCTAAAGGGTGCGGAGCAATTTATTTCCAGTGATCCTCCTCTAATGAAGCTAATTTATAACCTTGTCAGAAGGCACATGCAGACTCGGGGCACCGGCGCGGCTCCCTTCCCCCCGCCTGCCTTTCCCAGGATGAAAACCTCCAACCCAAACCCCAACCAGGATGTTTATTTAAGGCCCAAAACCCCAAAGGCACTTTAAACAAGCAGAGTTCCTCACATATTTTGCCGACCAAGCACGATCCTTCCTGCCGGCGATTGCAAAAGGACTTCCAGCACCCGGGGGGGGGTGCGGGGGTGGTGGTGGTGGGGCGTCCCTGCTGCCACCAGGACAGCGTTGTGTCCCACCGCCTCGGATGGCAGCAAGGGCGATGCCGTGGGACCCAGGGAGCTGGTGGCGTCTCAGGGCATCCCTGCAGACCAGAGCATCCCCACACATCGGGGTCTGCGGAGAGGTGGTGACCCAGTTTTGGGGGCACTCGCCGATGACCCTACCACCACCCCAACAGCCCCACCGCCCTCTGAGGGGAATCGGCCCTCGCCAGCTGGGAGGGTCCAACAGCTCATCCCCCGGCTGGTTCGGAGGGAGGAAACCGTAAGACAAAGCCCTTTCTCCATCCGTACCACCCCCTTCTGCTTCTCCCAGGACACGCAAGACCCACGGCGGACACCGGCAAGAAGGGGCAGGGGAGAGGCGGCGCGGCAGGCAGCTCCCACCGCTCCGCCAGCGCCGCGCAGCACCGCTTGAGCAGATGGTGGATCGTAACGTCGTTATATTTACCTAACAAGATTGCTTTATTGTAGCCCTCCAACAATGAAGCGAGAGCGTCTAAAGGCAGCGGCCAACTCCTGGGCTTTGACAACCCAGGTGCCAAAAATATATCTTTTAAATCTCTATATAAATCACGGTTTCAGAGGTCACAGTAATACACTGATTTTCTTCCCCCCCGCCCCCCCATACTAAAACACATCTGACTCGTACGCAGCAAAAAAGACATACAATTCAATGTTGTAAATCCTTCTAAGTGCCGGGGAGCGGAGCCGCGGTAGCAATTTGGGCAATGCCACGGGCGCGCAGGGCTCAAACCCCATCGGCCCGGGCCAGGACACGACGGGTGTGCCAGAGACTGCGTTCCTCCGGGCAAGGACTACCGTTCACTGTTTGCACAGCAAATGGGGTCCTAGCCTCCTAAATACTAACGCAATACAAATAATAAAGATAATTCCCACGTATTTAATCATTACCAGAGCTCTGGGTTGAAATGATAATCAGGCCCCTACTAATTAGGGAGGCATAATCCTGCCTTTCCTACAGGTTTTTCCATCCCTGTCTCCTACCCTGCAAGGAAACAAGCAGAAAACTGACCCGACGGGGAGGAGCGTGACTTCGATGGGAGCCTCAAACAGGTCGCAGAGCCCGACCGCAGCGGGCACGGCCCCGTCCTACCGGTGCCAGGGGAGATATGCCAAAATACCCATCCCACGGGGCTCGGCGCTGGCCCAGCCCCGAATTCAAACCATCCTTTAGGGTCCCTTTTGGGAAGGTCTGAGCAGCAGCATCCATCCAGGGAAAACTCTCCCCTTGCCACGCATGTCCCTCTGGGGTCTCAGCCCTGCAGCCGGGTACCGTCCAGCAGCTCATCTCGAACCTCATCCGAAACCTTTCGGCATCCCAGAGGCTCTCCTCGACGGCTGGCAGCGGGCGGGCAGGGGAGGGCAGCGCCTGCCTTACCGGCACTGTTCCCGGGTGCTGTCATCCATGCGACGTGCCACGCGTGCTCCCCGGCGCCGAGCCCTTATAAAGCGGCTGGGCTTCACTTCAGGCACGAGGATCGCTGCTAGTTAGGAGTAGGGCTGGTTTGCCTCTTTCATCCGCGCGTGTCGGCGCGGGGGGGTGCTCTGCCCACCTCCCGGGAGCCACCTCCATCCCCGGCAGGATGGCCGGAGCCGTCCCCACCGCCCAGGGCCAAGCCTTCGGTGCCACCCGGCTGGCGCTCCAGCAGCGGATGAGCAAGCCGGTGGCCAGTGTCCCGAGGCAAGGTCACCTCACACGGGCACTAAGGAGCGGGTGGTTTCCCAAGCAGGAGACACGTCCACGCAGGCGCAGCCAGAGGTAAAGGCAAGGTGCGAGCTCTGCCGAAACCTGGGCGCGGAGACGCACTCATCCCCGCATGCCACCCTTTAAAGATGGGCGAAGCATCTTCTCGCACAGCAACCGGATTAAACCGAGGAGGTGGTCTTCTTCACCCACGGCAGTGGTCTGGTTTCCCCAGTGTTACCTTGCTCCGGAGGACTCCCTCTCCACTCACGACGAGTTTTCCCTAAGCCAGACCGCCCACCTCCATGTTCTTCTAGCCAGCAGTTACCAAAGGGAAAGCTTTGAGGGCTTTTTTGCCCTCCCCCCCTTCCCCCCCGCCCCGCCCCAAGCAAGGGAGAAGGAAGCCAAGGGCTCCTCGATGGCCTCGCCACTGGCGCAACCCGTGGCTGGGATGCCACGCGTCCGTCCCCTGCCTCAGCCAGGGACGGGCGTGAGCTCCCACCTCTCTACCAAACGCCTCTTCTCACGTAAAGGGATTTTTCAGCCCCACTTCCAACTACCCCCTAAAGCTGCTGCTTATCAGGGCCTGGGCACCGCGCTTTTCTCTCGGAAGCACGCAAATCCCCCCAACCTCCATCCACCCCTTACACCGGGAGGTTTCTCCTTCAGGAACATCCCAGCTAAGCCGGACACACAGTCCCTGGCAGCGACCAGCACCCGCGCACGCCACCAAAAAGTGCAAGAAATGCTCCAAAAAATAAAAAAGGTTACGAAACACCCTGCCCACCGGTTTTCCTCCTGGCCATCTCCAGGGGGATCTACGCCCCACGGCGCCCTCTGAGCTCCCAGGTTTTACTCTGCCTGTGGGGCTCCAGGAGCGGATCAGCAGCAGGTCCGTGGTGCCCACCGCCAGCCCTTGCACCCGCTTGGATGGCTCAGGGGCTCAGCCAGACCCCGGCACACCCCATAGGGGATGTCACCAATGGGCAGGGGACGTCTGGGTCTGTCCCCCTCTAATCTTCTGGGGCAGAGGTCCCAGGCACACAGGCAGGCGCTGGGTGACACGCGCCCAGGACCCCTCCTGGGTCCACACCGACCTCCCCGCCGGCGTTTGCTCCTTTTGATGTCGCAGATTTAAAGAAAATGAAGACAGACACCTCTTCCCTCACGTGAGAGGTGGGTATCAGCTCTGAGGGGAGAAGCCCTGGTCAAGGACCATGACATCCGTGCGGACGTGCAGCAGCAGAGAGATGCTCCTCACTGGTCCCTTGCTCATCCTGCTGAGGTTAATTCTCTTCTTAAGCCAGGCAGACCAGCGCGGAGCAGAGGCGAGGCAACGGGAAGCCAGAAAACTCAAACAGAAGCTGTTTGCATGCAGGAACGTAAGTCCCACCTCGGTACAGCCTGCTCTCGAGGAGGGGATTGGTGTACCAAGCGCTTTTCTTCGTAGCATCCTACCTACGGGAAAGCCTTGCTGCCGCTGTAGGAAAGTCCCTCGGAAATCACCACCAAAGCGTTTGTAAGGTGGCGTTTGGCAGCAGCTCCCAAACCAGGACGAGACACGGGGGTATTCCCACAACAGCAATGCCCCAGCTGCTCTGGGGGATTTCTCTGGCAGCAGCCCCCCAGCCCAGCCCATTGCTCCACCGCCACGGGGGCACGACGCAGCGGGGCCGAGCGCCCACCTGGACTCACTCGACATTTTTCTCTTGGGCTCGAAGCAAATTCAACCAACGGGGCTGCACTAAGAAACGAAGCGTTGAACCGGGGAGCAAAAAACAAACCCAAACGCCCGATCCAGAAAGCCCACCCGGCCCCCGGCCACCGTGCAGCCCCGCTCAGGCCAGCATCCAGATGGACACCAGAGGCCCTTCCTTACAGCTTCCAGCTGGGCTCTTCCCAATAAATGAATCAATAAATACATTTCTAGCTCCTGGAAGGATACTTCCGTCCTCGGAAGGGGCTCCCAGTAGGTCCTTTCCTCTCCTCCTCCCTGTCCTCGAGGGCAAGGCTTCTGGTGGTGGCAAACCCACCCCAGGTGCCTTCAGCGTCTGCCTCCGCTCCCGCCAAAGCCCCAGAGGAGGTTTGTCACTGCCGACAACGTGCAATATGGGCAGACGTGGCCGGAGGGCCAGGAGCAGAGCACGGAAACCAACACAGCCCCTCGGCCATCCATCCCCTTCCCCAAACCATCACCCACCACCTACACCCAAGCCCAGCCACCCCGGGAGCAGCAGTCCCCATCCACACCTCGTCTTCCATGATGAACCATCACCACGTCCCCCCGCCACAGGCATCTGCAAATGGATGCCAGCGGCACAAGGAGTAACCGCGCCGGTCGGCCGACGGGCAAGGCAGGGCGCCGCTGCCCAAGCCGGGGACGGCCGGCACCGAGCCCTGCGCCCACCCCAGGGGTCAACCCCGCAGCAGGTGACAGGCGGGGGACGGGCCTGGCTGGCAACCGGAGTCCCTCCGCATTCCTCCAGCCTGGCTGCTGGGGTGCAGCCGCCGAAATTCCCGAAGGAAGCACAGGGCATTGGTAATTGCTGAAAAAAATCTGAGCTATTTCCTGCGGGAGCAGCAGACGGGAATCCCCCATTAGCTCCACCAGCGAGAGGTCGCTTCGTTTGGGTCTGGGGTTTTTTGGGTTTTGGGGTTTTTTCTCCTTCCCTTAAGCAGAGCATCGCTCAAGTCCTACGTGACGCACACCATGCGGGACAGCCAGACCCGTCCCCTCCGTGCCGGCCCCAAAGCCCACCCTCCTTGTCACCTCTTGCCCCACGCAAGGTCCCACCAGACGCCTGCCAGCGCCGCGCCAGGCTGCTGGGACAGCGCCGGCCTGCCAGCGAGGGCACCGCGTCTCTCGCCCGGGCTGGTAGGGCAGGTTGCTAAATACGTCCCTGAGCAGGTTCCTTCCCTCCTCTCCCAGCTTCTCATTAGCAAACCTAAACGAGCAGCAACCCGCAGCAGCGCCAGCAGCTCCTCCGCCGAGATGCGAAAGCACTCCCGGGAGGGACAGCGGAGGGAGGCGACGGTGGCCACCAGCACGCGTCCCCTTCGTCACCCCCCGGCTCCTGCAAGCACCCCGCGAGGGCAGCTGCCCGACCCCTTCCCCTGACCCAGCGGCGACACATCCCGGGCAGGGTTCACCCCAAAAACGTGGCCCTGAGAGGTAACACCAGCTCGGACAGCAGCGGTGCATGGCAATACCAGCAGCACAGCCCCAAACCGGGGCACGCCATCCCCCGGCGGTCACCGCCACCCCGGCCGTCACCGGGACCCCAGCTCTGCGGGGCCAAGGCAGAGGAGCTAGGGACCGGCCGGCGGCCACAGAGCCACGCTGTGCTGCCGCAGCTCAAAGGCGACCCTGACACCCAACCGGCTGCTTCCTATCGCCCCGGCGGCGGCACACGCCGCTGTGCCAGGGCTCGCTGCTCCGGCGGCGGGGGCCCGTGGGCAGTGGCAGAAGCACCGAGCCGTGGCCTTTAGCATCCGAGCCCCTCAGCCGCCGGCGGAGTCGGGTCCGATGCTGGCGGCCGCCGCACTGCTTTCCCATTTCAGAGCGAGCGCCGTGGCGCTTTCCACAGGAGTCGGAAATTCCGTGGGCTCGGACGGGCGACAGCCGACGTAGCAGGTTTGGCTGCGCCGGTGGGGACCAGGGACCCGGGATCCTGTGGAATTAAAGGCGCTCACGTCTGCGGGATTATTCCCCAGCTGCAGCACTTCCAACAGCTCCTCCAGTGGGAGCAGCGTGGGGAAGAGACACCCCAAAGCCGGGGGCTCCCATCACGCAAGGTTCCGTGCCGACGTCCCCAGGCGCTTTCAACGTCCGGAGCTTGCACGCCAACGGGCGATGGACGCAGCAGGAAGACAAGCGACCGGCCTCGAAGCGCCCGCAACACCGTGGCTCCGCAGTGATGCTCGGCGTCACCAACGCCTCCCGAAGCGCCCTCGCCCAGGCGTGCCCGGAGCCCGCCGCGAACACCCGGGATTACCCGCACAGCGTCGCCGGGTCCGAGGCTCACGCTGGCCCAAGATGCATTAATAGGGTCGCTCCGATTTACAGCTTATCCCAGATAAACCTACCGCCAGCCCCATGCGCTGGAAGGACAAGGGCACCGGCTCCCCAGGGAGCAACTTTCTCCCCGCCACGGTTGTCCCCGCGCACCGAGAAACCTCCGCTCGCCCCTGCCAGCACCGGAGAGCCGCGGAGGATGTCTGTCCCTCCACCCCACGGGCCGCGGTGCCGAGGCCGGGTTACCAGCCTAGCCGAACCCCCGAGCGCTTCGTCAGCTCAACCCTGCGTTTCTATTTTCAGCTGCGCTGCCGCCTTTCCCCGCGCCGGCGGAGCGGGAGCCGAAGCCCCGGCAAAGCCCTGCTTGCAGCTTCCCCTCCCGCCCGGCACCGCCAGACGCAGCCGGGGCAGGTGGTGGCCCTGGAGCTGCCTTAGGGATAGGGGACACCACCGCGGTGGTGGGCACCGAGGGCCAGCCGGACACCCCCTGCCCGACTGCCCCAGCACCCCCTCAGCGCTATCACCACCCCCCCCCAGCCCTACTGCTCCCTGCATCCCCCGCCGTACCACCCCAAGCACCCCTGCAGCACTGTCACCCCCAACTCCTAATACCCCCTCCCCCAACCTTATTGCCTCCTGGCATCCCCCCCCCCCCAGCCCTGACGGACCCCACCAACCCCAAGCCCCATCATCAGCCCCAACATTCCTCCCTCCCAGCCCTAATGCCTCCCCAGCCCCAGTG
>JAVKLA010000084.1:9760235-9798653 GCA_034782735.1 Sagittarius serpentarius | reverse complement strand
AATTAACATTAAGCCAGACCCTCCCCCCCCCCAAAAAAAAAATCCACCAAAATTAATTTAATTAGGTCATCCGAGCGCAGCAGGCGAACGAGGGGGGGCTGCCGGCAGAGGATGGGCAGGTTTCTGTGCAGGGCTCCGCTGCCCCGCTCTCGCCGTGGCTCCCCGCCACCGCCACGGCACGCTGCCGGCCAAAACCCGCGGCCCCTGACCAGGGAAACCTGTGCGGTTTTCAAAAAGGGGGGGGAAAAGGGGGACACCCCTCCCCCCGTATTTTGGTGCGACATCCGGGGCTGCACGCGTCCCCCTGCTCTGCACCCCGGGAGGGCTGTGGCCCCACGGTGCCCGGCGCAGCGGGCGGAGGTTTCGGGCAGCGGCGGGGTCCTGCCTGCGGCCACGCCCGGGTCACCTCCCAAAACCTGCCCTCCCTGGGGCCGGCCCTGCGGCCCCACGGGGCACCCGAGGGGTGCCAGCAGCCCCAGGGGAACATTGATGGACCGGCCAGGGAAGCACACACGACAGTGTTGGTCTTTGGGGACGGCTCTGTGCCGGCGGGCTTTGGGGTCCCGTTTTGCTCCTCGCCGTTGGAGACCGTGAACCAAAACGAGGTTGGAGACCCCCAGGTGCCACCTTCGGTCACCGGTGCGTGAACAGAGAGCTCGGCCCCCCGCGGCAGCAGCCTCTGCTTTGGGTGCCCAAGGGCTACATGCGCTTGGGAGGGGGGAGAAGCCAAAACGATCCTGAAATCTGGGAGAAGGAGCCCGGGAAGATGGTGTGGAGGAGGGCAGGCTGCCGGCTGGACCGCGGGAGGGACGGGAGGGACGGGCTGAGCTGCGGCTCGGCTGCATGGGGGGGTCTCCTGGGGCTGCTGGGGGCTATGGGCTTCAGGGGGGAGACGGACCATCTGGTGGGACCCCAGGTGTTCTCCAGATGTTCCACTGAACTGAGCCCACAGGTGAACTCGGCCCCCCCCGCGGCCCCGTCCTCCAGTGATGCTCCTGCTTATTGAGAGGAGCCTGGTCCAGCCAGGGGACGGATGCGATGGCTTGAACACTCTCTTGCAATTCTCGCATCCATGCGCGTCTGTGGAGGAACCCCTCACAACCGGATAAAAGCGGGGGCGAGGCATTTTATCTGGGGGCCAAAACGAGGAGCCGCACAAACCCATCGCACCAGGCGAACGGCATGAGAGGGGTGGTTTAATCTGCTCTATCTGCAGCAATAAAGCAGTTCCTTGTCACAGCGCTGACAAAAGAAAAGGCAACATCGCCAGGAAACAATCCTATCTGCAGAAAGATTTCTTTTTCTTTTTTTTTTAATTTGTTAATTAGTGACTGCTGGGCATCACAAGAATCGTTGTTTTCTCTGATATGCTGATTTCTTCTGTCTCTCGGTGGAATTGGAGATCACAAAAATAAAAAAAAAAAGAAAAGCTGCTTCTTTAGAAGAGGGAATGGAGAAAAAGTTTTAGTAAGGTCAGGAGAAATTTAATTGAAAGAATGAGTTTATTTCTTCTTTCCTAAAGGGGTATTGTGTTCTTTTGCTATAGCAAATTGCTGGTTAAAACGACCAAGGCAAAACAAAATGGTTTTTAAATTATAGATCAAAGAGCGGGACATTTCTGGAAGCCCCCCTCAACTCGTCACTGCCGGGCACGTCTCATGTGAGCGGTGCGGATGCGGGGAGCTGGCATCACCCGGAGCAGGGCTGGGAGACGCAAAATCCACGTGAGGAAAAGCCTGGAGGGGAAAGTACGGGGGGTCTGCGGCTCTGGGTGGGAGGCTTTGAGGGTTTGGGGGGGGGGAAGAGCTTTTCAAGCCTTTGCTCACACTTGGAGGAACAAGGCTTTGCATGCAGCACATTAACCACTGGTTTTTGGGCTGTATTTGCAGCGAGTCCGTCCTGCACCAGGAACAGCTACTACGGGGAGAGCTGTGCACCGAGGCAGCCAAAAGCATTATTAATTCTTTCGCATATAGGTTGCAACTGAGTAAAACTGGCAAGGATTCCCTGCGAAACCCAGGCTGGTATCTATTGGCCCCAAACATATTTGTAGAAACGTCAAGATACCCACCCCCCTCTCTCCATTCCCCGCCTGCTGGGGCACAGCGATGGCTCCTAGCGAATACGCTGCCTGTCTGCGTCGAACGGTTCTGTCTGCGGTGCCGGCTGCCTGCAGCCCTGCCGTCCTTCGACCGCTGCGCTGCAAAAAGAGTGTGCTCCAGAGCAACAGATAAAATGCTTTCCTAGCTGGCTTGCACGTGTCCCTTGAATGATTTCCACGTTAACGAGAGCCCGGCGAGGTGCTCCCAAACCGGAGCCTCCGGACAGCGTCCTGGGGAGCAGAGCGGGGGGATTTCCATTTTCTGACCCCCGCATCCTTCCCAGCTCCACGTCACCTGGCAGGAGGAAAGGCCCTTTCCTACGCTGACGCCGTCACCGGGGTTGTGTTTGGCTCATCAGCGCGAGGGACGGGGAATCCGTCACAGGCCGGCGCGGGCAGGAGGGCTGCTGCGGGTACCGGCAGCATCCCGGGGCGGGGCGGGGGGGGTCCGACAGCCCAACCCTTGGTCCTGGGGTCCCCTCTGCAGACTTCAGGCATCCAAACGGGACCGGGGAGGCCCCACCGGTGGAAATCCCACTCCCTGGTGCGGGAAGGCAAGAGTTGGGGTTATCCCGGCGCCGCATTTCGGGCGAGAGCATCACCTCCTCCTGCCGGCGGGGGACGAGGGGCTGCGGGGGGAGCGCCGGCCCCGAGCCCCGCCCAAGGTCGGGCTGATATTCATACATTTTTAATCAAATGCACAGCTGAAGTTACAGCCCCAGCCTTTGAAATCACCGCGTAATTTCGCAGCGAGGCTCCGGCTTTGCCCGCCAGCACCTTCCTTACGGGGCTGCGGCCCCAGCAAAGCTCCTCGCCCCCGTTCCCTGCCGAGGCCGCGTTTAGCCCCCCCATTGCACACCCCCCCCCCCCCGCCCCCCTGACTTGCTGCCCAGCAAAGCCATCCCCACCGGGAGGACCCACACCCTTGCAGGCCACCCGCTCCCATGCCGGGAGTGAACCGAGAGCGTCAGTTCTCTGCAGGCATGGGGTCTCGGTGCCGGTGCCCCCATGGTGCTGCCGGCCCAGCACAGCCCACCCAGTGCCGGTCGGGGCCCCCGGCCGCTTGTGCCCTTCCCGCACGAACGCCAAGGGCAGGAGGCATTGACATTCCCGTTGGGTTCGCGCAGCGCAAAAGTAAACTTAACGACGTTATCCACCGATCTGGTAATTAATACCCTGGATGCTTTTTATTGGAACGAGCGAGGGCCAGGACATGCCGGGGGTTTTAATGAAGGGCCATGCCGGAGACAGGCACCCCCCTGGTTTCCCCTGGAAGGGGCTGTGCTGGGGGGGTGGTTTGGGGTCTGGGGGGGGGCTGCAGTCTGTGGGGGGTGCCTTGTAGCCCGTGGCGGGTTCCCCTGGGGTGGTCCCAGCCCCGCACCCACCTCACCAGCCCGTGCACCCCGCCTTCCCTCCCCATGCTCTACAGCTAAGCACCACGCCAGACGCCACGGGGTCGTTATTTAAACGAGATGCTTTTAAGATCTTTAAATACAAGGCAAGAAGTGGTTTCCCAGGCTCTGGCAGCGCCACGCTCCGCGGCGGCTGTTCGGGGCAGCGAGCAGACAGGAACCCGCTGCCCAACAGTGCCGGGGACACCAGGCCCGTTTCGCTCCAAAACTGCTGTATCTTTCATTGATCCCGCTGCTATTTTTAATACAGATGCCTTATTGAGATTCAAATGAATGTTTCAAATCCTCGCTCCTTTGCATAATTCTTTTTAATTAACACTTCAAAGGTTTGAACACAAGATCCATGCTATTTCCCTAACGAAGTTGACTGAACCTCCTTTCCCCCAAAGCTCCCCCGCCACGTTTCCGAGGGCTAAAGCCGGGGACAGGTCTGTCCCCCCGTGTCCCCGGCGCGGGGGGATGACGGCATTTGGGAGCGGGCTCTGTAGAAATCGGAGCTGCGGGAAGAGAGGGGCTCGACGGCTGCAGTGCTGGGCAGGGGCTGCCGCGCCATCACCCACCGCCCCGGCCAGCTTGGCGCGTGCCGGGCGGCAAAAGAGCCCGAGCTTGGCACAGAAGTTGTGGCGTTTGAAGTGAACATGGCCAAGGCCACCGCTCTGCTGGCCCCGGCCCCAGCCCCAGCATCAGCCCCTGCTATAACACAGCCACGGCCCCCCAGGTCAAACAAAACCTCCCCAAAAAGGAGCACCCCGTCTCCAGGGTCACATTTTTGCCACATTTTCAACCTTCTTGGCACCCAAAAGGCCCAGAGACCCCTTTCTTCCTTCTGAAGTCATACTTTAAAAATAAAACCTGAAATTGTCGCACAATTACATTCACTAGTGAGCGCTGGAGCTTTTGCTCAGCTCTCCCAAGAGCCGGGAACGATGCAAAGCCCCGAGAATATAACACAGAGAGAGGAGAGCAAGAACGAGCCCGGGTCCCCATCCCCCGTCCCTGTACCCACGGGGGCTCCCTGGCTTGGGTGGGAGCCGCCTCACTTTGCAGGGTCGGGACCTGAAGAGCAGCGTGGTGCAACAACTGGGGAAAACGAGCTACAGTTTTAATTCCTGCAAGCGCAGAAATGATTAGACACAACAAAATTGTATAATTAGTAGGATTTAATAAGAGACTGTCCCAGACATGCAAAAGAAGTAGGCCTTTGTTCAGCTACAAAAGACATTAATTTGCAAATACTCTTAATATTCATTTTTTGTTATTTAGACTGATATTTTGAAAGTCTCCGATAAAATGAGAAATCTGGACTACGCATTCCAGTTGCATTTCCAAGCACAGGAATCCAGCTTTGATGTTCCCCTTGATAACATCTTTTTAGAGCCTTGACTGCATCAAATTAAATTCTGATTACCCTGATAGTGCAATACGGCTTCCAAATGTATTCAGGTGACTTTTTGTTCTGGAAGGAAATTAGCTATTTTGACAAGGATGCTTGTTAGGCAGCAATGAGATGGGGAGGAAACAGCCTCGCCAGGACGTTGCAGCACGTTCCGGGTCCCGATTTCGGCACGGGGGCTGCCGGGCCCCTTCAAGCCGGGCTCGCCGGCATTGGGGCTGCGGCGGGGAGGGGACACGGGCAGCCTCCGCGGAAGCCAAATTGCACCTTTGGTGGCCCACAGGTCTCCCAGCACCAAGCAGAGACCTGGTACCTCCGTCCCCTCCAGAGGGGACATCCCAGGGGACATGCCCTCGGGTGGCAGTTCCCGGGGGGAGCAGGGACCACGGGTGGCCGCAGGATGTGCGGGTAGAGCAGGACAGCCGCATCCATGCGCAGATTTCCCCTCTGCGTCTGTCCCCATGCAGAGAGGTCACTTCATGTCTCACCCCTGCCTCACCCCTGGGTTAAACCCATCCCTGAAGCACCCGTCCAGCTCTGGGCACGAGCACAGCATCCCAGGGGGATGAGGTCCCTAAGACGGATGAGGAAGGACATCTCACCCATCGCCTCTTCTGAGCCACCCGTGACGCCCCAGGAGGGGGTTGGGACCCCCGCGCCGTCCTCACCCCAGCCGTTTGCACGCAGGGGTACTGCTCCCCGGGCCAGGCTCCGCTCCTTGGCTGGGTGCTAGAATGAAAATAAAGTGCAAATATTATTGTTGGCAGAGATTACCAGCTCCCCCACTGTGATTTCGGCATCTCTAAACTTCATGTTTTATTAATCCTCACCATACGATTAACAGCACTGAAACGCGGTGTCTGCAAACAAAGGCATGCGCTACAGCGTTATCTCTCTGAGATACCGGGGCTTGGGCACTTGACTGTAAATACGCACGTTAATGAATTCTATAGTGGAACTGCATAAAAGACGGAGCTGGAGTCACCTGCCCTGAGCAGGGACATGGTGCTCATGGCCTTTGCCTCCTGCCCCGGGCAGCCCAGCCCCTGCCCAGGGCCCAGGGCAGGGCTGGCTTGGTGCAAAACTCGCTGTTTTCTGCCAGCCGTACTGGATAAAGCCTCCAGTTCCCGACCCGTCTTTTCCCAGGTACACCTCTCCCTCCAGGAGCGATGGCTGCAAAAGGGGACCTGCCTGGTGGCCTCGCAGCCAGCGTGGGGACAGCTCGACAGCTGCCGCTGGAGCGGTCCTCCCCCTCGCCAGCAGCGAAGACGGGACCGACGGAGCAGAGGGTCACAAACCTCCTTGAAGCAGCTATTCGGGGCCCGGGCCGAGCCGTGACAGGGGGACCACACACGGGAGCCACGGCCCGGCTCCCCGCACCGGAGCTGCTCGGCCGGGAGAGGATCCCGCCCCCCACCGCTGCCCAGCTGCACCATCTTCGGACCTGATGTGAGCGAGCCGCGGCAGCCTTCGAAGGCAAAGGGCAGGGAAAATGACGACTTCAGCAGTCTGGAGATTTCTCCCAAGCAAAGTGCATACAAACGATTCTCCTTCCAGCTGCTGGAGGACAGTGAAGCACACGGCAGCAGCGGATGCCATCAGGACCCGCTCTAGAAACAAGCAACGTGGTGACCCAGGGACCCGCTGTTCTTGCCCAGCTATTTTAGGAGATCCCGAGACCCTGCAACGCGGAGGGCCAGGGAGCTGGGGGAGAAACAGAAAGTCTCAAGTTATTTTTGACAGCAACTCTTACACACCTTGAAAAACTAAAATAGCAGGATACCACAGGCAGCACCGTACAGACCACGTTAGAGCTCTGGAAAAAGGCTGCATGGCCAGTCCGCACGGTGTTACTCTCAGTCACTGGCAGTTTTCTTGGGGCCCCACTCTGGAGTCAACCCCTCACCAGCAAACCTCACCGGCTATTCAGAAAGGGTTAAAAACTTTCAGGTAATCTTGGTAGTGAAGAATTTTGTCTTAAGTCCAGGAAAAGAAGCCAGGAAGCAAGGAGAAAAGCAGCCCAGTTTTTTTCCCTCTGTCTTAACAGCGCTGGCAACACTGGGAAACCCCTGCCCTTCTGTAAAGGATCTACAGCCCATGGGTGCAGGAAAACACGGCAGGAGGAGAGACGGCCGTTTCGTTGCTGTATGGGGTGCTGCTGAGCCGGGGCACAAGCCTCGGGCAGTCAGGGAAATTCCCAAATAAGAGGTGCTGTACCACGGGAAAAAAAGCACCAAGCCCTGGAGTAAATCCCCCCGTCCCACCCCACGGGGGCCAGCGTAACCCCGCGACGCTCAGCGCATCCGTACAGGCGGGCGGAGAGGGGCAGGAGGCTGGGCCGGGGAGCAGGGCGGCTTACCTGGACCCACACGTGGGGCTGGCCCTGACGGCAGCCCCCACCCAGGACCGATCCACAGCAATCTCCATTTCCCTGCGCTCTAAAGGTCTGCAGTAAGCGAGCTGGGAGGGGTAAGGGTGACCCAACTGCCGTCTCCGCCCCTGCAAAATCAAGGGGGCACCGCTCAAACGAGAAGGTGCCACCTCTCGAGGTGAGGGGAGGTGGGTCTGGCGCAGCGCACTGCAATACTCCTCGCCTCGGGGTGTTGTGGATGCGTCAGGGAGGGACTGGGGAGATTAACAGAGGGGAAAATAATCATGGATTAATAAATAGCACCATCACCCCGCGGCTCGGCAGATACCGGAGAGCAGCGGGCCAGGAGAGCTGCTTTGGGAAGGAGCCGACGTTTGGCCCGGCTGTCCTCACCTCCAGCACAGGGCGCAGAAGAGCAAGCGCTGCGTGCCAGCTCCTGGCGCATCTCATCCCCCCCGCAGGCCCGCAGCCTCTCGGCTGTTTGCGAACCCTGCTCGCGGCAGAGCCCACACGCCGATGGCTCCACGTCACCGCTTGGGCTCAGGGCAAGAGGGACTTGCCAAAGCCCCGCATCTGAGCTGCGAAGGGAAAGCCCGCCCTTGCTCCCCAACCATTTCCATCTCACCATGGCTCGTGCGCTGCAAAACACCCTTAACACGCCCCCAGCAGCCCCGGGGTGCCCGACTTCAGCCACAGATTTTATTGTTCGGTAACGAGCTCACCACACCAGCAAGCCAGGACAGGGGGTGGATGGTACATGAATACGTATCTGTAGTAGTTACACAGACTAAGATTTGTACAGCTTTTGTACAGAGGAAGAAATAAACCGAATCAAATAACAAAATAGACATTAGCAGTCAAACCTTTTTTTTTTTTTTCTTTTTTTTTATCATACGAACAAAATCTCATAGCCAAAAAATGACTAAGCTACAAAATTGTAATACATACTGTACGGGTAAAAGGTTATCATCCATTTATACATCTAGTATCGTCTTTATTCTGGTAACTTACATGAGGCCTATAGGATCTTAGTGTATTAATAACTCCCTACAAGATAGTGTTGAGCTGCTAAAGCTGCCGAACAACGGAGTACTGGAATTTTTGTTAAGACTTTTACAGTGTCATTTGCATCATTTTGTTTTAATGAAACCCTCATGCATCTCTACTGCAAGCCAGAGGAACCGCTGGTGGCTGGGGGTAGGCAAGAGCTGTAAAGCCTTGGCTGGCAACTTTGCACCCATCGTTCAGTTCAGCACCGGCACGGTGCTGCGCCTTGCTCCAGCTCTCTGGATGCTGTAAGGAGGGATAAAGCTGAAATCACCAACCAAGGCTGATTCTTTTCCCTTTGGTCTAGAGGGTTAGAGAAGAAATCACTAAACACGGAGCAGCCTCCATTTCAAAGACTCTTTGCACTGGCTAACGTCTTAGCTTTCAGCAGAAAAGCATCCCTAACCGTTGGGGTAGCAGAGCTGGCCGTGAGGGCCGGTCTCACAACCGGGGGTGCTGGTCCTTCCCGCGGTGCCGAGGGCTCCAGCAGCACGCTGCCTCCTGCTCCCCACCCCGCACCGGTGGCATCTGAGGCGTGACGCTCAGGACTCCGCTCCAGCTGCAAAACCGGCACGGCACGGCACGCGCAAGCTGGGAGAGGGGCTGGGGAGAAGACAACCCCCCCCATACCAGCTCTCGGAGACCAGGATGAGAGCAAGGCTGAAGCCGAAGGGGGAGTGAAGGCACAAACAGGAATCAGCCCCTGACCAGCAACAGGAGACGGGTGCGTCAGTGCTCCAGTGCCCTTGAAAGTCTCCCCCAAAGAACCAAGCCAGTAAGACCAAGTATCATGAAGTACTTTATACACCACCACATAGGCAAAAACAGCACTTAAACTTACAAATAAATAGAGGGGCTGGGGAATCGCCTCCTTCTCCTTTCCAAGTTTGTCCCTAGTTTGGTCTCTTACAACCTCAGAAGGGCAGCCAGAGGCAGGAGCCCTTGGGAAGCCTGTGCCAGTTTTGGAGAGGGAGGACACGGCTGTTGTCCAAACCCGCTCCCGGCCACTTTATACAGGGTTGAGCTGACACCCAGGTGGCGCGTGTGACAGCATGTCCTGTTGACACTGCACTTGGTCCTGTTTGGGGAGCAGCTCCCACGGACCTGCACCCCAAGGCGGGTGGGGGCACAGGAGATCTGGCTTCACCCCGCTGCCCGTTTCGGTACAGCCCTGCAACACAAAGACCACACGGCCTCGGCAGAAAGCCAAGAAGTGCCATCAGCTCCCGGCTGACCCTTAGGGACCAGCACAGCTATTTACAGACAGAGAAGACCATCCGCACTGACTTTACACCTCCTCTGACCCATCTGCTGCTGTTCTGCATTGTCACCCGAGCTGACCAGGAAGAGCCACAGGTCTGAGCCACTCAGAGGGGATGGTCCCTGGGCAGAGACGGGAGCCAGAGACTCCTCCAGCCTGAACCACTGCCACCCTGACAGCTTTGGATCTGATTAATGGAACGAAATACATGGTCCCCGTCACCACTCCTGGAGGATGCCGCCCTGGGCAGAGCCAAAGGTTCATCAAGGGAGGTGGAAAATGCAGGCATCCTTCCTCTGCAGATGAAGGCAGCTAGTCACAAGTTACTAGAAGACCCATCGGGGAAAATAAGTTACAAACCAGAATAGGCTCTCCCACCTGCAGGTGCCGGGGAAGCCCTGGGCTTAGAGACAGGCGGCACTGCAAGAAGCACAGTGTTTGCTCCCCTCAACCCAGTGGGAGCGGCAGACGTGACCTCAGAGACCATCCAGCCAACAGGAGCCCTCTGGGGAACGCTAGCCTTAAATTCTTAAAAACAGCAGCTCCCCGCCAGGTATTCACTGTCACGGGCTGTAACAACGAACATTCCCTCTGGGACTTGCCTAAATCGCTCAGGAGACGAATGCACCAACCAGGAGGGTTTTGGAGACCACCCATATGATCCCTTGGGAAAGTCCCAGAGCTAGGCAGAGATGCAGCAGTCTTCCTGGTGATTAGTAAGAGCTGATGAAACGCTTCTACAAGGCAGGACGGGATCCCACTTGAATGATTTCCAGCCAATTAGACCCCAAGCTCTGCCTGCCCCTGCCGTGTGCCAGATTTAAGCTGTGTTTTCTGACCTGTTTTACTCCCCTGAAGTCACCTTCCTCTCTCACCCCTCCTTTGAATGGAGATCGCCAATCCTGCATTGAGCGAGCAGGGTCCAGTATTGTATCATAGCCCAGATTCAGCAACGTCCTCCTCATGGCAGCACTGCAGCCATGATGCCCAAGTCTTTCCCAGGTTGCTTCTGGCTGCCCATCCTTCGAGGAGGTAGGAGCCTGGCAAGCCACTAAGCAAAAGTAACACACCTTTGTAGGAAATCAGGGCAAAAAGCAATGAAGCTGACATGCCGTGATGTTCACCTGCCTGTGGTCTGGCTCAGACCTCCTCTCTCAGTGGTCTCTTCTGTCTGGGCCTCTTTCACAGATGCCCCATCATAACCCAAGAGCTTCTGGAGACTGGAGGAGGCAGGCACTAACTAGGAGACGCCTGGTAAAATATTGCTGTGACTCTTCCTTGTGGTACTAACGGTGAATCTGAACCGGACTCACGCACACCTTTAGGAGCATATTGTCCCCTTCCTCCAGCCTAATGTCCCTTGGGAGCTGTGGTGCAAAGTTAAAGAGAAGAGTAAAGCCTTCCAAAGAAGGAACGAGACCCTTGCCTGGGCCTGCACTGCTACGTACGGACACAAGAGCTGCGTGGGCTCCAGTCTTGGATTCTTTCTGCTCCAAATGCTCGTACTCGGGTCATGCACAGAGGATTGCCGTACCTGTCAAATACAGACAGCCGCTACTGCGTGAATGCTCACAGCAGCACCTTAGCCTCCTCCATTCCTGGTATTAGGGGATGGGCATCATACTGAAGAGCCAAGGATAGCTCTGGAGAATTGCCAGGCAATCCCCCGTTAGCTGTTAGATTAAAGAGGCAAGGAGGGAACCGTCTCCTCAAGGCATCTGTCCCACACTGACTGCAGCAGCACGGAGCTCTCAAGGCCAGCGACGCTGAGGTCCAGCTGTCTGTGCAGTCCTGTGCTCAAAAAAGACCCAATACAGCAAATACGAGCGAGGGGGAGCAGGCCGGCTCAGCAATCTCTCTGCAGGAAGAAAAGCCAATGAGCAAGGTGTGCCTGTCCCCAAACTCAGAGCCACCACAGCTCCTTCCCCAAAGAGCAGCGGGTGAGAAATGAAATAAATATCCCTCTGAAATCAGATTACTTCCCACGACATGCTACGATACAAGTACTAAGTGGAGCCTCGATGCTCTAGAACGGCAATGTCTTCTACAAGGCGAGGAGGGAAACGGGTCCCCACACCCTGTCTTCCTCGGCCTACGCGTGCCAGCGTGAACAGTCAGCCCAGCAGGTTTCACTTGCTTGTGCAGGTCTTCAAGACACCGGGGTGGGTAGAAGGGAAGAGACAGACCACGTGGGAAGAGTTCAGCCTCTGGGCACATGCTTTGTTGTTGAACACCACAAGCAAATCCCTTTTTTGTAGCTCCTGTGGGGTTACTGGGACTCGCTGACACTTCAGCCACCGTTTGGGGCAGCTGTCATCCAGACCACGTCAGCTGGTGGGACAAGGGCAACTCAAGCAATACAAATTCCACAGTCAAAACCAATACAAGTAAGAAACCAAACCCAGAGAGATCTTTCTGCTCCCTCCTGGAACAATGGCTGCCTTGGAAAACTGGACTCCAGGACTGTCCTGATGACATCAGTTAGTATATTACAAACATTGTCCTGCTTTAAAGTGAAAATACTGTGTCTGGTCTTTCGGAGGTGCTAAAGCCAGATGTGGTATTGTTTTTCCTGACTGTGCACAGGAGCTGATACTGGCATGAAATGATCCTTTTTCACCTCTTCTCTATCAGAGCTTCTCCTGGAAAAAAAGAGACCATGTCAGGCAAAATGAGGGCAAGCAGAGAGGTCTTTTTAGAAAAGAGGAAACTGAGGCATGGAGTGGAATGCTACCAGGCCTGTCTTGTCCTGACCCACGGCTCTGCCCGGTAAGTCACACTGCCTCTTCCTCAGGCTGGCCATCCTGCTTGGGAAGAGGTGAAGTCTGAGGCTACAGGTCTTGCCCTACATCATGAAAACCACGGGAGACCAGGACAGCGCGTCCCACAAATACCACCCGTGTAAAGGGGATGGCAGAGATCTGAGACCGAGCAGGTTCTAGCTGGGGCTGCCAGCAGAAGAGTCATATAGGCACTGACCCAGGAGACTGAGGGGAAACTCCCTTCCCACTGCTTCTCCCAGAGCAAGCACCCACACTGCACCTCAGTGTGCATCACACTAGCACCTTCCTGATGGCTTCAAGTGGTTTTAATGGTAAGGTGAGGTTCCCACCGTGCTTGGGAACTGGAGTTGTGCAAAGCCCCTTGCTTTCACTGTGGGAATGACAGTCAAGCTTTGCTGGCAGAACTGCCTCCATCCAAGAACTGTCCTCAGCACAGCAGGCAAGAAATCCCATGAAGCAATCACTGTTTCAAACAACACTCTGCTTGTAACTTACCTCTTGCTTGTGGGATTTATCCTGCTGGTGAATCCCGTTAGCAGACCCAGAATTTCCAACAGTCTGCAATGGAGAACGGACAATACTCACTGAAGAGGGACACAGAGCCTAGTGGTTTTGCCTGCAAGCGCTGCAACCTGGCAAGACTGCCATCTCCTTCCTTAGCAGCCCACTCCACACGAGGGAAGAAGCATGCAAAAATCCCACCCCACTTCTGGCAAGAAGCTTCCTGCCCTCTGCACCCTGGCCCAATCCTCACATGCCAGATTACATCCTTCCCAGCTACAGAACGTCCCCCGAGTTCCTTACGGACACAGACCCACTCTTCACTTCTGACTTTTAAATCCCAATAAACAAACCCTAAGCCAAGGGCAGCATTAGCTGCAAAACACGGCACAGTGAACATCCCAGCAGTGAAAAGGACATTTGCCATTCCCCATGTCCCGTCTCTGGGGACAAGTCTGCAGCCAGGGCAGGCTGTTCTATCTTTAGAAAGCACAAGAACTTTTAAACATTTATAATGTTTCTTTAGCAGGGACAATATGGAGCCCTTCAGCTTCAAAATGACAGTACAACCGGCACAAACAAGAGAAGAAAGCTGCAGCCTGAAGTCACAGCATGCCAGATGTCAGTTCTTGGGTCTTGGTATCAGATTCACCGTTGTCAGTGACTTGCTGATGGCAGCAAAACCAGACATTATGGGGAGACAGGACTGCAAGGTTTACAACCCATCATTAGAGGAGCCCCAGCCACCCAGCTTCCATTCTTACCGGGACCACGAAGGTGCATAATCAACCCTACGGGACAGAGGTTTAGTTTGGGCAGGAAAAACAGGCAGAGATTGAACCCGAGCTCTGCTTTGAGAGCCTGAACCGTTTGCCAGGCAGTGAATCCTACCCGGATGGATGGCAAGAATAGTGCTGCTGTAGTGACTCAGCCTTGGGGTCTGCATCCGCTATCGCAGGCGATTCAGGCCTTGCACAAGGCAACATATCCCACCCTGGCTGCCAGCACACCCAATCTCTGCACTAAGCAGCCATCAGATACCAGGAATTAGGTTTGAAATTTGGACTCAGTACATGATCACGGTAACGAACAAAGTGGTGCAATTCACTTGAAATTAAATAACAAAGCTCCCAGAGCAATCACTGCAAAACCTCCAACAAAAGGCCCGAATGCCAAATCCTTGTCATTTCCTGCAAAGCTGTGAGATCGGAGTCTCCCAAGACATGGAGAAGGCCAAGATCCTCTTCCTCTCTTACAGGACAAATACTTTGCAGCTGCAGGCATGGAAACAGCAAGACAGCAATTACTCGACGACGAGACGAAGACACAGTGCCATTTTGCTCCCTCAGCTCCTGCACCTCCTTGCCTAACGGCCAGGCCAGCCATGCACATCACGGGCTGCAGAGCGGTGGCTGCCTAAGCCTGCAAAGGGAGAGCAGCAGCAGCAGCTTGTGGCAATTAGAGATTTCCTTCTTGAGTGCGCTGCGAAGTGAAGGCTTTACAGACAAAGGGAGAGGGATGCCAAGGCAGGGCCTGGGCAACAGCTGCTGCTGTCAGGGAGGAGACGGGAGGTCAGAAGCTAGTGCAGGATGGGTTACAGCCAAAACACGGCTTCTGGGGAAGAACCATCAATTCCCTAACTATTGCACCAGGATCTCTTCAGGCCAGCAATGTCCTCAGGCTCAGCTCGAAAGCCCCTGGTTAACAACTCCCCTTCATAAGGGGAAGGATGAACAGATATCATACCGAAACTAGGGAGCTTTGATCCAGACTTCCTTGTAACTAGGCTCTTTAAAAATCTGACATCAATAGAAGTTTGAAGCCTAGCTTCCCGCAATAATCCTCCGTCTGTCTCTTAGTACCATGGTTTGTAGTTGAAGGCATAATACTATCTTGTCGTATCTGTAAGATTTCTTAAGCATGAAAGTATCAAAGTAATACCAGGGATAGATTAGCTGACCTCATAAGGTCCATTCCAACTTGCTTTGTGTATGATCAGTTATTTTCTACAGTTGGAAAAGAAATAATTACCACCTGCACCACCTCTGGAGACAGGAATGCAAAAGAGAGGATTTCCTTTTTTCAAGGGACTTAGCATTAAAGCAAACAGAGAATAACTTTCCCCACCCCTCCCATAGCTTCCAACAGATGAGGTTGTCATGATGCATTTTCGTTTGACACATAGCAATTAAAGCAGAAGCTAAAGTCACTCTGGAGGTACTGACAGGATTATAGTACGTCTTGGACTGCCACAAACTTGTCATCACGACTACAGCTGTCCTGTCTGGTGCTGGCAGACGGCTGCTGCCGCTGCACTGCAGGATATAAAGAGACTTGTCTGCAACACACAGATGCTCAGCTGAGCCAGCAGAGCTTTCAGGGCTGCAGTTCTTCCTGTGCACCCTCCTCCTGACTGCCTCCCTGCAAGTACTACTGCAATGCAAACAGCCATTTGGTGTATCCGCAAACTGTGCAGAAAACAGTGTCACGGGAGGAGAAGACTTGATACCTCCCAGCTTACCTACCACAACATATCTGCACCTGCATCAGGGAAAACAAGCTCTCTGCCCATTTTCCGTGTCTAGCAGCTCATTCTGTACTATCCTAAGGTGTCTGCGCAAATGTGAATTGTAGCTCATTACTCCAAGAGAAAGACATTTTTCAGCAAAGAATTTAAATGAGCAAGTACAAGAGGAGCACTGGTGCATCTGGGCTCTGAAAGCCACGACCAGGTTGCAGACACAAGAGAAAATACAGCTAGAAAGCTGTAAAGGACATGAAGCACAAAGCTTGGCACAAGGGGCAGGTCACTTTGCAGGAGGAATCAGTCAGGGCTTAGCCACCACAGGTATGAGATGGAAAAAGCCAAATGTGGAGAGTACAGTTATTTGCAGCCTTCAATTTCACAAAGAAGGGTGGAAGACAAACAAGAGAAGCAGTTTTACTTTTGTCAGAAGAGACAAAGGGAGACCAGAGGAAGCTGGGAAGAGAAGACAGTAACTGGAATGGGAACATTCATGGTCCATCAGGAAACCCAGATCAGGACCAGAGATGCCTCCAGGAGCTGCTAAGAGAAATGGAAAACATTTTCCCAGAGTCATCTCCGAAGCTTCTGTTTATGGACTGCAAGGAAACAAACCTCTCAAAGAGCAGGGATGGCAGAAACCCTCAACTTTCACATGATAAAGTGCCTGTACCACAAGGATGTGCAGCCACGTGTCATTGTACACATAAAGACTGCAACATTCCGCAAAACACCACCTTTAGCAACCATTCTTGCAGAGCACAAAAGGATCTGTAATTACCAACTAGCAAGGCTCTTCTTAGTTTTAAGCTACCTCTGACAGAACAAAGCCTTGCCAGGCTGTTTCCAGCAGAAGGAAAGGGACTCGGCTGACTGCGTCACCCCCCACAGCACAGGGCAAGATCCCAGGAGATTGCTCAAGACAGACGACTGCTGAGGGCTGAGCGACCCGGGAAATGATTGCTGATGCTCTACCTGTGTTTTCTCGGAGGAGAGCCTCATCGCTTCCATGAGCTTCTCCATCTGGTGGCCCTGCTCCAGCGCATTGCGCAGCACATCCTCCGTGCTGACGAGCCGGTGCTGCAGCCGGATCACTTCCGACTCTGACGAGGGGTCGATCAGGGAGTATCGCCGCTGATCCGTTACTGATTTTTCCTTGTCCTTAATATAGCAAAGGGAAAATAGGAGCATGTTAGATTAAAACCAGTAACTGCAGAAACTAAGCAAAGTAGAAATCCACAGTAACCCATATAACCATGTTTTGATTTCAACAGTAGATGGGGTCAGAACACAACTCTGAAGGCGATTGTATCAAGTCCAACCAGCAGCAGCTCCAATTTGTTTCCAGCAGAGTTCAAATAAATTATTCACATTTCAACCACTGGAGGACACTGAAGCACACAGGAATTAGAGGACATTGCTTATTCCTAGATCAGGGGATGTGTAAAACAATGTGGGGTAGCTGACCGACCTTCAGTTTCTCCCACAAATTTTAGCCCTATTTAACCATGGATCTAAAAAACCTGTGGGAACAGAAAAACACTGGAGGACATACGGACATTTTTGCTGCTTAATGAGGTGCCACACGGACATTTTTGCTGCTTAATGAGGTGCCACTAAGCCAGGCCACAGCTCGCAGGCACTGTCAAGGAAGTTCCCATCAGATGCTCAGTAGCACAAAAGAAAGCATGAAGACTTGGAGCAAGGGTGAAGGGCTAGGACCCTCCCCGAGCAGCACAGAGCCCTCCAGCCCCCAGGCCAAGGCCAGGAACGGTTTTTGTGCCCTCACCAGCACGACCAGTTTCTCTCGCAGCCCCTTGATGTCATCTTTGAGCTTCTGTTCCTTCAGCCGCCACTCGGCTTTGTGCACTTCCCGGCTTAGGTCCCGCTCTGGCCCCGGCGAGTGCCGGTTCGCCTCCAGTAACAACGCTCTCAGCTCATTCAGACTCCTGGAAGAAGCAGCATGAAAATGTGAAGGCGTTTCCAGAGCCCACACACCACTGGAGTCCTGCTGCGCTCCCTCCCACCTTTTCTACAGACCCACAGAAAGGCCAGTGAGCAAACCCGACCCAACTCCCACCACTTCAGGGGCTTCAGATCTCCTGTCCTCCCCACTGTGCCAGCTTGAAAGAGACTGGGACCTGCACAGGGCACCACATTTCAAAGCAGGGCAGCAGCCAACTTAGCTGGCTTGTAGGTGACTTCATTCAGCCTCTACATGGGCGTTGAGCTGTCTTGCAGCTCCTGGCAAGCAGCGAAAGGGCAGTCCCTTTGATAATTCACAGCCCCTAATTTTAACCAAATTCCCACATGAGCATCTCTAAAGAACAGGAAGGCTGGGGGCTGGAATTCAACAATTCAACCCCTAGATTTCTTTGGGTGGTAAATTAAAGCACCCCGAACAAACACACACAGAGCCCCATCTCCAGCTCCATCCTTCAGACCTGCAGACTGACCTTTCCTTCTTGAGTAGCTCCTGGCTAATCAGGACCAGTTGCCCTGAAGCATCATGTGTTTTCTTGGTCAAGGCTTCCAGTTCACTTTCCAACCTCTTCTTTTCTTTTAACATCGATTCAGCCTTCTTTTCTGCTGTTTTGCATTTATTTTCCAAAGCTACAAGAAGCAGAGGATACAGGGGAAGAAAGGTCACTTGGTCCTGTACTTACATTCCTGCTTTTTGCCTTTTCCCAGTTCCCCTTCCTAGCAGCATAGACCTGGTTAGCTCTGGATCTGGCCCTATTTAAGGGCAGATCTTGGACACAACACACCCAGCTTCGTTTACTTCTGCCTCTTTCAGCTTTTGACATTCAACGAGCCCAAACCCTCCCTCACAGGATACAAATATCTTCTGCAGTGTTAGCGTTCAACTCCTGAAGAGAGACTGAAACTCCTGAACAAATTTTTACCAATAATATCCATTGAAAGATAGGCAGTGTCATGTTTTACACCAGCCCATTTCAGCACCTGGGCCCTTGTTCCAACACCAGTGCAGAGGACGAGCAGGGAAACACCTAGTTCCCACCAGCACTGGATTAGGGAAACTTACCACTTACTTGGGCCCTTAGAGTTTCGGTCTGGGACGCCAGTGATGACACCTCTTTGTCTCTTTTACTCAGCTTGTCTTGGAGGTCTGTGGGAGAATGGAAAGAAAAGACAAAAGTTTAGAAGCTTGGAAAATGCTTTGTGCAAATCAGGAAGGTATGGAGTGTACGGCACGGGTCGGGGTGCAGCAGGGGCATGGTGGTGGCACCCTTCATCAGCAGAGAAGCAGCAGGAGACAGATAACGGGTGTTTCTCACTGCATCTCACCACCTTCCAGGCATTAGGAGGTAGGATACACAGCTGGGAAGCCATATCAGACAGGCTTAAGAAAGCAACCACAAGTAGGGGAAAAGAAAAAAAAGGGAATAAAAAACATTAATAAAAACCACAGAAAGGAACTTTCGCACATTTCTTTGTGTTACCTCCTACACTGGAAGGCAGAGACAGTTTTAAAAGACATGGTTTCTGGAACTGATGCATTTCCACACTCAGAGCTGTAGATTTGAAGTGTGATGCTTTTGTGGCTCAAGTCTGAACTGGTTCTTTTTAATGTATCTATATATGGCTTATTCAGTGTGGAAACAACACGCGCATGGACCGAGTGGCCATTTTAAGAGCAGTGGCTGCTGGACCTAGTTATGCTTTGCCCTCACTAGGCAGGAATTACCTGTCAACCATATAATTTGCTATAGCATATATGTAATCCTGTACCTGCAAAGACAGCGATGAGGCCGACTGACAATGCCTGGCTAGCATTGAGGGCAGATGGAAATAGGACAAATCACCTCTGTCTGAATCCAAAAACAGCTGGAGGGACACTCAAACTAAAGTTTCTAGAAAGCGAAGTTTAAGCCAGTAAAAGTCCCCAGTAACCTCTGTTTAGGTTGCTACATCCCCAGCAGGACTTTAACAAGGGCTTTGCAGAGAACAAACCCCTTAGAGGTGAGTAATTGAGAAAAAGCTATGCCACCATAAGCCAAATGCCATTTGAAACGAGGAGCGACAAGTTAGTTCTTTAGAGATCACCTTTGTGATCTACACTGGTAACTTTTTCTGCTAAAAAACCCAACAACCTTAAGAAAGAATGAAGAAATACGAGTCTCCTGGGAACGAGCAAGGGAAGACATGATCTGGAAGCACCTTACACGTCTTGGAACAGCCCTGAATCCTTCACAGACACCCAAAAGCATACACCACGCGCAGCGATGTGGCAGGACATCGCTCCTAACAGAGACCATCTGGGCCATCCAGCGCTTGTCTTGCCAGGTCTGCTGTTGCTCAGACGAGGGCTTACAGCTTACCCTCTTTGTGAGGGAGGCTGAGCACAATTCAGTTTCCAGGCTAGTGTATACAAGTTTTCTGAGTGCATAAATTCTACGTTTTGTTGAAAGGGTGGATTTGATTCATAGAAAACTTAAGAAGAAAAAGTAACCCCCATTATTTTAAGCCAGTCACATTAATATCTACCATTAGTAGTCCTCTCCTATGAACAAATTACATTTAATGTCTGGATTTTACCTACTGTAAAAATCAGTGATGGGATGGAAGTGTGCCCATTTCCCCAGATCTGTCTCCAGCCTACACCATCTGCACAGTGAGTATGTAACACAAATAAAAAACATCCACCCCTGCATTTGCTCAGCCAGATTACAGAAGGGAAAAAAAAAAGGCAGACAACAAATGCCATCCAGCAAAATCTGAGAGATGAAACGGCTTCCTAAGCCCCTTCCACACAGCCGTCTGCAAGAGCAGAAAGTTAGAGGAAGGGGAGGCACACGAGTCACTAGAAAAGGGTGTTCAAAAAAACCCCAATAAAATTTCATACCTTCCATAGTCTGCTTCATTTTTATCTTTTCTTCTGAAATATCATTAGTTTCTATCATCTGAAATAAACGTAAAACGTGAGATGTAAAACAGCCCTTTACCCAAAGATTCAAAGCAAAGTTAACCACAAAGCCCCATCCGAAGCAGAAGTGTATCCGATACCCAAGTTACGATATTCTACATCCCTCCTGAGAGGGAAACCAAGGCTTTTGAGGAGTCACTTCTACAATTGGGTACTACTGAAGGCTAACTGGTACCACCCGAGGGTGCCCCCACACAACAGGCAGCTAAGCACAACAGCGAGATTCACCCGAGAGGGAAAAAGAGCTCAGGCTTTCCCCACAAGCTCTGGTCCCAGCTTTCACACACTCGGTTTGCGCAGAGCGACGGAAGAGCTGCTCTCCTTTGGACCAGTCTCCTGTGGTTAATCAAGGCAAATATTCAGGTGCAAATGCTCTTTAGCATTCAGCTTGAGACCTGCCAGAGAACAAGTTCCTCAACTTCTGAAGAATCTAACTGTGGCCAAAGTTATAAAGACAGTAATAAAACATTGATAAAATAATAATTATTAGAGCATGAATATATTAATTAAAATAAAAAGCAAATGCTGGTCCATATAGAGGATTCTGCCTTTTCCCCATCCTCTTTTGTCTATACTGCAACGAAAAGCCAGAGACTCTAGAGCTCAGGGCCAAGCTTTTCCGTTGCAGAGGCCACAACGCAGCCCTTCAAGCATTTTCACATCCAGCAGCCTTCGGTGGGACCTCAGCCCATGCCCCAGATCAAGCAACTGCTACGGCCACCGCCACTGAAAGCCCCAAGGTCAGTCCCCGAGAGCTTGAGTGGGCTGCAGGATACATCTAACAGAAGCAGGAGCACACCCAAAGGGGAAATACCTGATGTACTTTTGGTACCGAAAAAGCTATTTAACTGCTCTTTAGAAGCGCAGTTGTGGTTCTCACTTGAAAGTCTAGGAAAGATGGTCACAAGACACATTTGTTTGTTTAAAATATCTGGACAGTTAATATTGCAGTCACATCAAATTAGCTAAGACATTTAAAAATAGAATTGGCCCTGTGATACTCAAAGGCTTTCACCCATGCATTTCTTCCCACGTTTTCCTGGTTTTAATCAACACATAATTAAAACAATTATTTTGAGACTCCCTGGCTCTAATCCAACATCAATATCCCCCAGAGCCCTCTACGTTTATCTAAAGGGCTCTGGAACAAGCCTCCAGCTTCTTCTTTGACATTCATTCCTGTTTGAATATTGGCTATCATATGTGACATGTAATAACAACCCACTTCTCGTAGGGCCCTGGCTGTACTTATTGTTCACAACTGTCTCCACTAGATGAAACACGCTGAGCAACCCTTGAAACACCATTAATGCTGTAGATTCCTCCTTGGGCTTTTGCCTCTCCTGTCTAGTCCAGTGTGCCTTTTTGCAGGCACGAAGCTCTGACTTGGCCAACAGTAACTCACGGGCTTGACTTTGCTGCCTAGAGGTGCAACCGATTTCAATGGGGCTGTTCACATCGGCACATGACACACAGGCATTTTATTCACTTCATTGGCACCTCAGTCTGGAATGGTGACTACACCTCCAGCGGTAGATTTCAAATGAGTATTCTTAAAACATGCACATTTCATGGCTTATTTTAATTTTCTGCATCCCCACAGGGACAAGTTGTAAGTTGAGTTTCTGCTCATTTCTCACGCAAAATCCAAACAAAAATAGGGGTCCAGCCTAGAGCCACGAGTAGCAATCTCCTCCGCTCACTCTGGTGCAAAGCCAGCCATGTGTCCCTGTGCCATGCACAAAGGCAGGATGGCGTCCTATGGCAAACAGTAAAAAAATGAGCATGACTTAAAAAGACACAAAGGCCACAGAAAATTGACCTCTTCATATTATTACTGCTCTTATTCTAGCCTTCCCTGGGAGGCTCAGGACTTGTATTCAATCAGGCATTTTATTTCCCCAGCCTGGTGCCATCCTGACTCTTGCTAGCAGCTCCTCCGCTATAGTCCTCAAAGTCAACATTTCCCTGTGTCTTCTGCCCATACTGCGAAGCCTCCCCGCTGCCTCTGCCGCGTTGCTGGCACACACCTCCCACCCGATCCCATCGGCTCAGCCCCCTAACAGAGGCTCTCAAACCACGCTCCACGTGCTGGGCAAGCTACGTGCTCTATCTCAGCATGGGCAATGACTCTTCTTCCACCCTGTCCTCCACCTACCCCTAAGGCGCTTTGCTCAATAACACACTAAGGCTGCTGCAGCTCCTTGGAGGACAACAGCTGCATTGTAGAAACGATGCTTTTTCAGCTAAGAATGCTGCTTGCTCAGGATGAGAGCCCACCCCTGACAAACCACGATAGCCCTATTCTGCTGCCACAGGACTCGTGCCTTCAAGCCCAGATGTGGCCCACTTGCTTCTCTTGACTCTTATTTCTTCTAATTGTGCCACTGTACTGGCTTTCAAGAGTGGGAAGACACCTTCAGCATGGAGATGCAGTGCTGAAAAAGCACTATCAATGGAAGGTAAAAACATCCAGACACTTGGAGCCATAAAAGCCTCAGAAAACTGCGCAAGGCAGCAGCTGAGGGCTACTCCTGGCACGGGTTACTAACAGTGACGATAAACAAGCACAATGACCCAGAAGTCATACATTTGCATGCTGAGAAGGATGCAGGGCCTCCATGGACTGCAGCTTGTTCTCTAAGACAAGCACTTTTTCCTGCAATCTGTGGATCTCCTGTTTGCTCTGGGCTTCTGTTTTCTGTAATGTTTCATAGTCCAACATCTTCTTCTCAGCCAAAGAAATCTGCTCCTTCAAGAAAGCTATCGCTTGTGTCTGATCTTTATATTCACCATGAAGTTTCTCCAGTTCATGCACCCTCAGCTCAGCATCTCGACACTTGTCCTTCACATCTTGGAGCTCAAGAAGATGCTGATTGCTTTTGGTTTCCAGCTGCATTTTCCAGTTGCTGTTGCTTTTTTCCACTTCATCCGCAGCCTCCTGCAACTTCAGTTTGAGACTCTCTTTCTCCTTTATATGAACAGCTGTCTCAATGTCATGCTTTGCTTTCAGGTTCTCCAGCTCAAGCTGGTGCTCCATCTTTATGCTCTCCACCACTGCCTTCAGTTCCACAATCTCCTTGTGCTGGGTGTCGGGGCCTGTGTTCAGTGTGGCTTTCAGGTCCTCCAGAGACTTCTGGTGGTCAGAAGCCAACGTGTCCAACTTGGACTTCCAGTTGTCCATGAGCCCCATGTTCTCATTAGTGGCTTGCTGAACTTTATGCTTTAGGTCAACGATTTCCTGTGAGTACTTCTCATTGACAGATTTCAGCTTCTCCATCTCCTGCTGGTACTTCTTTAACGTCTTCTCGTACTTCTCCTTTAGCTGGGTGCTCTCCTTCTGATGCTCCTTGTTGGCAGACAGCAGTTGATCTCGTAGACGAAGAGCCTCTGACTGCAAGCCAAGGTTGTGCTCAGGGGTCTCTGCTTGGTGTGAGCTCCTGAGGCACTGCCGAAGCTCGTCCACCTCGCTGCGCCTCAGGCTCAACTCCTCCTCCAGCTGCAGGATTCTGGACTTCTCTGCTACTGTGGTTAACTGCAACACAACAGAGAAGACAAAGTCACTCCCCACCTCTCATCGCTGCATCCTTCCTTTTAGTAAGTGTGCTCCAGTGGAAGTAAATCCAAAGTACATTAGTCAAAGTTCAAATAAACAGGCAAAGAATACCCAGCACCCTCCAATCCGAGTACGGTTTTGCACCAGGGTAACCATCACCAGTAACTCTAACAGTTATGCCTTTGTGCCAATTGCAATTTGTTTTTTCTAACGTGAACCTCTCATTTTCCACAGAAAAACACACATCTTTGAAACAACCCTTGAAATTTGCTAGAGGGCAACAGTGATTTATGAAAAATAATGTCCTGAAAGGGCATTATATTTCCAGACTAGGCAGCTTGCCAGATGAAGCACAGAGGAAATGTGACTGCACATGCAGGAATATCACAAGCACTGAAACCGGCATTAAGCATATCATGTTTCCTTTATTGCTCAGCAATCCTCAGCCTACAGACCTCTCTTCTGCATCGTAATTTGTTTACCCTGGTGTAAAAAGGAAAAGGGATTTTTACACATGAGTACTTGTTAGAGTTTATTAGCAAAGTAAAAATAACGTAGAAGGCTAGAGGATGCAAGACAATAAATCTGGCTATGGTTAACATTAAGCACAAGGGCTATGGATCAATGTGTTACGATCTGAATGTAACCTAACAGGCCTGAACTACCTGCTAGTCACAGGGAGCTCAGGGTGCTGCAGCTATGGATGGAGAAGAGATTCGACTAGATGAAATATTAGGAAAAGGTAGAAGAAACAAGGAAACCAAGCCGAAACACAAGCGATCAATTCCATTTCATTTCAATTGCCGTTTTCCCCACTAACCATCAGCCCAGGAGGCTGGGCAGTTTTTATTTTAGATGGGCACGGGGGTGATCAAACCATTTAGCCCTTTTGGAGAACCTCATGTTTGTGTTTTCTACAGCTCTAAAATCCATTGGTGAGAAGCAAGCTCACGCACGGTAGCAAGTTTGCCGCTTCTCACACCACACCAGCATGAAAAAGCCCTTTCCACATCTGGCTGCTTTTAGGATCGGGTGCACTGTTCATCTGGGCAGCCTGTCCTGTTGCAGGCGTGGCCAAGGATCAGAGCTGGTCCACCTGCACTCACCAGTATCTTCCATTTCAGATGGCAGCTCCCACCACTGGAGGAGGGACAAAGGGAATGCGGATTGCAATGTTATTTCCTGTTACAGCCTGGGGAAGCCTCAAGGCAGAATGAATTGTGCAGGGTGCAGATATTATTCGGGCTTGTTAATTGAAAGATGACTTGTGAAGAGCTCGTGTCAAATGGTGGCATGGGGCAGAGAAGCAAACTCAATCTGAGAAACAAGTCCCCACACAAGAAGCAAAGCTAGAACTTATATTGTACTACTATTTCCAGGAGAGTGAGCAAATAAAAACCAAACCAAAAAAAAAAAAAAAAAAATCAGAGAAGCCTAAATTCAAGCCAAAACCAATCAACCCCACAAAAAAAACCAAAAGAAAGAAACCCAAAGCAAGGCGTTATGAGCATCAACGCAGGGGGCAAGCACGCTGTTCTGCAGGCAGGGCAAGTGGGGGTCGATTACCCTGGTGTCCTCTAATTCTTTGAGGAGTTTTTCAGCCTGTGCCTTCTCAAACAGCAGGCTCTGCTCGAGCTCCCGTATTCGGGCATGCTCCAACTGCGTCTGAGTCTGGTCACACATAGGGAAAAAAGAAGAACAGAGGAGACAGGAAAAGGGGAAGGGAGAGAGAGAGGGAGAAAGAGAGGGAAAGAGAAGGCTGCAACATCATCTTCAGTGTACAAGACAAGGAAAGGCAGTTCACAACGGGAGGAGAATAAAGATCCAAACAAGCAGGAAAAATCCAACCAAACAGAAAATGGTCACTACGGGATTTTACATGGTATTTGTAGTGGCTACTCAAAAGAAAATGGGATCTGTGATGGGAAAAACATCCCTCTGCATTAGAAAGCTGCTTCAGCGTTTTCCTGCATCAAGACTATACTGAAGACACTTCCTAAAAAGCAAAGCTCCCACCACTGCAGACCACCAGTACAAGACCCTTGCACCACATAAGAGAATGCAAAGACCTTGCAATGATTCTCCGCATCTCTCCTCAAGAAGAATCACAAGGTAGACTGAAAAGAGTTAGAAGTTCCCATCCTCTTTTTGCTCCGGAGACAGTCTGAACCCTGCACTAAGTGGAAAAAAAAAAAAAAGCAGGTCATACTGTACACAGCACGTTGCTAAAACCAAAAATACACTGCACTGAAAGCAAATCAGAGAAATTTAGATACCAAGCTGTTACATAAATCAGTGCTTTAGGTTTGAATAGGGCTGCTATGAATTTCAAAGTGATTTTTGCACACTAAAACTCTAATAGCCTTGTACACAAGAAAACAGAACTATTTTTTGGTTTGTTTTTGCTTTTTTATTTTTTAGACAGATGATTAAACTAAGCACAAGGAGTTTATGTAACCTGCCCAAATCCAGGAGCATTGGCTCAGAGCATTGCTTCAGTGCCCTTCACTTTTAAAGCAGAAGTACCATAGAGCTGCACTTGGCGGCAAACCTCAGGACTCCACAACAACCACTAATATCATGTAAAGTTTCCCAGAAATAAAAGAGGAGAGGAGACATGGGAAAATACATGCAGACTTCGGCCTTTGCAGTTTTTTAGCTTATAAACCCAACATTTTCCTTTGAATTAAACTGGACCTAGCAAAAAGCAAACAAACCGGATCAGAACCGTTCTTTTTATCCCCATTTTCTGCCCTTCATTTTCCATATAATTATTTGCTTCCCCCTCTTTCTGTTGGAACCAGTTTTAAAGATTTTCTGCCCTTTCCTACAATAAAGCAAGTTTTGGTTAGTTGCGTACAAACGATGGAAACTGGAGTTTGTAAAAATCCAAGTTTTCTCTTATGGCTTGAAAGGTATCATTATGCACTTATTCACAGATGGTCAAGATCACAACTGCCAGATATATTCAGACTACTCCATATTTTATGTGGTCTATTTGACCCCTGAAGGATTTTATGTGGTCGCAAGAACTCAAACGTTATCAAACCCCCCAAATAATATCACTTCAGTGCTAAAGTTGGCTGAATGCATCCTAATAAGAAAAATAAAGAAATTTAATTTTGTACTGAGTGGCTTCTCCTGCTCTCTGCAAAGCTCAAAGATCCACATCTCAAGATGGAGCTCCAGGCTTGATTTATTTACAGGGATAATTATTCCATTGATACCAATGATTTTTCCTCAATTTACACTAGCTCAAAATCCCCAGGTGAAACTTCAGCAACACAAACTTTTGAAATTACCTTAACTGGTGGCAGCACGTCAGATATTGGCTACCTGAAGATGCTGACCTATTACAAAACTAATCTCTGAATCTCCCAAAGAGACTCTCTCAAGACTCCTGAGGTTGACACTCAAGTTCCCAGCCAAGCTATCTCAGTTCCACCTGATATTCTTGCTCAGTATCCACCAATCCTGCTATTTTCCAAGTCTGGAAAAACACATGAAAATAGAGGAGAAAAATAATCAGGGAAGAAAGTTAGATCAACTGTTTTACAGTCTTTAAATTTTAGATTCACATCAAGTCCTGTATTATTTCTTATTTTATGCAGACTGGTTTGCCTAGCCAGTATGACTCGGCCTCAAATCCAAATTTCTCCTGCACTTCCTTGAGGAAGTTCAGATCTGAATTTTAGACTTACTTCTAGCTATTAGCCTTAAATTACTACTCACAAATTACAAACTGACATCCCACTGGTGTTCAAAGCATGATGCAGGTTCCAGGAGATGAGCATGAGATAGTTCCTTGAAGAGGTTAACATTTCCTATAAACCATGGTCTTGCCACCATAAAAAGCCATTCTTAAAAGGTTTTGTTTTCTTGCAATTGCTTTTCACCTCGAAAACACTACAGCATCAGCATTGCCAACCAGAATCGAAAATGGGTTGAACTCATAACTACATTCCAAGGCTAAATCTGCAGCTCCTTCTTTATCAGAGGTCCAAAAATTTGATCCGTATGTCCAGGCTTCAGACACATTGATTCCTTTGGTCAAAGAGCTTCTAGGGGATGCTGCCTGCCATGCTCAACACCTGAGAGTCCTGGATTTGTTCAAAACCTACATGGTATTGTGAGAAATACCACAGGATTTAGCCTAGCCTTCAGCAGAAACCCTAGATCCAGGGACCACAGAGGAGAGACTCTTTTCTTACCGTCATGTCTTTTACTGGCTGTTAAGTACAAGATAAACATTGTCCTCTGAGTACTCAGAAGAGGGCTGCAAGACCAGAGGAAGGGAGACAACTGCCACAGGGTTTTACGTTTGGTATTTGGTGGTTACTTCAGCTCTAGCTAGGGATGTGAAGGGCTGTGCTAGCAGCCGCTAGCTGACTTTGTTATGATTTTACATGAATGTCGGGAACAACCATTTCCCAGGAACACACTGCAACATGAAGGAGCACTCATCCCCCCCTGATTTCCAGTACAAAATTTTTAAAGTGAATTACTTGCTTCTGGAAATCCTGTCTCCACAACAAAGCAGGAAGGTGATCATTAACTCCAGTGTGTCAATCATTCAGTCTGAGCATCCAAATTAGACTGGACAGCATGTAAAAACTGACAACAGCCAAGCCCTCTATCAACGCCTGTGCTGTCGCTGGTGTTGGACTCATGGGGGAACATCCCAGTTCTCTGGACTGCAGGAAACCAAGCTGCTCAATGACTCTCTCCTAAGAAGTTATTTGTTCTTCTGTACAGATGAACATGGAAGTGAGGACAGGACCCTGGCAGCCTGCAAGAAGCTTGGTCACATCCCCATTGCAAAGCAACGCCTTCCCAGCGCAAATGAAAATCAGCTCTATCCTCGGTTTTGGACCTGCAGTCATAGGAGCACTTACGTTGCAGCAGCTTACCATCTTGCTAAAACATGGTGGCTTTTTTGCCTTTTTTTTTTTTAAATATCCAACATACCTAAATATGCCTGCTAGCTAGCCCTGGTTCCATTGCCATTATTACACAGCCAGGCTTAAACACCGAAAGCTTACACAGGGACAATTCGCTGCTCTCAAAAGCAATGATGGATCAACCACCCCTCTCTAAAGTGCTGGAGGAAACTGATCATCTAAGCTCAGGAATCAACAGAAACCTGATTTTGCATGCACACACTAGACAGAAACTGTACTTGCTGTGCTTTAGCAAAGCCCTGCTATCAGAGCCTTGCTGATTTATACCCTGTCAAATGCATTACTCTGCTTCAGCTTCTGGATAAAGAGGAGAGGTTTATGCCAAGAGGGTCAAAGCCATAGCAACATACTCCATTGCCTAGTTTTCTTGTTTTCCTGGGCTTTTATTGATATGACTGACAGTGAAGCACAGGAGCAGGTCCCTTGACACTTCTGGCTGTTAACTAACCTAGCACTCTAGCTAAAGATAAGGGAAAGTCCCCTGATTACACATGTAGAGCAGAGCCTTGCTTTCACAGAGATACTTTCTTTTCCTTACACCCCCTCCCCACCCCGAAAAGCCTCCCACTCAAGGGCAAGCTCCCAACACCACTTCCAGTTTGCACAATGTTCACTGCAACAGCCCTTCCAAATGAAAGGGTATCCTAGTGTCGCAGCGTCAAAGCCCACGCTCGTGGGCAGGACTCCACACGAGGACACCGCAGGTCAAACGACACACGGCATTTTGGCTGGAACAGAATAGCATCTGACTGGGAGACTGTGCGTGCCCATTAGCTGCTAACAGCAGGACACTGCGGGGACAGTGACGGAACAGTCAATTCGTTTCTACAGTGGAAAAACATACGCTGAAATGCATTCAGATACAGTCAGATTTTAACATAGCTTGGCAACTCATGGAGACATCTAAAGCCAGGCTGGCTGCATGCGATTAATTCTAGGCAGCTCCTAGCGTTATTAGTCATTGGGCAACATACCAAAGAACAATCTTCACAGTTTATACCACGGTGTTCGCAGCAGGTCCAAAGCCATCAATAAAGATAAAGTATTGTTTAGAGTTGAGCAAAAGGTGGCAGAAATCACTCAAGTGAGGCCCCATATGCAATTTCAGGTTTTGACTCCACGTTTTGGTAAGGGTGTTCAGAATTACCTCCAGATCCCCCTTCGTAATGGATTCTTCCTCCACACGGAACTGCAAGTCCTCCACTTTCCTGGGAAGGGGAAAAGACAGAAAGAGCAATTGATAACACCCCGATCAGCACCCCGTTTCTAAGCAGTCATTGCACATCGGCCTCCTCTGCACAACTGAAGTCTGAGAGGAGACAGATACAGGCAACCTTGGTATACAAACAGCTCAGCAGAAGCTGAACAGCAAGACCCATGGAGCAAGAGAGATAATAAGCAAGCTTTCCACGTAGCAAACATTTGCCTCCTTGCGAGGTACACTCTCACAGACGTGCTGTTTCTGCTGCACCACCTCTCAGCAAGCACAACTACTGCTCGCTGATGCTGGGATCCTGAAAACATGAAAACCACCGCCAGGTTTCACTGGTTTACTTAGCACTTGTTAGCCTGCAGCCAAGCACTGGGCAATTCCTGCACCAAACGCACAGGGTCCACACAAAATACGCCACGGGAATCAGAGCCTCTGCCTCCTTGGCAGATGGTGGGCAATGCTTCATGTTTCCACAACGTGGAAATGGTGAGCTACCCTGGCAGAAAAGCCTTCACCAGAGATTGTATAGGCCAGTCATGCATAGATGCACATAAAACCACATGCACAACCACAGGCATGCCCAGGACTCTCTTACAAAGTCTGAAGAGAAAATCCAGTAACGATACAAAATAATTCAATTTTCTGCTAAACTCAGTCCTCTCTGTTCTCTTTACTGATTTAAAAAAAAAAGGCAATAATGACGATGTTGAGCTGGTAGCCAGATGTAAGGCCTCTGATTCTGTTACAGATAAAAATAGCCATGAGTATACATATCTAACTTCATAAACAAGCTTCCTTGTCTAAACCTCCTGTAATTAGAGGAGGCATCTGTTGATATTTAGAAAAGAACTCGGCTGTCTTGGGTTAAAGGGCCTCCTGGAGCTGGGAAAGTGAGCTGCCTACCAGGAGAACCAGGAGACTTGTGCACGAAAGAACAATTTGTCCTCAGGAGGGGCGTAATTCAATTGAAAATCAACGCTGTTTTCAGTTACTTAATACACAGAAACATCTTTCTATTCCCACTGAAGAGTTTAATTATATATATGGAGCAACTGGACTCCAAGAATGACAAGCAGATCTTCACTCTTACCCAGAGAGGAAATGTATGTATCATCATATATACATGGATGGGGCCTCTGGGATGTGGGGAGATGATGAATCACACTACAGTAAGGCTGTACTCCAGTTGGACTTCTCTTCCTCAGAAGGAATGTCCTTAAGATCAGCACATCACAAATAGAGGGGAAAGAAGTGGTCTTTAGCAAAGCCAGGTTGTATAGAAAGGTTAGGGGTCTGGGATGGCCCAACCTTCACAGTTCTGTTTATTACCCAGTACTACTACTTTATACTGTATCCTTAGCCAAGAACATCTGAAGGCAAGGCTTTGTCACTGTCCACACCCTTGCCATGAGTTAATCCCATCTTTACTAATTCCATTTTACGCAGTGATACGGCTGAGTTTGGTCAGGGTATCAAATCTCAGAGTAACTAATATTACTAGAGCCCTTTGCTCCCTCAGGCAAATGATGTTGCTTCTTCGTGCTTTGTGTCAGGAACTGAACAACAGGGGAGACTGCTGAAAACCCTCAATAACTTCACCACCCAGCAGGACACCAAGGCTATTTGGCTTTCTGCTGGCAGCGGTAGATCAACTGTTGGCCACCATTGTATTGTCAGTGCAACATTTGCCATGGTAAAGTGCTCTTGGACATGCAAGCCGCCTGTCAAATACTTATCAGGGTCATGACGGAAGTGCTAGCAGGAATGGAAGCTAATGGTGTCTTTTTTCTTAAAAAGTGCTAAGTGCATTTGGCAAGAAAGCACGTCAAATCACAAAGCTCCTTTTGGCAAGAAAACAGAGTTGCCCCTATCCCCAGTACGAGCTGCCCTGGCCGACCATTTGTCTTCTGCCTTTCAATTGCATTGCAACAGCGGGGCAGGTTCAGCTGAGCATATTCAAAAAATCTGAGACTGCTCCCATCACAAAAATTAGCTCACCACAACCCCACCAAACTATATAGCATCGAGTCTCCTCTAAGAGCTGTAAGACATAAGAATGTTCAAGACTAATGGGAAATACTTCACTGATCAGTTGTGATTAGCAGCAGTTTGTCAGCAAACAGGGGCAGGCACAGTACTGGATGCCCAGCTCTAGGCAAGAGTCACATCAGATGTGCAACTGCAGCAAAATTGTTCTAAACTTCCCATTACCTAAAGCAGCACACCCCTTCCCTACATGCAGGCAGACCGCAGTGGCCAGGAGAGTGAAACACAGCATATTTAAAGTATGAGAAGACATCCAAAGATGACTTTTCCCAGTCATTTTCTTCTCCTTAGATCCAATGAACAATGTTCTCTGGCAAGAGCCTCATCTCCCCCACGACTTCACCACCTCCATACCCATCCACTCCTGCTTTACCTCTTCTCCTCTTCCAGCTGGTTCAACAGCTCAATCTTCTCCTTCTGCATCCCATCTACCAGGGCTCGTGCTCGCTGGAGGTTTCCTTCTGCCTCCGTGACATACTGCAGCAAAAAAAAAGAGCCCAAGCCACAAAAGTTAACAATATTTGAAGTACAGAGTTGTTTAAAAAAGGATCAGAACAAGGGAACAGAAGGCTTTGATGATCTGTTTCAGAGACTTTTCCAGAGAGTCCAGTATGTAGATATCAAAAAGAAAAAAATTGCTCAATCTCCAGCAGCTGTAAATTAGATCCATGCTTCACTGCCTCTCTGACTGGAACCCTTTGGAGAATCCAGCTCTGATTAAGAGTTAAGAACTTGAAGCCTCAATAGCTTCCAAAATCTGGTCTGAGGTTACCAGGTGCAATTCAGCCCTGGTCATGAAGCGAAAGAGACATTTCAGACCTGTGTTAATTCACTTGTTACTGGTAATTACTGGAAAATACCATACACAAGAAAGACGGCAGCTTGCAGTTATTTGCCAATTTCTGCTGTGTTTCTGACCAGCAGGTGTGGCCCACGACACAAAGCTATACAGTGCCATGCCTGCTCCCTAGTAGCTGACTGGGGTTTAATCAACATGAAAAAGGAATTTAGGACAACAGCAGTCATTAAAGAGCCACATATTGATGAACAGCACAAACACAACTCCTCTCTTTAAACATTTAAGTGCATAAAATTTGTATAAATGCTTGTGCAAAAAAAAAAAAAAAAAAAAGCTAGTATGATCAGCCTGTTCTCCTTACAGATCTCTTGACTTCATTAATGTGATAAAAGCATCCTCTGGCAGGAAAGCAGTGACATATGAACTGATGTTTTCAGCAGCGTCTGATATCATCAAAAAAACCCACTGCAATGCAGTCACAGCCAAGGCCAGATTGGGCGACTAAGGGGAACAAGTTTGCCCTCCACTTGCATTCCAGCATTCAAATACATTGATTCACCAGACACAAACTAGCTACTGTCTTTTTTCTGGCACGGCCCTTTTTCTGCTCCTGGCTTGGGGCAGAGAGAGCACATGTGACACTGGCAGGGCTGGAGAAAGAGCCTCAGCTTAACCCACCATGCAGGAAGCTGTCTCCACATAAAACGCAGAAATTCAAAGCCCAGGTTTCACATCAGGAAGCTATACAGGGGTAATATTATGATCTGAAACTTCCAGAGGATGCCAGATATTTGAGTGCTAGTGATAAAGCCACATCACCTCCTACCTGCTCATGCTGGGCCTTCATGATGGCAATCTCTTTCTCCACCTCACAGATGTGGCTGGTGGCTTTGGCAACCTCAGCCCGCTCCAGGTCACGTTCCGCCAGTAGCTGTTCAATGTGCTGCTGCTTCTCCTTCAGTGCCTCCTGGAGAGCTGTGGTGCCAGAGATTTTTCGGGCGTATCGGGAAGAGGTCTCTGTCAGCTGGAAAAAGAGACAGGAGTAAAGCTATGTCCTTCCCAGTCTAGAATAGCTTGAAGTCCCCTGTTAAATCTGCAATGCAGCTCACCTACTGATCATTTGTTAGGCTGCAAAGAGCTGCAGTTCCAGCTCCAGACCCTACAGGTGGAGTTAACAAGGCTGCAAAACATCTGGACACTGCTCACAAGCTCAATAGCTCTCCTACACTGCAATGAAAGGACCATTTCCCAAAGGACAGGATGCGGGGCAGGAACTGGGTCAGGAAAGATTGTCATGTATTGTATCATCTGCCTTCTTAAATATATCTTACTGATGACCTGCACTGGTGCAGTCCCAAACAGCGCGCGCAGCTGGGAGGACTGATCTCGACTGGAGACTGGTACGGGCTACTTGGATCCACTCCCACTAATGGATACTGCACCCTCGTCCCCAGCCAAGACGCAGCACGCACTACGGCAGAGTCAGAGCTTTTAACGATATTGCTGCCTGCTCTGGTGTCTGCCTTCTTGAGTACCTGCCAAAGCACAAGGCATGTGATCCAGGAGAGCGTCAGCTCTCCACAGTAAAACACAGTCATTATAGAAGCTTTTGCATAGCTGTTCAGTACAGCAGCACACTGCTACACAACCACATGGGACAAGAAGCAACAGCATTTTTCTGCAGAGTTCCTGTATAAAACCTGCTCTTGACAGCGGCGCTGAGATTCGTCCCATTGCAAATGGCAGTTCAGGCTCTTTAATGGTCACAATTGCTCCGTGCCTGTCACAACTCTCGTGTCCATGGAGGGAATCCCGTTTGTAAGGTGGGTAACAGTATCCCGCACTCCACTCCCCTCATCTCACTGGCGGTGAAGAAGCAGCTGCCCCAGTGCAGCTGCTGAAACAAAACCCCAGCCCTCCCACTTGGTAGAGCTGGGTCACAGAAGAAGTAGATCAAGGCTGCAGGATCTGTAGAAAGAGCCACTTACCAGCCCGCTGCGGCTTGGCCTGCCCCCAACAGACGATGCCACCGAGCTGACGGAGCTGATGGAGGAGCTGCTGGGGCTGTGGGTTAAGGCAGACACTCCCATGGCCATTCGTTTGCTCTTCTTTGCCTTGGCGGGGCTGGTTGATGGGAACCCAATCCGGATCACCTTGTGGATGGGAGCAAAGAGGCCAAACTTGGGAGGGCACTGAAAGTACCTGTAATACAGGAGATGCACCAAGTCAGAAGCGGTAGAGCATCCATCTCGCCAAAGCCTCACAGAATGGCATTGCTAAGCAAAAGCAACCCCGACCCTCAGCCCATCTCTTGGCGCTTTGCTGTGACGTTGTTTCCTGTATGCAAGTGGTTGGATTATTCTCCTTTCCTGCCACTTAAGAGTGGTAGCAATCTCCATGTTTTCACTCGTGGCACTTAAGCAGGGAAACCCGAGATAATTGCCATGCACTAGTTGCCGTGCACTTTGATGAGAAGCCAGGATAGACCCATCTGGTAGCCTGGATAGCACAAAGATCCCAGTACATAAACACAGAGAGACCACGTGCACTCCTTCCTTAGAAACCAACCTTCACAACAAACCACCCTTCCAAAACCTGTGTGTGTTCTCTGCCCTGCTTTGAAAGAAAGTCACGTAGTAAAGCATGTTGAATAAAAAGATCTGAATCACACAGCTGTGTACAAACGTTCTATAGGGTAAAAATCTTTCCTCCCACAACAGAATGGGAAAATGGCAGCTCCTCACTTTGACACTAAAAATACCATTACAGCAAACTCCAGTGTGTGCCATTTTCTCTGGGTGGCAGAGAAAGAGAAACCGGTTCCCATGCAAACAAACTTAGAAGCAAGCACAAAAAAGAGAGGATGAGATAATTACAGTGCAAGCTCTCTTCCACAATTGCAGTGAGCCCAATGATTATGTCTCTCTGGAGCCCTCTTTCAGAATACAAATGAACAAAAACCCACAGTGTCAAACCTTGGAAACCCCTTCAGAGCTTGGGCTGACTAGCTCAAGCCAGGGTTTATCTGTTGCTGGCCAGCTGCACTGCAGCAAGTAAAAGCAGATGACCTCCAGGCATCACATCCCCTTGTTTCAAGGGAGCAGCCAACACAGAAAACTGTCTCCTTTAAGACTTCTTTCTCACAGGCTTCGTAGCAAGGCTAGGACTAAATATCGGGCCATGTAGTAGTCTGTCCTACGTTAACACAAAAAACAGGTCCTAGTGAAGAAATGACACAAATCCAGCTTTGCTAGCACAAGTCCTCTCTCTCCAGGTGTGAGCAGCTGCTTCCCCAATTCCCTTTTATTTTTACGTGCTGGCAGCCACACGGCTGTGTCACAGGCAGACCTCCGTGTGCCTGGGAGGCCAGAGAACAGCCTGATCTCCAGCCAGATGAGAAAGCGATTCATTTTCAGACATCTGTTCAAGCCCATTTTTTTTTAACAATCTTTAAAAAAACCCCTCTACAACCCAAAATCACTTAGCCCTCTCTGCTTGTTGCCAACACAGGCCCTTGGGTTTGGAAAACCAGCCACACCACAGGCTGGCCTCGCTGCAGAACAGGGATCCAAGGAAGAAAATCAGGCTGACCGCTTGCAAACTAGCCAAAGCCCTGCTCAGCATCATATTCTCAAACTGCAGCAGGCACAGGCAGACCAACAGCATAGCACAGCCCCTTCCACAGGTCTGTCTGGTCTAAGCACAGACCGGTGCTTGTGGCTGTACAACAATGCCAAAGGCTAAGGGCCTCAAAAGCCCCCTGACAGCTCTTAGCAAGTCCAAACTTGCGTCACTACGTCTGCTCATTTTCTTTTGGTCCAGACTGGAAGTGGTTGCAATTAACTTTATAGTTCAGAAGCAGGAACTGGGTCGAGAACACTTGGCAGGAAAAAAAAAAAATCTGCTTGAAAACCAAGAGCTGCTCTCACCGAGCGCTAAGGAGCTCTATACTCACAATACAGAAAAGAAACAGGGAAGAGAAGTGGTGTTGTGATGGCAATTGCAAACTGCAGGTGGGAAACAGCACAGGAAATGTTGAAATAGATAAAAAAAACCTTCAGTGTCCAAGGCTGACATGTTTCAGACTATGCAAAAGCAAAGGTATGAGCAGTTTAGTGGGCATAGAGGCAGAGAAGGAAGAACAGTAAAATAAGCAGGTAAAGGTTAATATACTAGAGATGAGTAAGTGGAACTTGCTTGGCTTTGTGGATAAGAAAACAAAAAAACCCACACCAGCACTTCTCTAGTCTCCTGTGCAGACAGGAAAGCAGATGCAGCAAACCTCAGTGTCCCAGCAGCACCCACCTGATGTAGGGCGTGGGGTTCACCACAGTGATATCCTGTCCTCTCGGGCACTGCTACTGAACGACAACCTGCAGGCAGCTTCCACCAGAGAGCCACGAGCTCCTTGGGAAACCCTGGCCCTTCAACCTTCCCTTGATGCACATCCAGACCTGGAACCCCTTCCTGAACCTCCAGGAAAATCCCAAGTGACCCTCCACAAATTTCAGTCAATTCACCACCAACTCAACTGGAGTTGCCCACGGCAGCAAACACGGTGACAGTGTCCTTTGCTCGCTCATTTGCCCTCATGTTACCTCTCCTACTTCCACCAGCCTCCTCTGTCTCAGTCAGCTCTTTGGACTCAACTCCCCTTTTGTAGCAGAGTGCTACTGCAGCAGCAAGTGCTGGTCTTGGGCAGCCAGGCCAAGGATGCTCACTAGATGGCAATAACTACCAAAGCAAGGAGACTCCAGAGTCCTGGACAGCCTCTGCCCGAACTGATTCTGGCAGGACAAGCTCAGGGCAGTATCAGGAATCCTGTGTGGTCATGGCAAACACGGGGAAGACCATCTGAGGGTGCCTGCACGCCCCAAGGGAGTTGTTTTACTGTGCTGGCTTCTCCTCCAAAACACTGCTCTGGAAATCGGCACATGCTATAAGAAAATCAGAAGGTTGGATGAAGGCTCAGAGGAGAAACGGGGTCAATGCTGCAAATCTGCAGCCAGATCCTCGGTGGACAGAGCACCCTTCAGATGCAGAGTCCACATGTACCACTGCCCTATGGGCTAGTATCCATTACTGCTAGAAGATCTGCAAAATCAGCCTGGACGCAAGAGGCAGGGATGCCTTACAGACTTCTCTCAATCTCCCCTGCTTAATCCAAACCTCTTAATTCACTCCTGCTCCCCGGATCCCTGCTGTGGAGCTCATTTATTCCAGCTCTTGATAAAGTGTGAAACAAAGGAGAAGCCTTGCAGACAGGGCACATACCACAACCTCAGCCAAGATGTAACAGTTTCAGAAGATAGATGACTTCCAAAAGTTGGATTTTCCAAACACAGCAACAGAGATGTACGGAGGAGAGGCAGAGAGAGCACCCTTACACTCACATCCGCCTTCCACACCTTCCACGTGCAGAGAGACAATAAATCATTTCTGAGCACCCTGAAGATTAAGCTTAGAGATCATTTGTAGTGTATGATAAAGAAAGCAGAGACT
>JAVKLA010000084.1:9694530-9753965 GCA_034782735.1 Sagittarius serpentarius | reverse complement strand
CCTGAGGAGGAAGGAGCGGCAGAGACAAGGTGTGATGAACTGACCCCAACCCCCATTCCCTGTCCCCCTGTGCTGCTCAGGGGGAGGAGGGAGAGAAAACCTGGAATGAAGCTGTGCCCAAGAATGAGGGAGGGGTGGGAGAAGGTGTTTTAAGAATTGGCTTTATTTCTCATTATCCTACTCTGATTTGACTGGTAATAAATTAAACTAATTTCCCCCAGTCAAGTCTGTTTTGCCCATGATGGTAATTGGTGAGTGATCTCTCCCTGTCCTCATCTCGACCCACAAACCTTCTGTAATAGTTTCTCTCCCCGCCATCCAGCTGAGGGGAGGAGTGATAGAGCAGCTTTGGTGGTGTCGTGGTTTAACCCCAGCCAGCAACTTAACCCCATGCAGCTGCTCGCTCACTGCCGCCCCCTCAGTGGGATGGGGGAGAGAATCAGAAAAAAGTGAAACTCATGGGTTGAGATAAAGACAGTTTAATAGGACAGAAAGGAAGAAAATAATGACAATAATAATTAGAATGACAATAATAATAACAAAAGAATTGGAATATACAAAACAAATTATGCATAATGCAGTTGCTTACCACTTGCTGACTGATGCCCAGTTAGTTCCTGAGCAGCAACCCACCACCCCTGGCCAACTCCCCCAGTTTATATATTGGGCATGACGTCCCATGGTATGGAATACCCCTGTGGCCAGTTTGGGGCAGCTGTCCTGGCTGTGTCCCCTCCCAACTTTTCTGTGCCCCCTCCACTCTCCTTGCTGGCTGGGCAGGAGAAGCTGAAAAGTCCTTGACTTAGGCTAAACACATCTTAGCAGCAACTGAAAACATCAGGGTGTTACCAACATTCTTCTCATACTAGCCAAAAACATAGCACTATGCCAGCTACTAAAAAGAAAATTAAATCTATCCTAGCCAAAACCAGGGAGGGTGGGCACACCTAGCATCCAGCCAGGGTCTACCCACCACAACTGTTCAGAAAGAAAGGAAAAATAAAATTCTAAGTGTCATTCAGGCCAACAGGGACTGTTCCCCACCATGCCACGCACGGTTCAGGGGTCAGCAATGCCTGTAGGTACCTGCTTGAGAATATCCCCAGGCAGAAACCACGGAGATGATGCTGTGCTGTCTGCTTAAAATTCTAATTTACCCATCGGAAATTATTTTCTCAGCTGCTTTCCAAAGTCTTTCCACAAGACAGTGCTGCTGACCATAGGGTCAAGGTGGGAACAATAAATGCCCAAGTAGAGCACGCTGACGTGCCTCCTCTGCAGAGTTCCCGGGTCTCATGCTGGGTCCTGGCAGAGCTGTGAAACTCTCCTACTGCTCGCCTGTGGGAAGAGAAAGAAAGGGGACGGTGGGGAAAGGGCAGACACGGGACACTTTCTTTACTCTGAGGACCTTAAACTACTTTTAATGTGCAGTGCGTAAGCTTAGCCTACGCTGTTATTGGGTGACACAAGAAATTGGAGCTCTCCTCTATTGGACAAGTGCTGCTTGCTCCAGTTTGAGCTGTGGCTACAGGCTGTATCCAGCACATAAACTGAAGAAGCCATCCTTTCCCTTGGGGAAAAAAGGAGGTTTTTTGCCCCCTACACTCATCCACCCAGACAAGGAGCCTATTTCCATCCAAGCTGAGAGAGGCAGAAGCTGTGTTTTCCCACCACACATAATTTAGCTCTTCCAAGCACTGATGGCAGAAGATTATTGTACAAGACTTGATTTACAGAGGGTGTTTTTTGCAGCAGCATGGGGGTGTGGGTCCAGCCATTACAGATCACCTGAAATAGTGATCTATAAGTACAAGGGGGTAAATGCACATACCTATAGGCAATGCATGCCATCACCTACTGGGGCTGTGTCCCAGCCGACAGCCAGGGACAGCATGCAGCAAGCTGACGGTAAGGTGGAGATCTGGCTTCTGGTCAGGTTTGTCTGTAAATACAACTTACTTCAGGAGGCACCTGACCATCAGCAGTTTCATCTGACCAGAGACTCACTAGGTCATCTGTGAACACCAGAACTGGCTTTTAGGGTGAGGGCAGAAAGAGACAGCCAGGAATTACAGGATAGGCCTCCCCATGTGAAGTTACAAGGCTTTTTGCAGTTTCTTTTAATCCAACCACTTATTTTTGTGCCTTCCCATCCCCACAGCACAAGTCAGCATTGCACAGGGATAAGTCTGACAGCACTGCTGATGCAAGACATTTGTGCACATTTATTTTTCAGGCACCAGATGTCCTAGGGATGTGGTGTAAGAGGTAAGCCTAGAATTACAGCATCCCCTCCTGAGGCTGTCTCCAATACATAGTCCGCCCACGTTAATAATACAGTTTGCTCCACCACAGGCCACTTACAACTCCTATTTAATGACAGATACTGCACACAAAAGACAAGCACTGGCCAATCCATCAGCTTAAATGAATGGTTCGGAGTGTGTGTGCGTGCACAAAAAGCCTCAGAGGGTTCATGTGGCAGCAGGGCAGGACAGTTGCTTTGGGCTATTTATTTCCTCTTAGTTTCACTGCAGTGACAGGGAACACTTGCCCCTGTGACAACAGCAGTCATGCTGTATTTCACACTACACAAGGGCAACAATCTTATATGGTGAGAAAAGATCTTGGACTACGAGACCTAGATGTTCTCCTGTCTCTTGAATTCTGCAAACAACTGAAAGACTGCACTTGCCACTGCCCGTCACGAACCTCCACAGGGACGGAGATCCATCATTCCCACGCTCCCGTGCAAGGTCTTGGGCTCTGTCGTACTGCTACACTCTCCAGTCATGACACAGCAACTGCTGGTCTGCTTATGGACGGAGCATTGAAATACTAAAAACACCTTCCCTGAAAATACTGCCTTGGTAGAACTACAGAATAGGATCCTTTTTTTTTACTGCCTGGTTTGCAGAAAGGAAATAAGTCTGTAAAGCCCGTACAGGAGCATTGCTGCACCTCGAAGATCCCAGCAAGCTGGGAGAGCTCTGACAGTTAACCAGGAAAACAGAGAGCATGAATCCTTCCTTCGTAACACCTCACATCCCTTCACAGCAGCAAGGCTTCAGTCTCAGGCACGGAAATAGTTCAAAGCAAGCTGGCAGCAACAGAGCAAGTAGTTGTCTCTGCCCAAGGAGAAGGGCTTAGGCTGCAATCCTCCTTGCCAGGGAGCTTCTACTGGAAATTATTTTTTGCTCAGGTGGTTAAAGGCTTTCTGCAGCTTCAGGCTGGCAGAGCAGGGTTGGGGTTGGGGCGTGCAGGGGGCATGCTGAAGAAAAGGACATGATTACTTTATTCACGAGAATTTTCTGTCATTTGCCACAGAGCCAGAGGTTGCAACATACTGCAGGCAAAAACACTTTGCAGCATACAGAGGAGAAAATTATTAAAATCGCATGCTCAGGGGGGAACCCAGAATCTATTCCCACCAGCCTAGCCAGCCTGCCATGGCAGTCCTGCCTGTCCGTCAGCCGAGGTGCCGCTCCGTGGGAATCTCCCTGCTAGTGCTGCTTCTGCTATTCCAGCTTCTATTCTGGTTTTGGCCACCTACAAGTTCTAGCAAAATCACAAACCTAGAATCCATGCAAAGGGTATCTGGGGCAACACCCCACAGCAATAGAGTCAATTAGCCACTGGGACAGAACCTGTCCCTTAAATTGTCTTGTTTATTACTACATTTCAGTACCGAAGAGTGCAATCCCAGTTAGGAGACAGAAGGATGGATGAAGGGCAGAACACCTCCATTAAGAGGACATTTTTTTTTTTTTTTTTTAGTTATTTTTTATTTAGACTGACATATAGAGAACAGGCACCTCCTTCCCATCCTTCTTGAGAAAGCAACCACATCTAGGATGGAATGAGTTCAGCTGCTGAGAAAGCCTCCCCCCAAAGCATGTAAAATACATTTTCTTAGGCAAAAAACACAGCAGAGATGCCTCCCAAGCAGAAAATGCTCAACTGCTCCATTGCTCTGTTTCCATCCCTTCTTTCCCTGGAGGAAGGCAACAAGCCAGCCTCACATTAACAGCAGCTATTATCATACTTTGGGAAGCTCCATTCTTACTAAAGCAAAGGTTAATTGTTCCACACTCATTTTGCCAGACTTCAAGAGATGAGTTCTACAATATTAGGATGGTTTTTTCATCTTTTTAACGCAATTTTTGCTTCTCTGGGAAAAAAGTCTGAGTTAGAAAGTGCCAAAGGCAAATATTATCTAATTCTTCTAATGCAAAGCTTCTAATGGAAAGCTAAAAGTCACTTTTCGCAACTGCTAGAGAGTCAGAAAGAGTCTCAGAACAAAGTCATTGAAAAGCAAAAATGTCTTCAAGCTACAATAGACTTTAATGAAGTTAAAGAAAACCACTAGTGGGAAACGACCAGAATGCAGAGCGGCCAGGTGTCAGTCTTGCAGACCTGGAAGGGACCCCCGCAACCTCATGCTCCATCCGCTGAGCAACTGCAGAACACACTTGTCTTCCCTCACTTGAAAAGCCTTTAGTAGATCCCATCTGCCTAGAAGCCATTCTTGAATAAAAAGATAATCTTTCAGAAAAGCATGGACTAAGAGCAATAAAGACAACTAAAACTGTACCAATCCATAGAGGACAAGAGCAAAAATTTACTCAGGGAATTTGAGGCAACTCAGGTTAACCCAGAATTATTGTTTATGTATTCAAACTCAGGTTAACCCAGAATTATTGTTTATGTATTCAAACGCCAAACATGATTAGCTGACATCTCCATTACTAAAAAAAGCCACCTGCCAAGCCAAGCACATGTTACTGAACCATAACAGCAAATTACTACTTCTTGTTGTCATATTCTTTTCCTGAACCTCTACTACTGCATGCAAACAATTCCTGATGTTTCTGTAAGCTGAGCATTCCTGCTAGAGCCAGTGAGGTGCTGAGCTCATTCCAAATCCGCTCTTTTGGAGCTATTTATTACACTGACAAATCACAGCACAAATTTTACCTTACATCATCTGGGGTGGATAAACTAGCAGGCAGGCAGGGAGGGCTTTTAAGGATGCACCTTCATCAAAAGCAAACAAACAAACAACCAAAACCATGCCCAAAACCCCAAAAACCAACTCAGCAGAAGCCAAGAGGAGAGATGCTAACAGTGTATACAGCACGGGTATGCTGAAATCTCCACCTGCGTGGGCCCCACTGAGGTAAGCAGAGTATTAAGTGGACAGACCCTGCCTCGGTTTGCTTACAGTCAGAAGAGAGGGATTAAACAATGAACTCTGGAGAACATTATCCCATTGCCTGGCTGGTTCAGAAAGAAGAGCGTCAAGTTTACTGTAGATTTTTCTATTTTGCAGTTTACCTTCTACGACTGCTGCTCCTAGAGTGGGAAGTTCTCACCTGAGCACTCTCCCCACTCCCTGCAACAGGTAAAGGAGAAAGTGGGAGCAAACAAACAAACTGACCAAAGGAGGACAGATTCCCCAGATTCATTTTTCCCCATGGGTAGCTGCTTTAACACACCAACATGAAGCATCAGTGCATGTGTAAACAGAGAATGTCTCTGCCACCTTTCCCTGCCCACCCCTGCCCCTGGGACTAGCAGGGACAGCAGCAGCTTTGCTGACATTAGGGATGGGGAGGGGAAAGAGGCAGACTCTGGTGAAGTCAGGAAGAAGACAGACAAGCGACAAACCCCTGAGCAGCTGTCAGCTCCGGTGGTGACGCAGAATGCAATGTACTTTTGGGGAAAAATTTGAGAATATAAAACTATCTCACCTCTACAGTTGGGTCTACAAGCCCATGTGTTCACACTAGATTTACTAGGTGTCACATCCAGTGGGTACAAGCAGAACCCATCTTCAGTTTTTTTCCTCTGAAAATGAACAAACTTTAAGTTGTTTTAAATTTTATTTAAATAAAAATGAAAACTATTGGACAACGTAACAGTGTTCTGGTGCGCAAGTGCATCGCTAGCTTCAAAAGTGTATATGTAATGCCAGAGATGCCTGACATTTGGATGTAACAGATCCTGAAATCCTTAGAGCAGATTGTGCCACGTGAAGTTTTGACTCAGAAGACACGTGCGGTCTGTCACAGCCGCTCGGTGCTCCCCAGCCACCTAGGGCTGCTCTAACATGGCCCAGCTGCCCATGGTCCCCGTGGGGCTGCAGAAAGCAAAGGAATGAACTCCATCAGCTTGAGCCGCAGCCTGCCCAGGGTCGCTGCTGTCACCGGCAGAAAAAACCTGCTCTCCAAGACCACAAAGGATATTTGAGTCTGCCTCTGACACCCGCCTGCACACATTCCTCCTGATTCACATCAGCTGTGGAGCCAAGTTCTACCAAACCCGTGTTATTAACCAGATGGCAAGTCTGTCTACGCTTCCCAACTACCACTATTGGTATTGGAACCAGGTGCCCCAAAAAGGAAACACGACGTAGCTAACTTTAAATGGGAGCCAGACTGCCCAGGATGCACAAAGACTAACCCTCTGCAACCTGTCATCACTGTCGGTCAGTCACCCTTATCTTTTAGATCCAGGGATATTACTGGGGATACAGTCAGAAGAGATCTATGCTCAAACACTTAGCTCTTCCAGTATTTGACATTACAGTATGCATCATACACAGTAAACAAAACTAAACTCTCTTTTACAGAACTGCAAAACTAAATTCAGTTTTTCCACATTTTGATATATTTCATTTCCTTCTAAACCTCCACTGAAAGCACTGGTCTTTTGCTAGGACACAAATGGCAACAAGCTTGATGGCAAACTTCCAGTAAGCCATTCTTAGGACGAGTGTGGCTTTTTGGCTTAAAGTCATCAGGTACTCTATTCTAGATAACAAAACCAACAACAGAAATCAGATGTGGAGAAACCATCCATCAGTACAGTGATGTCTCCCAGAGTCCTGCCCTTATATAAGAATAACTGGAAGTTCCTTTCTGCACAGGAAAGGAGTTAGTGTCATATCCAACATACAAAAACTGAAGCACCAAAAGGGGAGCGACCAGCTAGGAGAGATCCTTGCCAGGTACAAGCACAGGCAACAAGACACTCTTGCAAATTCCTTGAAAGCCCCAATACACACCATTATGGGGAGCATCACTGAATTAGAAAATAATAATAAATGATTTTTTTCTTCTATTTCCCTCTCATGTTTGAGTTGCTCTCTCTGACCTCATTCTACTGCTCATGATTTGTCCAATACAAGAAACTCTCTGGAATATGTTCTCTTGCATCAATGTGAAAGAGAGGGACGTGTCCAGAAGCCACGGCATCCCAAATAACAGTGAATGCAGAAATTCAATGCCTGCTTGGTCGAGGCATCCCCCTTCCAAGACCATGCTCTGTCCCACACCTCATCACCAACTCTGTCCTCCTTCTGCCTTGTCCCAAGCCTGACCAGGAACACTTAGGGAGGGGACAAATTCTTGTCCTTTGCCTTTCTAGGGCGACCCCGCAATCAACTCACCAGCACACGATCTCCAAGCCGTAAGTCCTTCTCCCCTTTTTTCACAGACCCACTGTCCGAGAGGTTAGATCCAGACTCGTTGCCCGTCTTCATGGCACTGTTCAGGACGCTCTCCCGCAGGGGGATGACACGAGTGGAGAGAGGTGGCGTGGCCGTCCCCGAGTGCAGTGACAAGTTCTGAGCTGTCAGGGAGTCCACGGAGGGGGCGTCGCTCCCAGAGCCCTCGGCCACCGGCTGCCGCGTCAGCTTGGACGGTCGCGTAAAAATCCCCTGCAGCGGCTGGCATTCAAAGTAACGTACTCCACCGACAGAGCCGTCATTCTTACCCACCGGGTCATCCAGAACGACCCCTGCCCACTGGCCCGGAGCAAACTGCGTCTCCCCAAGATACTGGATCACACCCGGCTTCACTCCATTTACCCAGACACGTTCGCCCACCACAAAGTCTCCCAGGAAATCATCGCCCACCTCGGCAACCTTTGAACCCGACTTCTCGGCGCTGGCGGTGGAGGCGGTACCCTGCTTGTGTAAAGGTGAGCCTGTGAATCAAGGGAAAAGAGGTTTTGGTATGAGGAGAAATCCTAAATAGCAGCCAAAACACCAGGAAAGGGCATTTAGGAAAAGGAAACATCTGGGACAACAACTTAGGTTGCAGGTTTACACTGGGCGAAGGTTAAAACCTGAGTGACCCTGTTACTTACACATCTTCCTTGGCAGGAAAGCAATCTGCACAGAAATCTCCATCTGCTGCCCAGTTTCTGCAGGTCTCATACACAACATAAAGAACCGACCCCATGTCTTCACCCCCCTTTACAATGCCCACTTACCCCCGTCCCGTCACAGCACCAAAGGGTATTTTGCACTGCAGCACTAGTGTGAATAAGCTCAAAAGGACAGGAGTTGTGCTAAGTGCTTAAGGATCAAAACTGCTGCTTTGAAGAAAGATTCCAAAGTCATCCTTTTATCCAAAAATTAAAAAAAAAACCAAACAAACAAAACAAACAAGAAAAAGAGAGTGAGGCACTGACATTTCAGTACCTGGCACTATGAGAACTCCATGTGTTTGGATGCAGGCAAACAGTCCAAGCGGTGAGAGTCCCACCAAGGGCACTAATAGCTCCTGTGGGACCATGCAGCTGCCTTTGCAAATTACTCCGTCTTCCCAGCCGCTGCTATGCCCTTTGCTGGAGCAGAACCTAGCAGCGAGCAGACACCTGGGGTATGTTCAATACAAACAGCGCATCTATAAACAGGAGGCATGTACAAACCCCTGCATGCACAGCCTTCCCAGGGCTCACACACCGTGCACTGAGCTCAGTAAAACTGCAATAAAGAACGCTCTTATTCCGGCATCAGCCCGTCAGGCCGAAGTCAGACCTCCAGCAACGCTTCGCTGCGCTGGGAGATGGAAAACTACAGGTGACACTGGAAATTCGCTGTCCTGCTCACACGCTCCAGCACACCCTTGATCGGCCAAACTCTCTATAATACACCAGCAGGCCCTTCAACATGTGACTGGCATCTGAAGGGGAACAAAGACAACCCAAGAAAATGAGTTAGCAGTGAGCCCACTCTTGCTGACACCAGTGTCAAACTCTCCTATCACAAACTTTGGGCTTTCAGCCTAGGCCCCCGGGGAATGAAAGACGAGGACATCTGGACTTCATTAAAACTCTCCAAAGGTTAAAGGGGAGGTTAAGTAAAGCCCTAAAAGAAACCACACAAGAGACGGAGGAAATAAGCTTGCAAAATAAGATCCAGAAATTCATATGCCGTGGACCTTCAGTCATCCTCAGCTCTTGGTAGCTCTGAGGTCCCAAGCGTGCTTCTCCCCCACAGCTGGTGTAGGGGGTGCGTGCATGAGACTCGGGCCCACACATCCCGTGCTCAATGAAAGCTACCTGGACTCTTCAGCCAAAATTTAAGCTGAAATTTCTGGGTGCCACCAACCAGAAAAACCTAAAGCTCACCCAGGAAGAAAATTTGATTTGCTACCACAGAAGGCTGACAGAAAGCTTAAGCCGCTGCAGAGACAAAGCAAACTTGAGTGCTTATCTGAAATGAACTGTGAAACTTGTTCAGCCTCAGCCATCACTATAGCTCAGCCGGCACCATTTCTACAGCTCTTTCAGAAGTAATGGGCCTGACAGATCAGGCTCAGCTCCTAGAAAGCCTGAAAAACACAAAAGCTCTCAAACCAAGTTACTTCAAAGCTTTGCTAAAGGTCTAATGTCAGGGGAAAGAAAAGAGCACCAGTGCTTCAGTGCTAGCATAAAGAACTTACAGTTTCTGCTAAACCAGCTGTGTTACGAAGGATTAATATTGACACTTTGGTTCTCTCATTAGACTCCAGAGTCAACACTCTTGACAAATCTATGGCACAATTCTACCAGTTTGTTTGTGGCTCCTGGAAGTCAGCAGTACCTCTGGCTGGTCTGAGCCTGATCTGAACAAGGAGAGACCAGCAGCTAAGACATGATCGTACATACCCCTCTTATGAGCAGAATCGCCTCCAACCTCCTCACCAGGCTGGAACAACTCTTGGCAAAATTAGCCAAACGGGGCACGTTCAAGAGGCCCATCCCGTGGTGGGCATATGAAGGGCAGTAGCATAAATACTGTTCCCAACTGAAAATGTTAGTGGCAACCGAGACAGTAATGCTCCCAGCAGAGCTCAGCCAGCTCCCTGGAAGAAACCTTCTCTTGGCCTTTGGGCCCTGCTCTTGAAAGTTTCCGCAGCCTCACATGCTCTCCATTAACTTTTTTCTTTGGCAAATGTCTGACATTCAAGCTTGTGTTACTCTCAATCTTGTAAGACAGTACATCAAAATGAGCTCCATTAGAGGCATGACATTACATCCAAGAACCAGTTTCACCTTAAAACCTGAGAAACAGAGACTAAGGATGCTTAGAGGTTTTGATCTTTACAAAGGGTTAGGAAGGAAACAGGGCTCCACCTGTGGGAACCATAAAAACAACCATAAGCAGAAAATAAGGCCACCATTTTCATTTCAATGCTTAATAGCACAAGATAGCAAAGCAGCCAGATTAGGAACCAGCAAATTAGATTTTAAAAAGACTCTTTCAGTTTAATAACCAGAGATGGCTACGGGGTTTATCGCCAACATGTCTGTGATATGTATCTCTCTCCTTCATGGGTATGAGAATAAATTAAATTAGAAACACAACTTACATCCTGGTTTCGTGCTCGGCAGAGTGCTGTAACACACAGATCTCATGCCTCCGACGTGTTTTCGACACACGTCTGCAATGTGCCAAGCAGAACAGCCAAATTCAACTCTACTGTATGGGGAACTATAAGCACAGAAATGTGGTGGGGTTCTGCATCTGTATTCACAAAAGATCAAAGCTGTTTTTCTAGTCCTACTGGAGCCTGAGTTTCAGCACACCAGCAGTCTTTATTATGGCTGTTAGTTAATGATCAAGATACAAGTTACGTTAGCTCTCACAAACACCTCTGCAGCATGGCTGGGATAAGTAAATGCTTCAGCAGCAAAGCTCCAGCAAAGAAAGGCAGGAAGGCTGCCCAAGGCTGAACAAACAACGTAGCAGGATTTAAAACCACATCTAGACTCACCGTATTTCACTGCAAGAGCAAACACCTTCAAGAACTGACTTGGACTGGGGTGGGGCAGGGGGGGGACCAAAAAAAGAACAATTCGTTGGACTCTTGGTGCAACACCGTGTTCCCCAAAAAGCCAAAATTTTAGTGGGACTTTATACACTCGGTTCTTTTTAGGTGCCTGTCTGACAGGCAGGGCTGTCAAACTACAGCAATTATAACATCTCAGGGAACCAATCTAATTACAGGCTCCCTGGCAGTGCAGTCAGAAGCTTTATTATTCTTTAGCATGAGATGAATTGTTCAAAAAGATAGGATTTAAGTGAGGAACTGCCAGAAGGTTCATCATCTTCATTATGGCCACATTGTAGAAACTTGGTATTTTACATGCCCTTCACTACCCACAAATAAAATAATAACTAAGCCACCAATTTTCCTACAGTGCAGCTAACAGGCTTTTGTGTACTAGGTTTTCAGAGAAGCCAAGAGTCACTATGATCAAGCTAAACTCATCCTTCTTGGCTTCAGGTCCGACGGACCCATTAACTAGATGGCCAGAAAACATCCAGAGTACTCCGAGCAGACTAAGCTCTGATCCTCCCAGGAAAGTATCTAGTCACCAGCCCTTCAGAAGGCAAAAGGTAGCGATGAGCAACCTGTCTTCAGTCCCATGAGTATCTTAGGATAGCCCATCAGCTGACAGCACTGCTTTCCTGGCATCTCAAGTTACCCACTCTCCAAGCAGCTCTTACAGTGTAGGCAAAAGCCACCCAAAAGCCCAGGATTCCTGAACTTTCTCCAGCCTACAGGCACCTAAAGACCTGGTCTATGCCTGTGTCGCTTGGATTTGCTGTTTCTGGAGATGAAAAAAATCTTCTTGTTCTAGTCAGACTCCCCAGCTAAACACCAAGTTCCAAGAAACTCACTAACAGCAAAGTGAGGGTACAGATCTCAGGTACAAAGTTGAGAGCAGAGTTACACAAGATAAAGAAACCCAGCAAAATGTAGACTGAGTATTTTCTACTCCAGTCCTGCTGTTACCTGGTGATGCTGATCAAGAAGCCACAGAAACTCTTTGAATGTCACTGTTAGGCATCTAACTCAGCAGCTCACCTGGAAGCCAGCGATGGGGAAGGCTCCTTCCTCCTTGGTCCAGGAGGATCTCCCTCTGCTGCTGTGTTCAACACAAACCTCGCTTGCTAGACAGGACTGCGACAGCACCTCCTCCCTCCTTCTCGCTGGGACCAGGCTCCAAGACACAACAAGCAGTGAGCAGGATCTCTTCCACTTGGGCTTTCCAACTTTACAACCCTATTGTGTTCATTAGCCAGCTCATTCTTTTCAGTTTAAATGGTCTTCCTGTAGGTCACAGCTTTCAGGGCTGAACAACAACTTATAAATCAAAGTCATACATAGCATCCGCTAAATGCGCTTCTTATCCAACTCTAAATCTCTGTTTTCCCTTTAGCTTTCATAAAGCCCACACATGACACCTTAATAATAATCACAGCAGACCTGGTGCTTAGGGCCCTTTTTGCAAACTCTTCCCACCAGTTTTAGGGGCCCACAGTGACAGGGCACCCCACACTGACAGGGCACCAGTACTTCAGGAGCCGAACAAATTCCTATCAGCCAAGAGCTGGAGAGTTTAAAGGTTTTAACTGAAGCTTTAGCCTGTTCACATGGCTCTTGTTACCGTGTCAATGAAAGCCATGTGTCCAAAATCCCTGGAAGTGCAAGGACTTCTGCAAACAGGGGACAGACTCTTCCAGCTCTTGGAAATGTCTGCTGTAGGAAGGTGTGATGAGACAGCTTCATACAGTACAGGAGCAAGAAACACCCCTTCAAGTAAGCTAAGAAAGTTGAAGCAGGAGGAACAGAGCACTTGCTCTGCAGCATCAGCAGCAATAACCTTCTTTGCAGGATCCCCCATGAGGTGCTCAGCCTCATGCTACGTTTAAGTGCCATCCACATCCAGCGAAACCATGCATCCCCTCACTCCCTCCACAACTTTCGACCTCCCACAGCACTTCAGTTGCTCATTTCTTAATACCAGGCAATTGAAACAAAGGGGAAAGAAATTTGTTTCTAAAGGAGAGGAGGGAGAGGAAGAGAAAAATAGTTTAGCATGAGAAGCAGTGCATAATGAGTGTTGCCCATGTATTTCCTACTCCCCGCAGAACCCTTTTGTAATCTTACCGCTCCCGAGACACATGCCAGGCACCCCAACTGCCAAAGGAATCAGAAATGCAACAGCCTATTGTGTTGCCATGGGAATAAGGAGACAGGCAGTTAATTGATAAAATGGAAGCACATTAGATTTAAAAAAAAAAAAAAAAACAAAGAAAGAAAATTAAAAAGAGAGATGTACCAGAGTAGCGTCTCATGCCAGGAAGAGAGGGAGAAATGAGAACACACATGATATTTGCAAAAGAGCTTTACAATGCCCCTAGGAAAGGTCTTTTTCCTTCTCCATTTTAATTTTCAGAGGTTTTTACCTTCAAATTCCACCACATCACAAGACAGCCTGACATGCGGCACAGAATGGCCTGTCCACTCCCAGGCTGTGTTCCCTCTCCACAGCAATCAATAAGCTTCTCCTCCACCAGCCAGCAAGAAAAGCTGTACCAGCCTTGCAGAAGCATCACTGTCACACAACCTGAAGACACTACATCCCCATCTCACTGGTCCATGCTATAGATGTCACTAACCTGTGACAGGGCAGCATGCCTTGCAGGTCATGAGCATCTCTCAACGTGCAGCCCTGCAACCAAACTAACTAGTCAAAAAACTTCGGTACCAGCTCTGCTCCCTCCCAGCCTGGGCAGGGCTTCAGGACAATCTCGTGACCAGGGGACTGTAATGCCCAGTTGAAGCCAAGACAGATTTTGTCAGCTGGAAAATCCCAGTGCTGGCCACAGGGGTGCCAGCTAAAAGGAATAATGTATGTTTTTACTGCCACAAGGATTAGGTAAGAGCCCAGGAGGCATTAGAGCAGCCTGGCTCAATGCTCAGGTGATGACACGGGGATGTGGTCTCAGCTGGGACATCAGACACTGTCCCTGTTCAAGCTGCAGCCTGTACTCAGGGCACCAAACATTTGTGGTGGATGATACTTTCCCATTCAACAGACCACCACCCTCCACTACGGGCTGGAGGGGTACAACAGCATTGTGTTGCCTTTACAACCAAGTACCTATCAGCTCCGGGCTTTTACCCGTTGTTTTTACATTGCAATTACTGTAAGCCTCTCTGCAATACCATTTCATCTCGAAGGATAACACTACAGAAATTCACCAACCGATGGAGAGCAGAGCTGATTAGAGCTTCCCCTGCAGAGAAGGGAACAAAGAAGGAGAGTCCAGAGCATCTGTTGTCGAAGTCTCAAGCCTTCATCCCTATCGACTACAGTAGCTGGTCTACCAGCCAAGAGACAAGGAGGCACAACCCGCTGCACCTCCAGGAGCTGCGCGAGCAGGGAGACAGGGCTTCACTTGGCAGCGTCAGCAGCAGCCACGCAGGCAGACGGGGTCTCCCGTGGGAGAAGGGCTGGCTGCCTGCTGCCTTCACAGCGCTGAGCCACGGTGAGGCCTCACCACATGGAATTTCTAGGTTCCCACACAGGGACTGGAGCTTCTTAAAGCAGCTTGGATTACATAAACATGACGTCGTTGGCAATCAAGTGAAAGCCAGCCCACTCTGCCGTACCCAAATTCAAATTATTGAGCACAACAACGAAGCAGCTGTTTTCTGCAAGATTTATCACAGCCCTTTCAAGCTACAGGATAAGGCACAAATAGCGAGGGAAGAGGTGACTGCGAGAGAGAGCAATGCTTTGCAGGCAATAGCCGAATGCCTGGCAGCACGCTGTGGGAGGAAGCGGCCTGAAGGATTTATGGCTGACTTGGAAACAACAACTGAAAGCTCTGCAAGTTCAAAGCTGAAAAGTTGGGGCTGTAATCTGGCATGGAGACGAGCTCTGCATCTGGCACCCTGGAAATCTATTGCCCCTGCTGTTCCCTGGAATAACACCCATGGTGTGGATATTAAGATGCGATACAACTTCAGCATCACTGGCTCTAGCTCCTTTGAAGAGAGGAGCCATACCTAGAGAGAAACCTGCAATGAGGAAGAAGGAAAAGAGGACAGTAAGAAAGTAAATGAGAATTATGAATGAGCAAGCAAAATCAAATGAGAACCACTGCAAAGCTGCTTTGCACTGAATGCAAGGAGATGCCCATTGAGGCAGATATTTGTCTTCACAAGGGCAGCTGGGAAGGGCACTGAACCTCAGACGTACCGAACAAAGGCTTTCTTATAAAGGTCTCATTCAAGAGGCTGACTGGTACGAAATCTGCCCTGCCACAGGCAAGACGTGCATTCTTGGTGCCCGCTGGAGACAGGAGGGATGGGGGACCCTGGGGTTTACCAGCTATGCTGTATCAGATCCAGTATAATTCTTTAAAAAAAAAAACCAAACCAAACAGCAAAGATACGTATTTGTCATGTGTGAGGATTTTAAGTTTTTCAAACAAACAATAGTATTCAACAAAATATGCAAAGCAGAGAGGTTTTGGCAGCACAGGGCACTAGGGAGGCAAGTGACTAGTAGAAAATGCACAAGTTTCTTTCACTGAGGGATAATTAACTTGCAGCATATGGATGGATCTATTCATCTCAAGATTACAGTCTTAATTTTTACATAATTATTATTTTTAAAACCATAAGTATATTCTTTCAACATTCATGTTTCAATACACTATTCAACATTTTCCAGTCTGAAAATAGGGCTCACCTATCACACCTCTGGAGCAACACCCCGATTTCCCAGAAAATAACAAAAACAAAAATCCCACAGTTTTAAGAGTGTTTCAGGTTTGACAAAAAGAACGGAGCACCCATGCCTTCCTCCCCAGCTTGTGCCACCCCCTGCCTCTAAAAATAAGTCACAGACATTTGAAAAACTAGGACTATGCTAAAGTAACCCCTGGTGTATTATACAGGCTTCGTTCTTCCATGAATAAATAATAAAATCACTTCAACTAGAGAATATTCCACTTGGAAGCATTGTTCACTTTATTCACCATAGCATATTTGAACTAGAGGATACAGGTTTCCATTTAAACAAGCCCTTAGCTGTAAAGATTCAGTAAGTCCTGTCCCCCCAGCCCCATATCCAAACTGGGTTACGTTGCCCAGACCATTGCAACTACTAAAAGACTTAGGGACAGAAAGGAGAGTTAGAAAGCAGCCTGGGGTAGCCCAGTCTGGTGATAACCCACGAGACAGCCCCGAGGGCGAGAACGCCAACTGGGGGAGATACACTTACAGGGATGGCTCCTACCCCGTACGGTGAGCTTCCTTCCAGCAGCCCAAACGATGCACCGCGTAACACAACCTCCCCTTGAATCACCCGTACGCACTCACACCCGTCTCCAGCTCGCCGGTTGCATAGCTGAAGTCACACCATATGTTCAGCTTCTTTATAAATCTAGCACAAAGCTAACTTCTTAGTCTTTTCTTTTCAAAGAAGCACGGAAAAGCTTGGGAACGAGCTCAGTCTAAACCCGCCATGTCTGCAAACCCCGGTACATACATACGTGCACAGTTGTCCGCGGTTTCTTAGGCTGTGGGAATTTGTAAGGCACAAGCGTGGTTTTGGGGCTGCTATTACGGAAGTGAAGACAGCTGCTCTCAGTGAGCTGATCCGATGACAAAAAGAAAGAAAAGGAGGCAGACACAGGTCTTTAATGAGACATTTATAAACGATTTCCCAGGCAGAGCACTGGCACTAGCACAGAGAGAGGAGCAGTCTCAGGACACCTTCTGAACTGGAGAAATTTATCTTGAGTACCAAACATTGTAAAGAGCAGCCAAGCAAAGCATAGTGCTTTCTCTCCACCAGAAAAGCAATCAATTCACAGCCTTTTCAAGTGCAGGATTTTTGCTCAGGCATCATTCCCACATAAAACCCACTCGGATGGACTCTGGTGCCATTCCTAACCAGCTCCAGCACTAACTGGAAGAGATGAGCAGCCAAGCAGTACATTGCTCAAGCAGGTGCACACGGAAAGGCTATTGGCTTATTCACTCAGAAATGATGGAATTAGCTCACTGCCAATAAAATGGAGAAGACAAGGTACGAAAAAATAGCCTGGCTTGGTCCATCAAGAGAGTAATTATTACTTTATGATCAGACTGGAGCCACACCAGGGGATCAGCAGTTCCAAGAACAACAGCCTGCACAGGGAACGGGATGCAGGAGAAGTTGCTGTGTGTGTGTAACTCAGGATATTTACTCACAGGACATAACCTGAGCAGCCATGCATGAGCGAACTGGCCATACCTCTAACAATCCAGGGGAAAGGAAGGTTATATGACCAGGAGAGACTCCGACTGTGGCTCAGACTGCCTTTGGGCACAGTACTTACTCCAGCTATGTAACAACCATCATAACCCTCTCTTACATGCTTACAGTGCTCAGATGATCCGCTTACTCTGTTCAAGTCAGGTCAGCTCTACTGTAGCACAGCATTTTGCCTGGCATGACAGCTGATGAGCCATGCCGCTCGTACCTGTGCTCCTGCTGCACTATTAGCTCAGGACCAGCAGCACTTCAGAGGCCTACATGCCCCCAGCTCAAGTTTAAAGCATCCTTTAATTCAAGCCAGAGGTGTATTTGCGCAGCTGGAAGTTACAAGCTCAGGCGAGCGCTCTGCTGACAACTGGGGGGCCTTCCCCTTGTGAAGGGCTAGACATGTAGCAATAGACCCCATCAGTAAGGTCTTCCTTACTCTTTCTCTTTTGACTGACAACTCATTTCTACCTGCTGACACTCAGAAACATTTCCTAGGTACAAGCACAAGCTTTTCTCTTGAGTTTCTGATATTACTTTGCTCTGCTTCCCTCTGGCAGGAGTTGGGCTAATCTTCACCATGACTGCTCTTTGCAAGAGCTCACAGCCTGCAGCCATGAAAGGTACTTTCTCATGCCCTGTCTGCAGCTAAGTCTTGAGGGAAAAAGTAAAAAAATTTAACACCTGACATGTAATAACGAGACAGGATGCTTGGTTAGCTCCTTATCGGCATGCTAGGAGAGGCTTGTTTTCAGAGTAACCAGCTACCCTGGAAGACAGCGGAGAGTTAAGCCACTGTTAATTGAACCACTGGGATGGTATCAGCAGAAAGGCACGCACCATGCTTTCTGTCTTGTATGTAGGTTTTTTCCCTTCTCAGTAGAAACATGACAGCAATACAATTATACCATCCCTTTGAATCATCCATCCGACTTGCCTGGAAGAGGGACACTTTAGGGGCCATGTGCAGCATCCCCAGGATCCCAGGGGAACTGCAGGAGAGGTAAAGACCAACATTTCTTAACTGCCAAAGAAACTTGTGCACAAGCCTAGGGCTGCACTGTGCTGAAACACAGCTTTGATTCATTACTTCATCAGCCATTTATTTTTGCAGCCATACATCCATGCGCAGATCACGCAGACTATACATCTCCCGCAAAAGTCACACAATAGACCGATTGTACACAGATCCATGCTATGCAGAACGCAGAGTTTGTTGGGCTGTTTTTGTTTTGCCTAATCTAATAAAAAGGATATTTGAGAGCAGATTAACACTGAGTCATCTACTTTATTTCAAATATCTGGCTTAAACAGCTAAATATCCAATTCAAAAGGCAATGAGCTGTACATGAACAGGCGCTGTTTGCACAAAATCCAAATCACCTATTTGCAGTCGGCCTAATCTTTTTTTTTTTTTTGAAAAAAAGCATGACCATGATCCAGATTTGACCCTAAAAAATATCTGAGCTATGATACGAACATAGAAACCCACAGCAGGTATCTCAAACCCAACAGCTATACATCTCAGTGATCACCAGAAACGATACATTATACCCTTCCAGGGGTGGTGGTGGGTGAAGTGAGAAGCAGTGGTGGTAGTGAAATCCATAATGTGACATGAGAGATCATGGACAAAGCTGTGGGAGCTATCTGAGCTGTACAAAAATCTCAGCACATGGTCCCACCAGGCACCCTGACTACTCTTAAGCACACAGTATGCTCCCAATCCCAGTACATCTTACTGGTTTGAAAGACTCACATGTGAACTATCCCTCTCTCTTATGCCACTTCTGAAGAAGTTTATCAGATGATCAGTTTTACGCTTTTATCCTCTGAATACACCTGGCCAGGACAGCAGTCAATCAGTGAGGATGATGTCCCCAAGCCCTTTTTAGGGGTCAGGACTTTCTCAACATCATACCATCCTTATCTGGAATTTTTTGTTCAGAATCTGCATCAAGCCCTTCTAATTTCTGGCAGGTTTTTTTGAGCAAATGCCTCCAAATATAATATTCTGCAATAAGCAGTTCCATGAAATAAACAATACATAAGGCTCCTGTCATCTTCAGGGATGTGAATCCTAAAAAACTGTGCAGGTTTCAGTGTGAAATATGACAAGCACACCCCAAGTGCAGAACTGAGACACTTGCCCTATACGCTCAATGACTGCATACCCTCAGCCAAATTACAAATGCACTAATGTTTACAGACACAGCACTTCAGACAATGAAAAGACCAACGGGAAGCAGCGTCAGAGGGGGAAGCTGCTGCTCCTGGTGCCAGGACCGGGAGGGCAAAAGGCCAGAAAAACCTGCTGGCCAGATTAACTGTTCCACTTTCACCTCCGAGTCACAGGATGACATGGGGCAAGACCTAGTTCTCTTAAATTGTCTTGTGTGTAAAACAGGGATAATACCGACCTACCTTACAGCCCCAGGCTTCACAGGTGGTGGTGGAGCATTCGGGGCGTCTAAACAGAGAGGTTTCGTATGTGCAGAGCAGGCTTATAATTGCAGAAAGTGAGAATAACTTACAGCTCGAGCTTGGTAGGAATTCACAAAGCAGCTTGGGAACACTCCTGTAGGAGCGGTTAACTCCTGCGTAACATTGCCCTGCAGATTAGAGCACTGGCAGTACGCTAGATCACACAAATTAACTCCCGAATTCTCGGTGCACGTTCGGTTTTTAAGAAGTACTCGTGGCAAAGTTCATCACTGCCTTCCTCTGCAGCCACTTAAAATCCCCATGCACAAATATTTCCTTTCTCACAAAGAATTCTGTAAAGACCACGTGAGTAAAGCGCTCTGCTGTGTCCTCTGGGCCATCCATAACCCAGACATAGCACACCGGACACACATTTGCATTGCTGGAACGGTCACATTTCGTAGTAGAGAGACCATCAACTGTGCTCTGAATGGAGTTGCTTAAGTCACAGACGGCCCAATTTTGACAACTCTTATTATTTTATACTGAGTACTGTGATACATGGAGTTTTCTTACAGACTTCGCTACCGCATTAAAAAACAATTTCTTACTTTTTTATAAAGATGCTAAAAAGTAATATCCCCTTAAAAGAAAGTAAATATCCTACTGAACCTAAAATCAGAGATAAATATCTGTATTCTAAATATTTTAAGGCTTTTGCGGAGTCCAATTTGCTTATTTAACTGCTTGCAAGGAGGATGCTCACATGCAGGGTCAGCGTGCAATGGTCAAATCCAACCAATAGCCAATACTATGTAGCAACAGTCTGATGCCGCTGTAATCCTATGGATTCTCATCCCAAATCCATCTCCGCCAAAGGGAATCTTTCCTTTGATTTCAATGAATATTGGCTCAGGCCTCCAATGATTAATCTGCTCTTGCAGGATCAATTGTTCGAGGCAGAACACGCAAGAGCAGATTCTGCCCCAAAGCTGCACCTTTACTCCGATGGGTGTAACCGCAAGGGTTCTGATGTTACTGCAGACTTACACCAGCCCAGCTGAATAGGATTTGGTTCATTATATTCGAACCACCGTAAGCTGAACATCTGTGGGAAGCAGATTTTCTTTCCCTGCTGTTCTGCAAGGAGCTACAGACAGAGAGAACAGGAGGGTGTCTGACCTCCATATGCCTTCAGTGTGTGCTCGCATCTCATTCTACCATAAGCGCGCTGAATATTAAGGATTAACTATATCAAATCCTTCTAAGAACACCTAATGATTAAGACAACTAAAATCAGACTGCCAATTGTCTCTAGATGTCACCTGTAAAGCTGATTAAGTCAAGATTGATTCAATGCCCTTTTATATTGTTTAGAATGCATCAAACCATTTCTCCTTGGGAGGCGAATGCTGCCAAAGGTCCTTTCCCTCTTCAAGAAGGAAACCACCACCTCCAAAAACCCGCTAGAAACCCCAGTACCAAATGTATTTCAGGCTGCAGAATGGCAGAGCGAGGGGCTCATGAAAGGGACCTGTGAGCTGAATACAAGCCCTATGCAAATAGTCAAACGGTTGGTCCACAACCATGCTGGAAAACATTTGGCTTCTGGGTATGCAGTGGGGATTAGAAACAAATACGCAGGGTCTCACAAGAGCATCAGTATCCATGAGCGAGTGGATTTGTACAGTGACGTGACCTACATGCAGGGCACTTCAGCCACCCACGGTAACGATGAACGAACACGCTTAAGCTCTAACAGTCACTCAGCAAAGCTTCTCCGGCGGTTGTCGCAGTTCCTGCACCTCCGCTCCACTGACCATCAGCCACCATCCATGGTTCCGCTCCCAGCCTCACTTCTCCATTTGAGCTGTACATCAATCCTAAATCAGCAAACCAGCAACTCTCTTTTGCAGTTTTTCCTGTGCAGCCCTTGAAAACACACTCTTGTTTTCTTTCAGATATCTGACAACTTCTTGAACAGATGAATGTCTGTGCGTATGTGGATACTGTAGTTCTTACTACTAATTGACAGATAATCTGCTGATACTGTAGTAGTCAGAGGCATTTGATTAACACACGCTCATTGGCACTTCGTCCTCCCACTTCCCCTGGGAACTGAAGATGCTGTGTACACAGCCCCATTAAGATAAAGCCAGACCTAAGCAAACTTCACAGACACCGATGATGCATTTCCAGCAATGATCACTAATCTGACTCGAGGAATATCCATTCACGCTTGCAGCATGGATTAAATTGAGGACAGCGCTCAGATGACAACTGACAATATCGATCGCTCCATGAGGGCTGAAGCAAAACAGCAAAAACAAACGTTTTCTAGAAATAATAGCAGCCTCTGGCCCCACGATGTGGGGTCTTTTCTCTCAATTCGCCAGTGCACAACACCCCAAGTTAATATTAATCAAGAGCCACAAAGCCTTTGAATAGACAAGAATTAGCTTCCTATGTCTGTGCCAGTCAATCAGCTGCTCCGGACACTACAATCCCATTCCTTTTGTTTCAGACAAAACAGTAGTTTCGTGTCCTTCATATTTATTTGGGAATGAGAATTACTAGATTGACACAAAAGCAGACAGCCTCAACACTCTTTCTTGCAGCTCTGTAAAAAGCCTGTGTTTAAGACACTGCCAAACCATCAATGATTACCTGAGAATAACCTTTCTAAGCTCTCTCTTATCACCGAGGCATGAATTCCTCATCAAGGACACCTTCCCTCCCTCTCTTTTACTGCAAAATAATCCTAGAGGCAACAGAAATTACTTCTTGCTATGCACCCAGCCAATGTACTCCAACAAAACCTTGAGAAAATTGAGGGGCAAACAACTGATTTCCAAATTAATTTACCAAGATGTTGCCGTTAACCCTGTTGCAGATAAATAAAAAGAAACAAAGATTTCCCACTGAGGGAGGTAAGAGCAAGGCACTAAACCTACAGAGGAGCAAAGGTGGTGGTGAGATTTAGACTCCTCCAGCAGAATTCACGCAGGTATAGCTCATTAATGATGGGGCTTAGATGTACGCAAAGAGACTTATCAATACAGAATTGCTGAGTCTCTGAAACAAGAAGCAGCCCTCAGAAGATAACTGCATTTCTAGAAAACAAATCAGAACACAAAGCTAACTCCCTACCCACCCCAAGAGACTCAAAACCAGATTCAACCCTGATAAAAAGATTACGCCACACAATTTTCAAAGGAAACCTCCTTTAATTGCAAAGGGGGACCTGGGACGTAACCCATGGAGTCCAGTCTGTCCAAGCCTCTCTTGGCCTCTTATTCTCCGATGCTAGGAGTGACTGATCACATTCAGGCTGGAGTGACAGCTCTGACCACGCATCCCACCTAATGCAAACTCGGCAACTGCACCCAGCAAACCCGTCCCAGCTGCTGCCTGAACAACGTGAAGCTCACCCCCTCAGCACAGCAGCAGCTATCCCCCAAGATATAACCAGCCTCAGCCGATTAGCGACCAGAAACCAAGCGCAACTAACTACGCCAATAACTAGCGCAGCTCAGGCTTATAAAACCCTCATTACAACACACTTAGTTTAATTACCCTGTGGAGCCAGTCACGTAGTGCTCTGTAATGGCCCTGTGAGTGCTCCAGTCTGCTCCGCTTTTATTTTTTGTGAACAAAAGTGTCATACGGTGTTTGCAAAGGCAGACATTATGCCAGCAAATATTAATAGCTCTGTGCGCTTATTTTTCATCAAAAATGACGTATGTACACTTATATGAAAATGAGAGGGCACTGCCAGGCTCCTGGCAATGCTGTGTAGTTTAGCTATCAAAGTATAGTTTTTGGCAATAAAACTAGGCACCCACTGGGAAAGTTTTGATACCCACAGCCATGCCGAAATATGATATTCAGGTCACAGATACTTGCACCTGCCCATTCAGAAAGACAGGATCCATCTGCAAAATTCAAGATCTAGGCCAGATTCAGACTGGATGCGTTTTAAGTCTCACAGAAAATATAACCAGTTTTGGCTTTTTTGCCTCCAGCGCTGAAGTCCCAGTGTTGCCCAGCTCCATCTGCAAATACCAATTTTCCTTTTTTTCTCTCCCTTTTGCCAGAACTCTTTAATTGAAGAACAGATTTAAGAATCATACAAAGCACTGTAAATGAACGCCAGAGGCAGCTGACAGCAAAACGCAGTATGAAAGGCAAGACTTTTTCCTCTAACCAAGTTACTCTAGTGCTGCTCTGAGCAGACAAAAAACACTCTGAAATGTGAACGCTTCCCTTCCCAGCGGCTTTCACCTGTTCCACCAGCTGGGAGGGCTGTGTGGACCCATTCATCATAGCTTCCATTCTCTCCATCTTGCAACTCCAGGCAAAAGCAGGCTTTTCCAGGAGGAGGGTGGGAAAGAAACCAAGACGTATGAGCTTTGCAAGTAACAAGAAATCCAAACATTATATTGAGCCCTTTACCAGTGACCCACACCTTTTGCACAGAAACCTCTCTTGCACATGGGGTTGAGAGCAGTAACTTTCTTTACTTGAAGCGTGGGAAACAAGCCAACATGTTTGTGGGAAATCCTCTCCTGAGACAGCTAGAGATGAATTTTCAGTCTGGTTTTAAGGAAAATAGTTACCGCAAAGCAGCAGGACTTATTTTTTCCATTGTTCCAGCTTTATGGGAGAGAAGGGAGGGGGATAGTCATTGTGGACACCACTCAGAGGCTAACGTTTTCCAAGAATCCATGTCAGGTGCCAGTCCCCCACTGACTTTCAGTGGAAATGACCATTTCAGCTGTCCCTCACAAAAAAAACCAAAAAGCCCCCACCCACAACAAGCCAATGCACCTAACCCAGAATACCACCACAGAAAGCCCTTACACCTCATGGGTCTTTGAAAGGGCCAGCTCAGGCAGGAGACACAATAACTCTCCACTCTAGGAAGGTTCAAAGAGCACACTCCACAAGCTGGTAGGAAACACGGGCTCTGAATAAGTTTTTGGGAAAAAAACCTCTGATGTTGTAAGCCAGCTTGACACATGTGCTATGTGCCACGTAAACCCATTACACTATGACTACATCATATTTAGTCTCTATAGAAACCTACAGCCACGAATTGTGAAATTCTACATACATGCACACACAGCACCTTACATCTGCATCAAGCCTCTGTTCTGTTGCATAAGATGTGAGCTGTCAAGAGTACATGGAAATGTTTTCCAGGGTACATCTCCACTGCCTGGGAAAGGAAGAGAGATGAGAGATGGATGAGAGACACTTGACTTTCTACAAAAGAGTATGAACAGAGTGCTGGGGAAAAGAGAACGAAGAAATCAAAGCATCTTTGTGTATTCCAGACTAAGAATAAAGGAAAGTACGTCTACTTGCACTTCTGCAGACGAGACCGATCAGCTTATGGGAAGGTAGGAGGAAGAAAGTGTGAAGCTTTTCAAAATTCATTTGTATCTAACGGCTCTCTGACAACTCTCAGGTATAACTGGAGAAGGAGATCCTTCTTTTGACACCCAGCCTGGAAGATACAATGTCAACCTGAGGTCTTTCTGAGCCAGGGCCGGGCTACCAGAGCCAAGAGACAGCTACCAGAGCCAAGAGATTGTACATTGTTACAGTTTAATTCTGCACTTTTAGATTATGGATTTCTTTGGCAACTATATTTCAAGCTTTTGAGATTTCCGTCTTCCCCCAAAGTAGCAAATTCATAGAGATCAATGTTGCAGCTCTGTATTTCGTAATCCAAACCACAGTGGTTTTCTTCCATCAAGCTGCAGGGCTCAGGTGGTTCACCAAATGCCTAAGAAAACAGAGAAATCTCTTTTGGCATTTCTGGCAAGAAACAGGTAAGTGTGGAGGCAACACACGAGTTTGGAAAAATCCAGTACACTCAGATCCCCTTGGAGCCAGGCAAACGCCGAGAGTCTCCCAGGAAGCACTCTCAGTGCACAGGCACAGCTCACAGAGCTCATGGAAACGCTCAAAGACAGCACAGAGCAGAGCTCATGGTTTCTGCAGGGCTTCTCTAATGCCTCGCATACAGCCTCCTTCATGCAACTTTTTAAGACCTGACGTAAAGCTTGGTGTCTTTAGAAGATCTTTCCATCCCAGTAGACACCCAATACATCACGTGAAAGCACTTTTCTGGACAGTGACAGAAGTGGGAAGAAAGGCAGAAAAAGCCTTTGCAGTATGGACATTAAATGCACAAAAGAAAACTGTTTTCAGCCTCTCCATCTCTGCCATTGTCCCTCTGTACATTAGAAAGACTCCAATGCCGTGACAGTGGGGAAAGCACTCAGTGCTGGCCGCAGGCGACCAGACCTAACAGCCCTCAGGCTGGTGCATAGTTACCTCCTCTGGGTAAAGCTGCGTTATCAGTACTGCTGTGAATTAACAGCAGTGATGCACATAGAGGCCAGACGTTGAGTGATGCAGGTTAGCAAGACAGAAGGCTGAGGATGGGGCAAAGCTCCATCACCCTCCTGTGGCCCTGACCTGATTAATCCCAGGAAGGGTAATGAAATCCAGTCTCCACGGCCATCTACCACCAGATCCTTCAGCTGCAGACGTCCTCAAAGTTTACATCAGTACCTGCTGTGGTTGGGATTTTAGTGATGCGGACACTTGGCTCTGAAATAGAATTAAACCACTTTGACAGAAAAAAAGAATATTTTCTCTCGGAGTTTTTCCCCACCAGAGGCTGAACCTCATGCTTGTCTGTGCTGTCCCTGGGCCCCACAGCCAGCATAGATGCTGCCCCTCTCAGAACAGGGCACACAGGCAAGTCAACAGGGTTTTGGGATACACACTTTGCTCACCACTTCAGATTATCATTGGAGAGGAGAGGAGCAGAAGGCAGCAAGGGGCTGGCCAGGCCTTTGCAGGAGGAAAAGTGGGCACAAGCCATGCATAGACACAGCCGTAGCTCATGCAGGACACAGAGCAAGAAGATGATGCTAGGGATGACATCAATGATGATGCTACAAGCCCTATCGCAGCTATCCACCTAGCACACGCTGGGTAAACAGCCCTGTTACGCTCTGTTCTCACCTTCCAGGTAGGAACAGCTCAGTGCTGTGATTGCTCCGGCAGCTCCGCAACTCCCGAAAGCCTCCTGCACCATCCCAAGAGGCAGAGGAACAGCAGCACAGCCCACAGCACAGTGGTTGCACAGTACCAACCCACCATCCCACGACTTCGCCCCTTCTCCACACGCACATTTTTCCAGGAATAAAACTCATTTTAGAACTTCTCAGGCAAAGGTAAAACTCAGTTTGGTGTAGCTTCTGCCCGCACTGAGCTGGCTTTGCTGCGCATCTATCGCAGTGACAGATGGCTATAGCTGAACAAGGCACAAAGAAGCTCCAGCAAACAAGCGCTGCATTCAGCTGAAAGGCTGCATCGGACCCCCGTGCTGACTATCGGTGCTGACTAACTCTTTCATACCGCAACACACGCACCGACTGTGTTTGCCAAGACGCCTCTGTGCAAAGCCTCCAAGGGGAAGACAGGCCTCAGATCTTCTCCCTCATTTTGGGTTTTGATTTTTAAAGTGATAAAAATAAACTGAAAATAACTCCACACCACACTGCAATTATAAATCCAGCATGAAGCACCATGAGAGATTCACAGCTGGTAGCTAAATAATCACTTCACTGGAGTCCTTCAAGTTCATTTCTCAATCACAGCTAGGTGCTAGGAGAAACAAGGGGGAAATACAGAAATGGATCTGGGGGTATCTTCAAAATAAACAGCCAAACCTGTAAAACTTGTACTAAGAATTTCCCTTGTCAATTTGCGCTTCCCTCTAACAAACAGATATAAGGAGACTTCAGTATCTGATTGGATACTAAATCAAGAAATTAGACTTTCTGATATTAAAACCCACTCAAACACAGAAAAGTGCAATTGAAACATTTATCTGTACATCCAGGGCCAAGTCCTCAGCCAAGGAAGAGCAGTGCTGCTCCACTCCCTACAATGCTGTATTACACCGAAGGATCTGGAACTCAGCCCGTGATCTCATGCAGTGACTGGCCCCTCAAACAAGACCTTACACATGTGCAAAAAGCCGAGTTAAAACTACGGCTTTTACAATACTGTTCAAGGAAAGAATTTACAGAGTCAGAGAGATGATACATACACTACCAATCACTGCAAGAAGAGAAAGCTCAGCTGAAGAAGTCCGTGAGCAAAGCAGAGCCCCTGATGTGTAACAATGGAGCAGAGCCAGGGTCGCTCAGCAGCAAGCGGAGTCTTGGCATGGAAGTCCTGGGCAGAGGTTGCGCCTGAAGCACCCTCTCAAGGGAGGGTGTTCATGGGACAAGGACACGTGCCCCAGAACAACAGTAACTTCACAGAGGTGGGGTTTTTTTTTTGTTGTGTTTAAATAACTAACACTTCTGCATTACTCTGACAAGAGATAGCATTGTCTGGTGACCCTCATTTTTGCAGTATCGTTATCACAGACTAATTTGTCATAGCATGCTAAAGCAAATTTTGTCCGATATTATCCCCTCTACTAAAAATGTTGTCTGACAGGTACACTGCTTTCCTGGTTCTGCCAAACACTATATATTTTTGGGACTGAAACATATAGCAAAGTAACCAGGCATAGAGGAAGTGGCCTGAATTATTATGGGACAAGAGGCTGACAGGTCTCAAGAAGCAACCAGCGACATTCTCAATTGAAAGTGTAATATATTGAACGTACAAGCGATTGATAGGATATACATCATCTTGATGCTTTTCCCCAGAACCAAGAGGAAAGCCTTTTCTAACAAAGCGAAACAAAAAACATTACATACAAAACTTGCACCTTGAATATTTGCTAAATTATATCTGTCTTGGTTTAACCCCAGCCAGCAATAAAATATCTAAATAAACCCAAAAACAACTCAGCAGTCAAAGCAGCCGGAAAAATGAGTCCTAAGCAAAACACATCTCAAATGCTTTTGAAGTGTTAATCATACTGCATAATGGCAGTCTGAATAGCTTATATATATACTGGATATAGACCAACAGACAGTAAAGCATGTGTACGTATGTCTAGGTAAGTCATCATTCAAATCCCAGTGCTTCAAATGATTCTGTTCAAACAAAGGCTCTAATTTGAGGTAATTGGCGCAGGACACATCACCTTAAGTGCCTGGTTTTTACTCTTGCATTATCACAGGCCAGAAGCAATGGCTATAGGACAGTGTTTCAGAAGGTCATGGGTGAGGTTCCTATCTGCCTAATCATGACCAGCTCTTCAGATGTTAGTGTCTGTACAGGTATGCATATGCAAACAGGCAAGACAGGGGGCAGCACCTCTCTATGTCAGCCCTCAATACCAGAGGATCCATCTGTCTCCCACCCACTCCACAACCTGCCTGGTTTGTGTGTTAGTTGGAAGAGGGAGGCCATTTACTCACCCCATTACACTTGTTTTGATCCATGCTCACAATCAGCCTATGTACAGATGGGGAATTTTAGGTCCTACTGAACACTGGCACCACAAGGCCTTTGCCTTTAAGCCAGGTAATCACCTGGGTCAGCTCATGCCCCTGCCAAATCAAGTCCTTACCTTCTTTTGAACCAGTGGTGACAGCAGCTGCAGTGGTCCCCGACGCCCGTCCCACCGGGCTGGAGTGCTTCCCAGCCCTGCCAGGGATTTTAAGTCCACTTGGCTTCAGCATGTTTGCTGTCTCCTGTATCTCAGGCTTGTATGGCCAATGTCTCAAAGAGCGGTCCTGGTATCACCCTTCAGGCTTCTCGATGATGGACCTCTTCTTCCATTGTCATAGACCTGGGAGAACAAAGCACAAAGAAATCAGATAGGGAATGGGTGGGAGAGCACCGAACAGGCTCCCGGAAAGCAGTGCCCAGCTCCCTCCTCACATCCCTAGGAGAGTCAGGATCTTTCATTTCTTCTCCTGTAAAACAAGGGTGATCATTTCCTTCATCTCCTATCTTCATGTTCTTTTCCTCCATCTTGCAGTCTCACTTTAACCCTGGAGTTCTGGATCAAAGCTGAAACCTCCTAGAACCACCAAACAAGAATTTAAATTCAGCTTGGGATTTGAATGACTGAAATTGTTGACTGATTTTAAGTTCTAAGGTCTCAGTTCATGCATCAGCCAAGACCCAGTTCTGCTGTCAGGGCCCTTACCAAAGGCACATTAACAACCCTCAGCACTAGACCTTTGGTGCATGGCCCCCATTTTCACCAATCTTCATGGCAGCGTCTCCAAATCGACAGAAAGAGAAAGGAAGATGCCAGTGTCCAAGATGGGGCTTTCAGCTCCTTTCCTTAAGAACAAATCCAAAACCTTGTTACAGAAAAAGGGCATCTGATCCCATGGATTTGCAGTAAGACTGAAGAAAAAAAAAAAAAAATCTTTCTGAAACCTAAGCATGACTCTACCAACTAGTCATTAGTGAAGTCACATAAGCCTTCCCAATGCCATTCCCTTCCCGGTAGGCAAACGGAATAAAACTTCCAAATTCCTTGCAAGGATGTTGCATTAACAAGCACACAACTCCTCAAGCAAAAAGTTTTACAACAAGAAAAGAAAAAGAAAGGAAATGACTAAGTTGCTTAAAAAAATTGCAAAAACATTCCAAATGGATAAAAAAAAAAACATCAAAAAAATTGAGACTATCAGCCAAAAGGAAGCTAAGGCTGGCTGACTGAGCAGGCTGGGATGCAGAGGGAAGAAGGCGGCAGCAGAGTGAGCCAGGGACAACGCCGACATAACAGCAAAGTGAACTGCAGGGAGAGCAAAGCAAGGACCAGCCAGAGGCCAGGGGACAGCCAGACCTCCTTCCTGGGCCAAGGAAGGAGGTAGCCCGCTGCAGGCAGCACTCCAGAGAATTAACATAGCAGAGATTTACAGATGCTGCGAGGGGGGAATTGCAATAGCGGGGACGGGAAGTGATTAAGGCATGAGTAAGGATTTCAACACAGGCTGGGTCAGAGCAAGGGGAAGGCTGGCAGGGCTCCAGGGAAAGCTGCAAGCAGACACAGAGGAGGAAAAACCGCAAGGAGAATTCCAAAACTGTGTTCCTGAGGGCTCACAAATATGTGAGACACCAAAGAGCGTTTCAGCAGTAAGAGTCAGTCGTCCCACACCAGCTTAAAGAGACAAAGAAAGGAGGGATCAGCAGAGACAGCCTGGGGAGGGAGCCTGAGTGAAAACCCAAGGGATCAAGCTCCATCTCTTCCCCATGTCCCCCCCAAAGGATGTTCAACACCTGGGGTGGCTTCAGACACCTGCAGACAGCACCAACTAGGGAGTATTTAGCTTACACAGAAGTCAGGGCTGTTTATGAGAAGTGGGATGCTCAGATCACATCACCAGCAGCAGGAACAATGGACAAGAGCAAGCAGTTCTTGTTAAGGAAGAGAGAAAACAGCCGTCCTGCGACAGAGCCAGCAAGGACCAGATGCAGTCACAGAGCTGGACAGGAGGCTGCAGTGTCCAGCTCTATGCAGCATATAATAGGGAGACAAGTAACAGAATCTGGAGGCGAGAAACATTGATAGCCCGGTTCCTCCTATCTGTCAAGCCATCAGTCATCTCCCTCCCACCCACTCCATCTCAAATGACACATTTTGCCCAGGGCTGGCTTTGATTTTACAGAGCAACTTGATTTCTAGCACTTCTGCTGGTAGGTGATGTGCTCTACCAAGAGATCTCGCCCCATCTCTATCACCTTCAACCTGAAGGTTTGCTCTCTTCACAATATGCCCTAGATTTACACATCTCATCGCCCGGTCCTGTCTTTTGGTTACAAAGTCTGATGCTGTACTTACAATTAAACGAGCTGGGGATGCTGGTTCTTGCAGATAAAACACGATGGCTGGTTGAATCCACAATCAGGAATGTGGATGGGGGAAGGATAAAAGGACACAGGGGAAGGATAAAACAGTAGTAGAGAAGAATTTAAGCAGGAGAGGGTGCCAGAAGAACAAAAATATTTTACAGTTTTTCAGGCCTCTGTTAGAGGGAGTCTCTGGATCCCTAACTTTGCAGCCAGAACCACAAAAACTTTAGGGAGACAGTGAATTTAGTTTGTTCCTCTATTTTGCTGCTCATCTATGAAGAGACAGGGAACTTCAGTTCATTCTCCCTCCACTACTCATTATCCCTGAAGATCAGCTGGCCACGCAAGTCACAGGATATTGTGGTATTCTGCTCCTTCTCAGGATGACTGGATTTTATTTTTGCACAGGGGGAAAGAAATAAAAGGAAGTGCATTCCCGTTGCATAAAGATTTCTGCCAGAAACCTTTATGCAAACGCATTTGCTTTCAACATACTAATGCTGAAAAACAAATGAACTCCACAGGCTGCTAATTAAGCCACTCCGAACAGATAGCTTCTTTTACCCTAAAATACAATCACCACAACCAGTTCGTGGCCACCCTTGCTGGGGTCTCCCCACACACCAGATTCAAAAACTTCTGAAACGTCACCCTGCATCACAGCCAGCTACCCCGGGCCCAGCGGTGCTCGCTGCATGCCGGTTCACGGGGAAGTCTGACGGGGGCTAACTCGCGTATCTAAAGTGTCATTCTCATCTCCGCGAGCTGCAGACTGACCAAAGCCAGGAAACAGGGACGACTGCCTTAGCGTGTACCTGCATACTCGTTATCACACAGGGAAACGAGGATGAACCTGAGTAAATTTTACTATAAATGCAGCTTGATAGAAATAAGTAGATAAAAATAGACGCCTGGGACATTTTTAAAGAAGTCTATGCCTGGTGCTAGGGACAGACACGCCTTCTCTGTCACCAGTTTCTCCCCTACTTCAACATAAAAATATACAAGCAGATTTTTAGGAAGCTCTGAAAGCCAAGCACGGAGCTCTTCCAAATTACACCATTAGGTCATCTTTGCCACCCAGAGCAACGCTGCCCTGAGCCATCCAAGTCCCACATTAGCTCCCAACCAAGTGCTGCAGATTTTGTGCTGCAGAAGTACTGGTCTATGCCCCAGGCCAAGGGTATCTCCACAGGGCACTGCCCTGCTCCCTGAGAGACAACAACTTGCTATCAGCTCCTGTATTGTACCCTCAGCATCCCAACAGGCTCTATTAACAGAACCCTTCTGAAAAATCTGTTTCCAGCAGTAGATGCTGAACACAGGCATATACGATGCCGCTTGTAGTGTAAGAAACACATGAGCCATTTTCTCTTTCCTACTCCCTGTATTACCTGCACAAGCTGTAAGCTTTGCCTTCTTGTATAACTTCATGGAAACGTGACTTTCTCCAGACACGCTGACAAAAAACCCCATCTGCCCCTGTGGGTACTCCAGGGCCACCAGCTCTGCTTATTCTGGTTTTGTTCCTTTTCCAAGATGACAAAGATTACAAGGAATTTCTAGATCTCTGCTAGATTCTTCCTGCAATCTTTTCGTACTGGGATGAATGGTTCTGTCTGTTCCCACAACCAAGAAAAGCATCCCAGGAATGCACAATATGAAAGCCTGCTTCAAATGACCAAAATACTCTGTTCTCCATTCTTCCATCAGAAAAGGGGACAGCTGGATCTGAGTCACCTAGGCTCAGGTTCAAAAAGGGGCACAGTTCTCAACTAAGTACAGACGTACATCCAAAAAATACCTTTCACCAGGAGCAATATATCTGGATACGCAAGTATCCATAACGCTGGCCGGGCATCAGAACAGCACACAATAAAAACAGAAACAACTGGAGGTGCTCAGACTTCAATTATTTCTCAGGTGTGGTAGAGGAATAACACAAAACAAGGGCTGGAAGCGAAAGCCTTTGTCAGTCTTGGCAATACAGCTTATCTGCAAGTTTCTCTGCTTCACCCATCCCTCCTACCCTCAACAAGGCACACGAGTACTTGCTTGCCACGTGAATTACCATCACATTCAAGATGGACATAAGCAACAAAGCAGACTCCCGGGTTCAGCACGCTCGCCAGAAGAAAGCCCTCATGGGCATATGGCAACCTAAGGATCTGTTCACCTCGACATACTGAGTGAAACAACTGCAAGACACAGGAACAGGTTTCCAGACATCAGACTGAGTTGGCCTGAATCCCATCCTGTGCCTGGTGCTTCCTTCTGGATGGATCTAGATGTAAGAAGTGTTTACCCAACACGAAACCCTAGGCAAGGCACAGGGATTTCATTCTGAATGCAGACCCAAGTGGAATTTAGGCCAGCTGTATGTGAACACTGCTGTAACAGTTGGGTATATACGATATTTTGTGGGGAAATAACCCCTTATTTCTTAAAATTAAATATATAGCCAAGAAAGTGCATACTAAAATTTAGGTTTCTAATTTTCTAAGTTTGGAAATCCACAAGTAAGAAATTAAATCTGAAGTTTGCAGTCAGTCATGCGCACATCTTTTCAGGACAAGGGGCCCATAAAAAAAGGTAAAGCACAGTATCTAGTTATCAGACTGAAGGAAATCAAGGTTATCATGTGGTACAGAAGGTTAATGATAAACAAAGACAATGCAGAGAAGCAGTAAAACTTTTTTTTTTTTTTAAACAATCTTGACTCATGCAAATAATCATTGACTTCAAAGACAACTATTTGGATAGGGAAAGGTTTGCACAACAGAGTCTTTCTGTTTTTACCTACTCTCATCTAAGATAATTTTTTGAGAAGCAATTGTTTACGCCATTATTTAAAACACTATGCTAGCTTTTCTCATGTTCATACCAAGGATGAGGAACGCCAAGGCTTGGGATGCAGCCCTACGGCAGCGCATCTGCAAGCAGAGTTTCAGCCATTTTCAGGGCTATCATAAGATGTGGTGGTGTGGCTGAATCTGCACAAAGACGCAGCTTGGAAAGAGCAGGAATTCTATCCGCAACTGCTCTGACAATGTAATAACAGCGACTCCATATGGAGTAATGGCAAGTGCACTTTATGCCTGCAAGGTAAAGCCCCATCCTCTACAGGAAAGAGAAACAATCCCACGTGCTGCCACACAATGCGTAGCTGGGGAAGGTCCAACAGCACTTTGGTTTCAACACATCCTTTGCATGCATGTTCAGAAGAGTTAAACATAAAAGCAGGAATTTAATTTTCTACCCGTGTTCTGGCTTTGTATTTCAGAAAGAGTACAGAGCCTTGAAGAGGTTTCTGGGTTTGGTCCCCTAGCCCCTGTCATTAAAGAACCTCTGAGACTCTGGACAAGAGTGAACCTACCTTAGCACAGCCCGAGAACAATCCCTGCTCCCCACAACACCTACAACTGCCTGTTACAGCAATTCATTCTTGCATGTGTCGCACTCCCCATGCAAAGTCTCCCGCTGAAAACAGCATTACTACTTGCAGCAGCCTTGAGCATCAGGCACTGTAAGCGTTGAAAACCATGCCTGAAGCCCAGCATCTCCCTGAAAACAAGCTGCTAGAGAAGAATTTTGTCCACTGATCACTGGAGGAGCTCTTCACTCACTTCAACGATAAGCATACAGAATAAAGGCAAAAAGCTTTCAGGGTCAACTCTAGTATTCATTTATTAGGCCTTATACAAAACCTTTACTGGCCTAAAGATAATGATTTTTTTTTTTTTTAAGTTATGTAAAATTATTTCTTATTTCTCAGCATTTGGTTGCATCTACCTCATGTTTCCAAGATTTTCTGCATCTTCCCCCCACACCCCCCCCCAGGAAAATGAGATTTTCAGGCAATAAAGCTCCATCTTCTAGAGTCGTTACTCTAGGATACATTACTGCCCAACTGACCGCATGCCAGAGGCAAGGACTGGTAAAGATTTGGTGCTGCAGGCTCACAACCCCACAACACTGGCCATGCTGCAAAGACAGGCTAGGGATTTTAAGAACAGAATTTTGCCTTGAAATCAAAATCCAAAGGCCAGACTCGAACCGCTCAGTCTTCTGTGAAAGGGGCAGGAAATGAATCCGATCAACATAGAGACAGGATCTGATAAAGCCAAGCTGCAGCTTTGCTAATAGAGACAGAGATTATGCTGACAAGAAAGGGCAATTTTATCTTTTAATTCCTTAAGATGTTCCATCCAATCCAAGGCAATCATACCATCGCCTTCTCACTTCTCTGATTAGTTACTCCTTCCGACAAGCAATCAGAAACCCATTTCTGAAGCACACGGCATATTAGGGCTAAATCCTTTCACTTAATTGAAGTATAGAGGAAATAAGAGGCGCTCATTTTTAATTAAGGTCAGACTCCTCTCCCAAGAAAACCTTTCCTTCTCCCATAGAGGAGATGGAGGTACAGTACTACAGGAATGAAAGGAGCATATTGCCTTCAGTTACACACAGGGAAAACCAGGGGATCCCGGTATCCTCTGTCAGCCATCAGGTTTTTTTCTCCCTTGCAGCTGAAGAATTCACATTGGTTCTGTAGCCATAAAGCTGTGTTGTTACTATGTAGTCTCCCTTACATGTCTGAAAGGTGTTAACCTCTAAAAAACCCTGTGTTTAGTCCTCTTTCTCACTCAGGTTTTGTAATAATTAGCACAGAATGCAAAGGGAAAGCCTAGAGGCCTTTTAAAACTTGGATATTTTTTAAGCTAGTTCTAACCACTATGATATGACTAATCACCCTGTGATTTAGTTATAAAACACTGGTTATTAAAGGAAGAATGTGCAAAAACATCCCATCGCATTCTAACTAAAAACCACAATGCAAAACCTGAGGCAAAGCGGGTGGGGGAAAAAAACAAAGGACATTCAAGGAAGTCATCATATACAAACTGGGGAGTAATTATGGGCTTGCTGATGAGCTCACGCTCCCCATGCTGGCAAAACGCCTGCTGAAGACTGACACAGTAGATAGCAACAATTCTGCACTAATTGCAGAGCAAATCTATCTCTAATTTGTGGGAAAAAACCTGGGGACGGTCTTGGATCTACATGAGTTTCTGCTCCCTGGAATTAAGCCCTGGGGGCAGGGGACAGTGTCCCTACAGAAATATATAGGGGCATGACACCAAAATTACACAGCAGAGAACAGAATATACACAGAGATTTCAGAACTGCTGTCCTCCAGGTCAGTTCAGACTTGATCCCATGGCTACTCAGTTCCGTGGAAGGTTTCTCTACAATTCAAGGGGCTTTGACAAAACCCAAGTTTCCTATTCACAGAAAGTGTTATTTGTCATAAGCAGTATCTGGAAAAGAAACAGGAGGAGAACAGGCAGAGAGCAGGAAAGACAATGATACACGATAAACATAGTCCATTATAATGGCTTGGTATTTTACTATTGGAGAAACAATTTCTTTAATTAAATATGAGCTATACAATAACCCAGCCATGCTACTCACCCTGTGCAGAGCTGCAGAAGGATCTGAAGTTTTGGAATTTCCTGGCTTTTGACTGCTTGATTTAGTGTAGCATTAAAGTTCACCCTGACAATCTGTTATTCACTGGAGCTCAGGTTAACATATAGATCTTGATTTGTGCCCTTCTGTAATCTAACCTCTGCCCTGGACTTTGATTATGAAACAAAAACAGGACCCAGGTCCCTCCCGCCCTGATTTTTTCCCACTTTTTACAACCTGCACCTGCATCAAAGGCTTCTTTGCAGGCCAGCCTTGGTTTGTAGACTGTAACTGAAAGGCTGGAGCAACAAAGAGCTGCAAATAGGAAACAACTGGCCTTGCAAGTTTCTTCTCTTTCTCTTCACGCATTTAAGTTTTTTGAAACTAGGAATTTTGTTTTCATTTTCAGTGTAGTGTTATGACAGCCTGTCTGATGGTAGTGCAGTTGTACCAGTTTCAACTTGCAGATGATTTGGTTAAAAGCAAAGAAAATAAAGAGTGGAATGCAACATGTTTCTGGTGTAATAGAAAATACCTTAGGACACATCGAGCTTGCCACTGAAGCCCCCACTGTGCTCCATTAATGCTGCCCAATATCTACACACACCCTCAAGTGCACTAGGAAAAGACACCACGTTAGTGCAATCACACATTTAATGCAACCTGGTATGCAGCGGAGACCTGGTCATTATAGCAGCAACAAGAGCAAAGCCTTGCCCTGGCGCATCGGTAGTGTAGGTGTAACATCTAGTACAGAGCCCCACCTCAGAAGAACCCCAATGCAAACAGCGTCACACGAAGGAAAAATTGGCCCTGCCTCTCCACAAGCTGCTGAAACTTCAGGCAGGGATGCAGGACAGGAAGGGCCTCCCCTGCACCTGATGCAACCCCTTTCGTTTAGTTATAAAACCACCTTACAAGATTTTTCATTCCTGCAGTTCAGCAGTGTTACTTTCAGCCTCTGCTGGCTGGGAACCCCCTTCACCAGTTGCCAGTCCAGATTTATTCAAGCCAACCTTCTGCCCACGTACCTACTCTGCCCTTTGCACAAGTCTGACACTCTCCCACTGCGTCTAACCCCCATGAGACAGCTTTGCCCTTTCTCCGCCTTCACTACATCATTTTGAACAAGCAATGCTCTCCTTTGAGAGGTCCCGAGATACAAGACTCACCATCTCCTGGTTCATCTTAGGAGACCTTCTCTAAGCCTCCATCACCTGAATTCAGTCTGGTTTAGACACGGGCAACCCAAAATGCATGCTGCATCCCAAGCGACGTCTCACCAGGCCTTGGACAAACTCTATGCCAAATACTATGAGCTAACATCATCTCATTCCTTCAAACAAAGCAACTGTTCCCAAAAGCTGAAAGAATAACTAACCCACCTTCACACTCTGACTCTTAAGAGTAAGCTGAGATACAACAGGAGGTAAACTGAAAAGGAAATACAGACCCCCATCTCACAGTTGAAATGCAGCACTTACAGCCAGGACTCCTGCTTTCTTCTTCCACAGCGGTCAGTAATCTCCTTGCCACATAAAGAGGGATGGTAATGGTGCCAAGCTCGCGAAGAGAAGGGTGGTAGACCTGGAGAGTTACACCACTGGTACCTACTGAATGATCTAAGCTCACCAAACCAAACATGCTACAGAGGAGCAAAGCCACTCTCTCTCCAGAGCACCGAGGCACTGTGTAAGCCCCATCCCCTCTACCTACACTCAAGCATCCTGCTTCCCATCGCTGTGCTGGCAGCAGCGGAGCAATGCTGGCCGCAGTTGTTCCCTGGAGCACCCTTCTCCTCCTCCTCCCTGCTGATTCACCAGCCTGCACTCAGCCTCCCACTTAAGAAGCTGACCTCCGGGCTACATGTACTAATTGCTGCTTTCTCCTGAGCCTCTCTATAAATACTGAGATTTTGCCAGACCTCAGCTGACACCAACATACCTACACAGCTCCCACCATAACCAGTGGTGGAGACAGGGAGGCCAGTAATCTAGAAAGCATGCTTTCAGCCAGTACGCGTTAATCATGGAGTTTCCTACTTTATTACCTCCAACCCCAGTACAAAGGTGCTTAGAAAAGCCAGGAGTTTAGATAGCTCACAAACCTTGTAGTACAAGAAGGAACATGTCTCTGACTCAAATTACATCCCCATCAATGACCAAAAGCATAACAATTTTGGCAAGTTACATCGAACTGGATCTTATCTGTCAACACTGTTACATTATCCCTTCCTGCCTTGTGGCTCCTTTCACCCACACCTTGCCATCTGCCTCACAGAGGCCGTCATTTACTTTGGATTGCACCACGTGTAGAGGAGCAGATCCCAGCACAAAGCCTCTAGGCACTAAGCCACACCAGCACCATACGATGGCTACCTAGAGTGTTATATCAGAGGAGGTTAGAGATTACAGTTTCTAAGGGGTGAAAAAAGAAAACACCACCCTGCGCAGCAAGATTGCAAAGCGAGTGTGGAGACTGAACCAGCTCAGTGGGCTTCCCATGCTCCAGCGGGACCTGTTGGGCTGGCCAGGGCAGGAGAGCCTGTCGCAACACGGGCTGCGCACATCTGGGAAGGGCTGTCGATCCCGGCCTCCTCCCTCCAGCAGGAACAGAGACCTTACAAGAGGTGTACTGCTTCGCAGCCTAGCTCTAATCAGCATTGCCATCTATACGCGACCGTGCCGTTGGGCAGCACGCATACAGCGGTGCTTGATGTATAGATGCCGGCAGCCAAAAGGAACAGGTCTGGCTAGATGGATCAGTGCTAAAAATGGGATTTCATGTTTCATATCTCTGGAGATAAGAGTGATGCTGATGGGATGAACCCAGCCCGCATGCAGGTAGGCAGGACAGAGGATCAACCCACCACACTCCTGGAGTACCGCAGCACTACATGTTCTAGTCAGCGCTTTACAGAGCCACCATGTGTCCCTAGCTGCTCCTTCACTTCTTACAGAAACAGGTTGTTTCCATACCGCAAGTGTCGTTACTGTCTCCTCTAGTGCAGGCAAGACCACAGTCATGATTTTGTGCAGAGATCGAGATATAATCTCATCTAGCCAAGCAAGTATAGAGCGGTTACAAGCAGCAGCACAAGTACATTACAATGCAGAGTGCTGGCATGACGTCTCTAACACAGACTGGTCCTGTTTCAACCAAAAACAGAGATCAAAACCCAAGTTGTCACTTCTTCTAACAATGGCAATCAATGTTTCCAGCACCCTAAGGCAGAGTATATCATAGCACTCTATAAGCCTGACCCATATGATGACCTAAAAGCACCATTTGACTTTGACATTTCCATGTCCCACACCTTCCTACCGTCTAGCCGATGTGCTTCCAGGGTAGATTCAGAGATAAAAAGGAAAAAGCTTGCAAATGCTTTGGAGACATCAAGATTAAGCTCACAGGAGGCACTGCTTATTGTCAGTATCATTTACTAGAAACAGATATAAATATACATATAAACTTAAATTTTTCCTATGGAAGAGATTTAGCAAGTTCAAGAAGCTACTTCATAGATCCCAGTAAAAACCTACATAAATGGACATGTAAAATATGAATTGGGTAAGGCAAACCAGCTTCCTCTGCCTCAGCAGCATATTCCACACAAGCCTGCCTTTTTGTGCCATATTGTCTATCCTTATATCTCCATTAGGAATGGCTGGCAGATTGGTCATCAGCTAGAATGTCCTAAACTTACCAGCTGGGAAACAGAAGTCCAGAGGAAAAATAAAGCACTTACTCAAGGTTGCAGACTGACCTACTCTAGTTTGCATAGTAAGGATCTCGGTTATAAACCAAATAGCTATATGCTAAATATAGCTAAGGAGCAAACTTTAATCACCAGGATAGGCAGAGGGCTGACAGGAGCCACTGAGGTAGTATAGCACACCATACATGACAGCCAAGTATGAGGCTAAAAAGTCCATTAAATACATCTCACGACACAAGTGCCTCTCCACATCTTCCAGGAGAGGCCTCTTTTTCTAGGGAGGTTTGCTCCCCAGCCAGGACAGCGTCTGCATCCAGGGGATGCGCCTGCAAGTCATGAATGGAAGTATTTGCAAGGGATGGGAAAGTGCTGTTTGTCTCAACAGGCAGCTGCTTTTTGTGCCCGTCAGGATTACTGAAAAGTTTCCAGCACTAATTGGTGGACACAGAATTTTTCAGAGCGTGATGCAACAAATAAAGGGGGGAGGAATATGTCAAAGGAGGAGAAAGAACAGACCAGCCAGAGAAAGCCTTTGTTAGCGGCTGTGCTAGTAGCTGGTGCCTTGGTTTGGAAGCCTTTCTCTGCCCTCCCAGAAGTTCAGGCTGCAAAATAAATTGTGCTAGTTTTGTCAATGAAACACCTTTCTACTTGTCCTTTGTACAACAACAGGCAGACACACAAACTGACAATGACAACAAATACAACAAAGGGGAAGACACGTACTATGCAGTTCTAACTACAACATTAGTTCAAACTGAGCTAGACTGTCCCGAGAGGCTGCAGAAACACCCTCATTGCCCACATTGCTCAAAAAAATAATAATAATAATAAAAAAAAAAAATCAATCTTCAAACCTCTGCCTTGAATAGCAGAGAAGATGGACCTAACCTGTAACAGCCAGATGGATCAGATGACCTCTTGAAGTTTCTGCCACCCCAAATTTTTGTGAAGTCCTTTCCATGTAACCAACACCCATGTAGCCTTTACTACACAAGTTATTCACCAAAATAAAATAGGATTCATTTTGACCAAGAGCTCTGGCACAAGCAATACAATTTTATTTGCATTATCTTTTTAAAGGAACAGTCAGGGAGCATAGGAAAGGGATTAAAAAGCACCAAAAAGTGATAAAAAATTCCAAGATCCAAATATCCAACATCCATGGAGCATTTCATTCACAGACCTGAAAGGAGGTCAGAACTGCATCACCCATTTTGTGCCTGGGAGAAACAGATACAGAGAAGGAAAAGATTTTTCCCAAGATTACTCAAAAAACAGTGCTAGAGATGAGTAACTGCCTGACTCTAGTAGGCATCACTATCTCTCTGAATATCCAACACATTAAAGGACTTGGGAAGTCTTTCGGAAGTGTTTACCTTATAGACAGAGTACAAATACTTTTCAAAAACAATCATTTGGCTTTCCCAGGCACAAATAGAGTCCTCAAGGGAGTCAACATCAGAGTTCAGAACATTAACTCTGAAAATAAACCAAACAAACTTCAGATTCCCTTTGTGCTTCAGCACAGATGGGGATGAGGAGATGGGGGCTTCATTGCTGGCTCAGAATCTGCGGCAGGGCATTTTGCTAATCTGTGCCACATTTCTCTACAACTATCCAGGTGGGTAAACACCAGATAATAAAAATAAATGCTTAGGGACTTGCCAGTGTTAGGTTAACAATTGGACTAGATGATCTTATGGGTCTTTTCCAATCTAGGCAATTCTATGATTCTATGATTAAATCACTGAAAGGAAAGCACCATCTAATTTTCATGCCAATTCAAGTCAGCATCATATTTTATTCTATCATACTAAAGCAAAAAAAAAAAAAAAAGAAGCCGTGACAACAAAATATGACAATGCTTGGGTCTATTTCTTCACCCATCTTTCTTTGCTTATGCTGCATCTGAAACAACCATGGCTATTTGATAGACACAGCTTCATTCATTTAGAGGGCGATAACAAAACCAGTGCCACTGCATGGGAAGGATTTCCAAAAAGTCTGATGCAGAAATACTGTGGGTTTGGGTTTTTTTTAATGGGGTTTCTTTGGTTTGTTTTTTCTTTTTTTTTTTTTTGTGGGTTTTTCTTGTTTGGTTTTTGGGGTTTTTTTTTGAGGAATAGCAGTAAGTATCAGTTTAAGGTGCCAGACTCAGAGTCACATGCGATGAAGTAATTTTTCCACTGGTAGCTACAGCAAGAGCTACTGCACAATAACGTAATAGCAAGAAACTAAATCCAGCTACGAGGAAGGTGAATTTGATTCGTCCTGTTAGGCACTGCAGTTCAACGAAGTACAAAAGACAAACACAGCACACAGGGTCCTCTGAGCAGAGTAGGGGGAAATGCTCTGAGAGCACAGTGGTACTGCAGAAAGAGACTTTGTGCATCAATGCCCTGACAGATCTCTCTGTCCCTCTGTCAGCATCAGCCACAGAGACGAGAGCTTTCATGCAGGACGGGAAGGACGGCTGCGTGCAGAAGGCAGGATCACAGCAGGACTCAGGAAGACTAAGGCCCGTACCTTTCTCTAACCTGGGCTTCTGGAGTGACCTTGGACAGTTTGTCATCTTTATTCAGCAATTTACCTAATTTTGTTGTTTTAGAAAACCGACCGCTAAAACAAAGGCCCAGTCTTGCTGGGGTCCGACATCACCAGTACTATCAGCCAAGGTGCTCTCCCAGGCAAACAAGATCTGAAGTTCTACCATAAATATCATGAGAACAGCGATAAAGAACAATAGCCAGAGATTGCTGGCTGTCTTTAACTCAGCAATAGAGCAGCAGAACAAAAATGCTTTCTTGCCCCATGTCAGCGACTTCCTTGATCGTTCTTGTGCTCAGACCCCTTGGGAGATGGAGGGGGAAACGGATTACAAGATACTTATAGAAGATATTTCTGAAAAATAGACACCCCTATAAATACCTATAGATCTTTCTATAAATAAGACTATACCAGTGTCTTAACGTAGGTTAGCAACAACTCATGTTCAGGTCTAACTACCTGTACCTGGGCTGTCCCTGAGCTTTAAAAGTCAGTATATAAACCTTGCCATGCATTGTATACACTCCACAAAGTGGTACCAACAGCATGTATCTAGGGGACGGAACTTGCTTTATATATTTTCTCTTGTCCTCACCAAAATTATGACACACACACCTCCCCCTAAAGAATTATTCATTTCCATGAGTTTCATGGATAGAGGAAGCATTTTGATAAATAAAACCAGCAACCTTAGTCAGGAGGCGGAATCTGTGCCCTTACTCATTTTAACTACCCAGTAACACAAGGGAAGAAGAACTGGCATGCGTACCCTTACATAGCCACATCCCTTGACACTAGAAAATCCCTCTTTGGGTTCCTCATCGTTTCTTCTGCCAGAGCAAAAGCACAAGTGGGGAAAAAGAGGAAACGCAGCAGGAACTGCTACTTGCTGGAGTAAATTATGGCAGCCTCCAAGGCTAGAGGCGGCAGGAAGCCAAGCAGAAAAGAAGCACATACCAACCCTTGGCCTCAGCAGATAATTCAGTCCATACTTATCCTAAGAGCATCTCTGAAACACACAGGTTTTCCCTTAATTGAAGGGAGGCCCCACACATGAGTGCTCCCAGGATAATACACTGGTTCCAGCACAGCTTCCCTCTGACGTGCCTGTAACGGCTGGTGCTAAAGTCTTAACTTGTGGCTTGTCTCAGAGGTGAGCCTCCGACGTCCTGTACTCTCAGTGATTTCTGGCAGGCACAGTGACACCTTTTTGTGAGAACACAGCACCCCGAATCTATCTCTGTCCACACACAGACCAATTCTTCTCAAATTGCAAGTCACCCTCAAGGATACGCTTCTAGCCAACAGTAACGGATGGGCTGGTGAAACTTGACATCCATTCCAGCAGGATGAGTTTCTGAGACAAGGTTTGCAGGCCTACGAGGCTGACGCTCAACAGAGCGGCAAACAACAGTCAGTGCTGACACAGTGCTTTGTCTCCCAGCACTTCCCAAACGCTGTTGCAGCCTGCCTAGATACCCTGGAGATAACACCACCTGCCTCTGCCTCCATCCCTGGGTGCTTCCCCAAACAGACCATTTGGTGGTTTGTATCAGGAGATGCAAGGGGCAGAGACCTGCTCGATCTGCCCCGCCGCTCACAACCTGAGCAGCGTGTGAATGCCAGCAGCCTGACCCAGCTGGGCCTTCCTCTGAAACACATCTCCCTGCTACAGACAAAAACCCCGTCGCATCCTGCGGTAGGTAAACGTCGATATCTGGATCGTTAAAGAACAAAAATCCAGAGAGGAGATTGAGCCCGGCAAGCAGTCCAGCTTCCCAGAGACAAAAGAAAATTTTCCTCCCGTTTCAAAACCAAAACTCGCTCGGCACTGAGCAATCGATGCTGACACCCACTCTTATCTCCATCTTCCCAGCATCAGGCCCCTGCTTCGCCGGCTGCTCCCAGCCAGAGCCATTTGCTGTGACCCCGCGGGTGTGTTACTACCAAGCCGACACCCAGCCGCGGAGGGGCCGGGCCGTAGCCCTGGGTGGGGGGCGCGGGGGTGCGCACCAGGCCCGGCGGCAGACCCCACCGCCGCGCACGCCCACCCGAGCTCCCTCCCCACCAGCCGGTGGGTGCCGGTGGGTGCCCCGGTCCTGCCCAGCCTTCGGGGCCGCCGAGGCAGCGGCGGCACCACCGCCCCTCCTCGCCCCGCACGCAGCCTTTCCTCCCCCGAGCAAGGACAATGCTCTGCCCCGGCCAAGGCTCCTACAAGGGGCCCGAGCGGCGGGTCGCGGCGCTGACAGCGCCGCACACCCCGCTCCCTCCGGGCTCTTCCCCCAGCAGCTTCCTTCATCCCCTCCTTTGTTGCCGGCGCTCCGTGGGCTCGCAGAGGCGCTCCCCCCGCTGCCCTCCCCGCCGTCCCCCCTTACCCTCTCGCAGCCCGCCGGGGAGCGGAGCCGGAGCCGCCGCAGGCTGCAGCCCCTGGCAGGCGGCCGCCCTGCCACTCCCTGCGCGGCCGCGGCGGAGCCCAGCCGGGAAGGAGGGAGCTGGGCGGGCGGCCCCGGTTGGCGGAGGAGGATGCCGGAGGCGGAGGAGGAGGATGCCGGGGCCGGCAGCGCGGCCCCCTCCCCTCCTCTCCCTTCCCTTCCCCTCCTCTCTCCTCCCTTCCCTCCTCCCGGCCGCCGCCGCCTGCGGGTGCTGCGGGAGCACGGCCGGGCCCTGCGGCCCGCGCGAACAAAGGGGCCGGCCCGGGGCCGCCCCGCGCCGAAATCCTCCTGGTTGCCGGCGCCCCGGCACGGCCGGAAGCCGGGTGGGAGGGTGGAGAGGCAGCGCGGAGGCTCCTCCTGGATGTCCGCAGCCCTTTACCGCTCATTCCCTAAAAAAAAAAAAGAAAGAACCACGAAGTTCACCTTTTGCTCGGCTGAGGTGCGGCCTCCCTTCCTCGCAGCTCTGGGTCTGGTCTCTGGAAAGGAGGAGCTCTCCAAGCACACTTGAATTTACGTGGTAGCGAATTGGATTAATGCGAGAAGGGCAGGAGGAGTTGGCTGTGTTTCCCGGAAAAAAAGGAGAGAGCCCGAATTACCAGGGATTTTCTGGGGAATGCAGCAAAGAGAAAGCACCTGCAGCCTTGCAAACTCATTCATTCAAAGCCAGGAAGGGTGGGCTGAGCCGATAATCACCACTGGTCCCTCACCACCTCTCTGCTGATAACTCCCAGAGCCGTACCTGGGCTGACAGATGGAGATGTAACAGCACAGGGTCATGTCTAGTGCCTGTGCCCTAAGATTGCACCTTTAACTCAGACAGGAGCAGAAGCGTTTTGGACAAGGGCCACAACTGTGTCCGATATACTTTACTAGCTCTACAGGCAGCCCACATCACCCAAGGGGCAGCACGCGAGATTTAGCACGTCAGACGCTAGGGTGGAAGGCCCCAGGCCATGCAGTACAGAGGAGGGTCTCACCTGGCAACAGTCCCGAAATTTGGTGCTGTGACCCTGCTGCGTAGCCCCTGCGTAGGCCCAGGAAAGCATGGCGGAGATGCAAGTGAAGGAGATGCAGGCAGCAAAGCAGAGAAGAACAAAGCTGAGGTCAACTAAGCATGATCCAGAATATGAGATTTGACAGGCCTGGCCTCAGCAAGACAATCCAGCCCCACGAGGCACCCGCCAGCGCCCTCATTTTCCATCTTGCAGAGGGGAAGCCAAAGCAAAGAGAAGTGAAATGGCTGGTCCAAGTCAAAAATAGAACCTGAAGCACCTGACTCCGACACCTCTGCTTCAACTGTTAGTTCACTGCCTTTCCCTGGTATTTTCCCTACATCCAAGCTCCTGTCATAGCCTTGTGGTTCTGGATGCAAGGTTTTTTGTCTCCTCTCTGATCTGTAGTTGCCTAGGGAGACAGTATGTCACCAGGAGAAGAGCTAGACGAGAAGGTGCCTATTGAATCGGGCTCCAGACTCCAACGGGAGGTCTCACTTCTCCATCCAGCTTCACCCCTGGCTTGCCAGCTCTGCCAGTTTGTATCCTTAGGTCCGAGTTTCTTTCTTTATCAAAATGGGAGTGATGATGGTGACCTCCCTTTGCAAGCTCCAGAGAGACTAAAGAGAAGTGCTACATGTAGCCGTGCTTTTTTTTTTTAAGAAGGAGGAGTGTAAATTTAAAGCTGTTCTGAAAAAAATAATTCTCTTTAATGTTTTCAGGTGCTTCCGGGTAGGCTTTCAAATTAGGTATTGCTCAGAAGTTAAACCTTCTCATTTTTGATCAACTGCACAATTTTATGCTGTATCTTATATACGCTAATTTGTTCTTGTTAAAAAAACTTCCATATAAACATTTAATTTACAGCCCTATATCTACATTATGACAAAGAAGGTCAGCAAGTCTGGGGTTATATTTTGCCTGCCAACACTCCGTGGTACGCGCAGCGGCTCAGTGCCGTTTCCCGTCCTCAGTCTCGAATTGTTGCAGGACGGAGGCCCAGGGACTGACTTGCTACGTTGCAAGCTGGCACGTTTCTCATTGCTTCTCCATTTCAGCAGCAGAAGTCTCGAATTTTATGAGTGCTTTTGTTTTCTTCTTTAGAACTCAGTCGTCCCAGGGGCTCTGTGTGCAAACAGTCATACATTGTAATGACTATTATATTTTATGTTCCAGCAGTGACCCAAGGCATCCTGCGATCCGAGGCCGTTGTGCCGGGCTCTGCACGCTCCCTGAAGAAGAGGCAGACCTGCACACCATGGAGTCCGGTTTCCCTCATGCTCCTGCATCCTGCAATGCTGATGCAAAACTAAGAATCAAGCCCACTAGCTTCAACAAGATGAAGCTAGAAAAATTTCACAGCTCTTAAGTCATTTCTTTGAATCATTTTCACAAATCTGCCTCTCTGACTAAACTTTCTCAGGGGAATTTCCAGGGAGAGAAGGAAAGATCATCCAGGGCCAGAGCACTCACGGTGATGTGGCTGAAGTACCCGTTGACTTGATTTTGTGTCTTTGTCATCAAGTGCTCTCCCACAAAGCTGTCCCTCAGCTTTTGGTGTACCTGCTTTTCGCAAACAAAGCTTCAGGATGAAAATAAATGTTGAAATCCCATCATTCTGCAGAACAGCACTCCTATTTCCCAGTAACCGTTTATTTCTTCACAGGGGCTGCGTGCAGGCAAACAATGCTGCACTGACAATCTCAGACACAGAGAAGCACAGCAGACACTTAAGTTTCAGCCTATGAATATATGAGGACTTGTTAATTTTACACACGTGAGCAGAGCTGCGACTTTCAATTAAACCATGAAGTGTAGAAAGCTGGTATGCAATCTCTGACATTTCTGGGCTATCACATTTGCCTGATAAACCTCTTGCTATATACTACCCTCCTATTTTATGGATATGATATATATTTTGTTTTGAAAAGTGGCTTCTCACAGATAGTCAAAACTGTCTCCACTTGACTGATCCATTATTCTGATTTGGTAAGTATTCGCATTAGCTGTTGGGATTACTAAAGAGTTTCACAGCTGTTTTCTTTTAAATTATCCTGACAAACTGTAGCATTACACAGACAAAGTAATGTGAAAAACAAGGGAATACTTACACATGCATCTAGGGAAAAAAAAAGAACAAACATTTTGTGTTTTGCTGTTATCTATATTGTTTGAATAAGGACAGCAGATAAGAAATGGCCAAAGTGTTCAAGTATCTTTCTATTTTATTACCCAGCAGCAGGAGATAAAGCACCTCTCTGCAAAGAGCTGATGAGACACTTGATTTCTCATGTACCGATAGGTTACACTTCCTAAAGCCCTGATCCTGCACTTGTTCCCCCAAGGCAGCTACATTTGAGGGCTACGGAGAGCATATATAGGCCACATGAAGTGGTGACATCACGACCCCAGAAGTCAACAAAAGCTTCAGAGTTGAATCCTTTCAGCCTTTTCCCTACCGCATGCCTAGAAATCCCTGCCAAATATCCCCCTTTGCCCTGCCAATGTACTGTGGGAACTGAGTGGTGGCAGAAACAGCTATATTTGAAAATATTGTGCAACTTCATCAGTGTCAACTTGCAGTTATGTGATTGCCATCATCTCAAAGATGCAGCCGCAACAAAAGTGTAAGTTCTTACTATTCATTCAAGCTAACACTATAAATAGCCTGCTGCATTAGGTGGCAGAGCACAAAATTCCACCAGTGGTGGGAGAAACAGGATTAAAGCAGTGACTTAAAGAAAAGCTGTTTTTTTCCTTTGATTACAGAGCTGCTGAAAGAACTTATCTTGAGGATCAGTGACTGCTTTAGGCCTTACCCATTCTAGGCCAAGACTAAAGTTCAGAAACTTCTTGTAAACAGCTTTTAAATTGTTAAGATCTTGCACAGTTGCAACGATTCAGCCAAGTGGTGCCATGTTTTCAGGCATTTGTTATCCAGCCGAGAGCCACTGCAAAGCCTCTAACATCCAGCAGACTCTGTTGTATCTCCTTAGGTGAAAGAAACCTCTCATCTGTCTTCAAACATCTATATCCGAGCCAACTGTCTAGACTTACTATATAACGAGCGGAGAGAAACAGGCACTGGGGTGCAATTCCCCTCATCATATTGCAGAGACCTAAAATGGATTAACTGCCCTCCAACAATGCTTGCTTCTTTCCATGAATTATAGGGGTAGTCGAGATTTAGCCCAAATGAGATGCTTAACTTTAAGTGATACAAATTCCACTTACCATCTTTCCAGAAATGCTCAGCACAGCTGATGATGCTTATTTGGCTGCATGTAGATTAGACATGCGTGTTAAGTACATTCTTGTCTGAAGGTCTGATTTTGTTCTGTTTCACAGAAAGAAATTAGGCTGTTGGCCAGGATTCAACATGGGCAAGGTCTGGCTCAAGGACCCTTCAGGGGAGTGTACATGGGTTGTACAGTGTGATGGGAAGCAGTCTGAAAGAAGGCTTTCTACTAGGCTGACTGCTGTGCGTTCCTACGAACTTGTTAACATAAAAGAAAGTGTGGGTGGCAATATGCTGAAGGATCATGGCAGTTCTCATTAACTATGAAGATCAAGAGGAGCGCTTACTGCTTTTTTAGTGTATTTCCTATATTGAAATTAGTGCATTAACTGTTACTTAAACTTCAACCATCAGTATAATTTAATCATTAGCACAGTCTGGTTCCTGTTGTTCTACATTTTAAAGTAAACTACCTTGCTGCAGTAGCAATTATTCTGAGGAATGTGGGACAGCACTTCACACACATGCAAAACAATAAAATGGACCACACTGCATGATCGAACAAATAGTGTAATTTTCATCACAAAGACTGTTTCCTATCTATGAGCCCAAAGGCAAGTGGATTTTCAGAGAAATTCACCATCCATTAAGTGGAGGCCTTCTGAAATTCTGTCCTCTGATACCATGTTTGTCCAAATGACCTACATAAGATCACACTGGCAATAGAGAACTTGTAATAGCTCTTTTTTAAAGAACTTGTAATAGCTCTTTTTTAAAGTCAGTAGATTACTGCCAATCTTTCATCTAAAGATGAAGCTCCTCTTCACAGATGAAGTAAATGAGTCATGGAGAGAAAAAATAACATATCTGTGATCATCCAGCTGAAACTGAAATATGTTGGTCGACATCTACGTTTCAGAGTTGAGCATCTACAACTAAGCAAGACCAAAAGAAAGTAATACAGGAGGGTCAAAGTATGGAGAGACTGAAGAGAGATTTGGCACTAACGAGTATAACACCTTATTCATGTGTGGGGAACAACACAGCAAAAAAACAGAGGTTAAGTAGTGGATGAGTTAAGAAGGATGAGTTTATCTTCTCAAGGCCCACTCTAACGCAGCAACACAGCTGGGCGCAGGACCTAGGTGGCCAGACTCTGGGTGTTATCACGACTTCACTCAGTTCATGCATTTCTTTTTGTATACATATAAGTCAGAGAAGAAAGCCAGCCTTAGAGCTCCCAGCACAGTGTCCTATACTCTATTCATCAGGTGAAGCTGCAGCCTATTTTATAAGGCCTCTGGTAATTCTCTGTATACCTTTGTGTAGCTCAGTGTATCCTCAGGAAAATACACGGAGACAAAGATCACTCATAATGGGGCAACTCTGCATGTTTCCAGTTACCAAAACATCGTATCTGTACCAGCACCAGCCGTTTGCAAACCATCCAAGCTCCGTCCCTGTGCACCGCAAATCAAAATTCCTTCTGACTCGCTTACTATTTTTCATTGTATGTCAAAAAAAATTATTCCCCTCTTCTGTTGCTGCTCCAAGTATGTGCCACCAGACCTTTCTCACTATCGGGAGGGGTGTGAAGATTTATTGTTTTCTCTAACCTGGTCAAACAGGGTCTGTAACAAATTAGAGCCAGCCTGCACTTTATGAAAAAAAGCAATCTATTCCCCTGTTGTTTGGGCCCTGACACAAATACTATTTTCAGACCAAATAGAAGCACCAGATGTTTTCCACCAGAGCTACAGAACGTGCAGTGCCTGTGAGAGGCAAGAGAGTCCTATTTCCTTTGCAGGAACTGGAGTGTGTTAGAGGATCAAAGACAAGGGACGGGAGCCAGGACGAAAAAGCTTCCTATCTGTGCCTAGAACTTGAAAAAAGATTTCAGTGCCTACAACTGAAGCTGTGTTTATTGGGGAAGGGAAATGAGCTCCAATTTTGACACTTAGAGAAAAGCCAGACTTTTAAAAGATCTTCAGCAGGCAATGCATGGAGGTGGTTTGGACAGCTGGCCTGACTATGGGCACTGACCACCGAAACATCCAGTCCTGCCACTTTGGTTTCTTAGCCTGTAATTCTCAAAAAAAGCCAGGCTATCCTCCAAAAGGCACTGACGCTGTAATTTAACACAGGGCATGCTTTCCCAGAAGATTCCAAAGCACACAAGAAACAATCTTTGCAACGATTTGCAGATGAGAAAATTGAAGCATAAAGATGTTTACATGACTTACAGTCCCATGCAGGATCACCTACAGTCCACTAATTTCCCATCATTAAAGTAGCTGATACCCCAGTTGTTCCTGGCCAGCTTTGCGTACTGGGTGAGACGTAAGCCTACGTTAATGAGCTCTGCTAGAGCTCTGCTGGCTCCATACTGAGGTGTGGAATATTAGCAATTTTCTTGTGTAAGGCAGAAGGAGAACGGAAAAGGTAGGAGGCCATCGACAGTACAGCTAACTGCCCTCTACTTCCTGCAAACATATGTATGTTTTTAATTAAGGTGAGGTTTCAACCAAAGCCCCTGAATGACCTAACTTAAATACCGCAGTAATGAGCATAGCATAAATACATAGCTCAAAACCCACAGCATGTCTTGTTTCAGCATTGATGCAGGGGAATGGGCTGCTATCCTGTCTCCAGGAGTGCGCTGGATAGTAATTAAACTGCATTTTGTTCTCCTTCCATAGAAATGTCCATTTGCAACAGAAGCGTGCTATTCTGGTACAGAGGAACTATCTACCGTATGTTAGAATTTCAGTTTTCTTACCATAGTATGTTTTTACCATCAACCCATTCAACCATCCACTGATCCCAGCTGTCATTTTTCAGTATGACATTAAAAGGTTTAAAGAATCCGTGTGATGTCTTTATAAAAAGGAGATTATTTCGTCACGCAGAAATATTTCTTGTGACAGCAAAGTAGCAAGATCCCGCAAATGACCTCACTCACTGACTGGATATTGCTGCAATGATTGCCGGGCGGAAGGGGCAGTCATGACTCCCCAAAATCCCAGGGTTACTAAAATGGATATAGAAAGGCTGAGGAAGCCTGATCCTTTACCAGGTGCTTGTTTTCATTTTAGAATATTTATTACAGAAAATCCTTTATAATATGGATTTTGTCTGTCAAACGCCACGACATAACCCAGATCCAGGAACTTGCACACACACTTCTTCAGTTTCCTGCCAATTTAGTTTTATTAATTGCACTACATAAATTGTATTATATGTTCCAATAAGGAAGAATCACTGTGAGAATGTTGCCAGTGTGGGTTTCTATAGAGCACTCTATGGGGACACATGACAATTGGACTCTTAATCTAGTTTCTGGTTTTACTGCTGATGCAAAATGGAAAATCCCTCCATCTCAACAACTGTTTTCACTAACAGTGAAAGAGGAACAATGATACCAACCTGATCTGTAAAGTGCTTTGAGTTGACCAGACTAACTGTGGAAGGTACATGTTAAAAGAGCTTATGCTGCCTACTGTAATATTTGTCTCAGTCCTAAATACTCACAGACAAGCTCAATGAATGCTGCAAACTCTCAGTCTTTCTCAGCCCTGTCACAACTGACAACTAGCCCTGAACTTCAGTGCGCACTACAGCCGCTAACCTGACAGTCCTCAAAGCACCCGTAAAGCACATGCTTACTCCATTTCATAACACAAGGCATGCAGACACACAGGAACCATGTTTAGAAACAGGGGATGCAGTACTTATGCCCCATATTCCTGACAAGACTGCACTACATGTCCCTCTCTGGAAACGTCAGGGTTCAGTCATGCCAGCGTGCTTTGCAGTCCTAGCTTCAGACAACACAAATACACTATACGTGTCTCGGATTTGGCTGGTGGAACACACTAACTTGTTAGCTGTGAAGATATAAAAGAAAGGAAAGGAGGTAAATTCTGTGTTCTTTTACCCTCTTTAGAAGAAACAGAATCCAAGGAGGGTGGCAACAAATATAAAGTTAACAAGCGGTAAAATGCAATTAAGGTAAATTAACCTGTGGAACTCAATGCCAGAATATACTAAAGGTAATTAAGATAATGATATTGCAGCAGTAGCTATGTTAATTCTTATTAGAATAAAAAAGTATGAGACAACCCTTAACTCTTGTTGAAAAAAATTAACTTCTCTGAACAGACTCTATAATTTTTTGATATCACACTTCAGGTTTGCCTCCCTATTCTTTGAGCCTGTGATAACAGCTTCTCAGAGGGCATGTTTGCTTGAAGAGGCTTCTGGTCTGTTCCAGTAGGTAATTTGCCTGTACCTTTCATTTTATATTCTTTGCAATACATCTAAGAATGCTTGTGGCAAAAGAACAGAAACAGCTGATTACTATGTGAGATGTTTATCGAAGAAAGGAAATAAATAGAGTCTTTTTTTTTGTGAAAAACACTTAAAAATATGAATTAAGCCATGTCACACCCATCTAGCATGCAAATTGTATGTATAGCTGAAGGAAAGAGATGAAGATATTTGCAAACTGGGCTTAAAATGCCATGGAAACAGCTGCCCTCCCAACAGACTGAAAATTCATTTCCTTATTGTATACAGGTCAGCATGGCAGAGAAACCCACCCACTCGCATCCATACCTATGTATCACACCAAAAGCTATGATATTTAAGCAGACTATAAATACTGATCAAAAAACCTAACAAACGATCAAACCTCATCGGGTTTTTCTTGCAAGTGGGCTTGTTTTAAGAGATTATTAATACTTTGTGACATCAAGGTCATAAAACAAAGCCATAACCATATTGCAATTCCAGAGAAAATTGCCTTGAGAATGACGTACTGCAGTGACCTTCAGGTCCCAATAGTCAAGGAGCTGGAGTCTGACCATTTCCTCACTTAAAATCCCCAGCTCATGCAGATCCCCCTTCCCAGGGCTGACATGACTGATCTAGGGAAGAACAGCCAAGGAGATTTGTAATGTAGGGCTCTGCCCTGCAGTTGTTTCCATATAAAATAAAGAGGATATTAGATGTTAACCCCTATAAACAGCACATCAAACTTGCAGGGCAGCTTCACTCTCCCTATCCCCACATTGCAAAAAAACTGTATTGCTATATTTAAAGATTACTTCGTGTACGTGGTAGACCTGGAAGTATGTAAGCAGGTCAATCTGGGCAGCAGATGAAAAGAAACTAGAACCTCGTTGGATTCATTTCATCATTGCTGCCTTGAGACTGTATTGTGAGAGGTGTAGAGTGCATAAAAAATACTGTAAGCCTGTATCACAGAAGCAGACAGAAGGGCGAAATACTTCTGTACCAGTGTAGGCTTGAAGGAGGCGGGTGTCATTCCCAACACAAAACAAGACCTGTCCCACAACAATTTTGGCATTTGTTTTCATGGGAACCGTGCCTGCAGACTGCCAAAGCCATGGGCTTAGCTAGGATGTGCTGCCACCCAGCTCTGCTGGATGCCAGTCTCTGATGTCTGCAGCAGATTATTTGCAATCATTTCCCACCTCCACAACCCTCTGGCCTACAGCAGAGGGTGTTTTTGTCACCATGCAATGAAATTGCATCCAAGCACCCGGTGCTGGGAAGCACGCCATGGTCCCAGTCTGCTGATTTCAATAGGGAACTGAGGCCCCAGTTTAGCAAAAGTCATCAGTGCAGGTTTAACTTCATGTGTAGGAGAAATCCCTGTGAAACTGATTACATTAGACACATCATGAAAGTCAATTCCATACGAAGTGTGCACTGTTGTATTGTGGCTTGCAGGGGCACAGCCCCCTATCAGGATCAGTCCTTTCCCTGCATTATATTGTTTTGAGGCAGCAGAGCACAGGTGCAATGGGATGCCATTAGAGACAGCACTAAGCTTTTAGTTTGTAAATCCTATTTCTTCAAGAAAGATCTGCTTTGCTGCAGGATTTTCCAAATATATTCCTGCCTTTCACCCTGTTTTCCAGCTGCATAAGGAAGTCAAATGCATTGCTCAAGGTTACCCTACTGATGTACTGGGGAAAGAAAGACTATTTCTGGCAGCTCATGTGCCTTTTTAGTCATTCATTTCCATAAAATTCCAGTTCTAATAAACCGATTTATAACCTACAATCCTGCCAGATGAGGTGTGTCTAGTTCATCTGTACTGCTTTCGCTCAATGTGCATGTGCATGCACACTACATTCTGGAGCACCTTTATCATAAGGTTATTTTCAATAAGTAATAATAATATTTCCATTCTGAGAGGAGATTTACTAAGCACAGTTGTGTATATTACAATGCACTGAAACAAGGGATGTTCATAAAAGGCATTTTGCTGTATTCTGGTTGTATTGTGTCAAACCTTCACATCCACTAACAGTTAAGCCCAGTGAAGCGGCTGACTGATAAACCGTACAAACGCATTCGTGTAGCTGCTATATATTCATTTTACAACAAAGACTGTGTGTGCAGCTCTGTCTTTCTCTATTCCACTCCAACACGTCTCCTAAGCTGAAGTAATTCAGTGCAGGTGGCATTTGTATTACTGTATCATCTGTCTACAGGAGATGAACTCCTGAAAGGCAGAGAAAGCCAACAGCTCAAGCCCAGCTCATATTCACCCTAATGACAGTATATAAGATTTTCTGGCCTTTCAGCACCTCTATCACCTGATGGCAGCATGCATTTCAGGAGGTTGTTAACTAGAAATTCACTGATCAGACAGAGAGGGTTGTCTCTGAAGAACAGTACAGTCACAGAGGACTTATGGCACACTCACTTTCTATAGCCCTATCTGCTTGGGAAGCAACTTACCTGGTTAAGAATCCTATCGTGCAGCAGTAACCAGTATCTGACATTAATGACAACTGAAATACTGAACAAAATAACTTGAACAACGGCATTTGTTTCATTTTAGCACCCAGAGAAGTGGGTGAAGCAACCAAATAATCACCAAATAACAACTGTAGGGGTGGGGGAATCTCTTTCATGTTTAGGGGTTAAAAGTAGTATTTTTCAACATCTAAGACCTTTTTCTGAGCCACTGGTCAATTTGCATTTAACAAGTAAACCTATATAGTGTCATACACATGTCCTGCATGTACAAACGTGTAAGTACTTGCATATAGACACGTTAATTAATATGCACAAAACCTGCACAAATGTAATTGTGTAAGTAATTAAAGGAAGAAATCAATTGTACTCAATATAGAGGACGAAGGCCACATTCTAGGCCCAAACTCTCTCTTCTTGGACAAGACATTTCAAACGTTCCTGTTTCAGTTTTGCCAGCTGTATATTGGCAGTATCTTTTTTCCAGCAAGTGTGCTGCCTGGATGAATGAAGTTTTTAGCCATTCAGTTAAAGATTCTATCAAAATATTACTAGCAAGCATACATGCAGAATTGGAAAGCTAAATCCCAGAGCAGACCTGGAAACTATTATAAAAATACACTTATATCTAGCAAACTGGACTGTTCTCAGCCAATAAGGGAACTGAATTCAGGAACTATGTTAAGAGAATGATCAAGAGAGGGAAGAAGTAATGGTGTAGGAATCAGTCTCTGTTCTCAGCTCTGGTACCAGTCTAACAGTCAAAAGCAGTATCGGCATGAAAAGCTTTGCTTGGCAGCCTGGAAATCTCCAGGAGAAATGATGTTTAGAGAAATAATAGTTCCCAAAGCCCAGGAAGAACATACTATATACTTTTATGGGTAAGACAATGCATTGCTATTTACTTATATGGGTAAGAAAGCGGCATTTGACACCCCTTCACCTCATCCATTAAGTTCTGTGTTCAACGTATGGGAGCACAAGTACAGCCACCAAGAGGGTAAATGTTAAATAATAACATTATTATTTGCATATCATGTCTATTAAATCTGAACAAGATACCAAGACCAGAAGAGCTGCAAGAAAAGCAGAAAAACAAAGCTAATGCAAAATAATCTTGATAAACTGTGGAAAAGGATGGAAAAATCAAGATGTGATTCAGTTAACACAAGTGATTGTACAACTCTACTTTCATCTAGGCTAATAAAAAAAAAAAAAAAAAAGAAAAAAGGGGGGAACACTAGGAAAATATCCGCTGGTTACAACAGTCTGAAAACTGAACATTAGCCAGTGAGGCGCTCTGAGCAAAAGATAAATCATGGATAATTTAAGTTCAAACTAAAACATTTAAATTCCTCAGTTACAAACTGCTTGAAACAAGGTATTACAAAGCAAGCTCTTCCTCACTATTGGCTCCAGACAGCACAGTTCACACTGGAAACAGTCACCGAACTAAACCCTGAAGCTGTTTCCTCTCTTCTCTGGTCTCCCTGACTGCAAGGGCGGGCGGAGGCATCGGCAACCACAGCAATAAAAAGCAGTGGCCACACCAGCTGGCAGCGGTTTCCTCCCTTCATGGCTCCAGGAGAACAGCTCATATTTTATTCATGAAAAACGAGGCCTCTGGAGGTCTAAGCAAAAAAAAAACAGGAAGTAAATATTTCTTAGGGGCACTCAGTTGCAAGCTGGCAAGTGTCCAGGACATCAAGAAGGAGAGGCGGGGGTGGAGGATAGAAGCATGAAAGCTCCCTTCCTACCAGCCTTCCTGCGATGGTAGAAAGGAGGATCACAAAGGACAAACTGCACCCTGAACGTCCTGTGGGGTGACCCAGTGCAGCAGGGAACAAACTCAGCTGATGTCCTGTAGTGGGGGTCCTGCAGGGAGCCACTGCATCGCAGGGGGAACGCATGCTGCATGGTTGGTGTGGATGCGTACCAGGATGGGATCCCTCTAACGATTGCTTTGGAGAGGCTGATATTTACCCCAGCCATCTGCATAAGCTGTTGCTTTGAGTTTCCCAGGTAATCTCTCTACCCACTTTGCCACACTCTTCTCATGTCCTAAAACTGCATCATCCTAAAGGCTATTTTGCATGTGCCTTCAGAATAGGAGCGCACCTGAGCTCAGAATAAGCACCTTCCTGGGAAAAGAGATCTTGTCTTCCCACATAGCCAGACCATTTCCTTGTGCCCCTGACAACAAAGACCACCCTTAATATCAGTAGAGAAAGCAATCCTTCACTTTCCTGAGAAGACCAACATGAAGCTGCAGATGTCATTTGTTGGCCACTAACTGGAGACACAGAAGTGTCCTGTAAGCTCTAACTGTGTGCAGAGGAGCAACCATCCGTCCCCTCACAGCTGAAACCTAACACACAGCACTGGCTGTTCTTAATTTCATACGCCTTACCACCAGGGTTGACTGTTTCTGAACCATAATTATTTTGCACAGGACACTATAAAAAGACCTGTCTGAGAAGCCTGAACTCCTCCTTGCAGATTTCTGGAATTTGCAGAGAAAGAAAGAAGCTACCTATTACTTTCTGACAGATTCCCCCCCCTCCCCGCCCCATGCACGGGAAGATTTATTTCTTGAAAATTACACAAGAAATGTA